>CM076256.1:0-98724 GCA_038380765.1 Odontothrips loti | reverse complement strand
TGCCGCAGAGCTCACCCTCTAAAGCGAAAAGACGGAAGTACTCCTTTTTGAAAAACGCAACTCCTTTTAGTCCTGCCATCTCGTGACAGAGAAAAGAATCACACTAAGCCTTTCTCGCGTTTTGTCGCAGGGGCCGCGGCAGCCGTTGGTGGCTGCTTGCGCGCGCACGCGAAAATTGCCTTAAACCTGCTCCTCAACTATATCTACTTCTTGATCAACTCCGTATTTCTCCACTGAAACCACCAGTCCCTGTTACTGTAAACACCGTTCAAAAAACGGGATCGGGTTGGAAACCGTGTGGATGAAGTTCACGCTTCCACGAGTGCTCGGTTTTCGCGTCACTTCCGGTTGGGATGATCGCCGAGCGCTGGGACCAGCACCAGAGCGACGTGAGGTTAGAATGAATCAAAATCAGTTTTGCATCCGCTCAGCTGTCGTATCGTAGTAACCATCTGTCATCTAATCGTATTCTTAATATGCGAGGAAGGTAAACCTGTGCGCATTACATCTTCATAAAATTCGTTTTTGTTGTTTGGTGTGATTTGCGTTCTTTGAACTAACGTTATCGCGCCCAGGCCCTGTATACTAACATCAATCGCGTCAGGTTTAGGGTTCCGGTGTGGGTTTCAGTCAGCTGAACGCGAACACATCACGTATCCCTTCACTGTTGTGTTGTTTGAGAAATGGATCGCCCGCCTGTGTAGCTCAGACTTCTTGCTAATGTTTTAAGGCTCGAATATTTTAGGGAATTGCGCTGGCAAATAAGATGTCGCGCTGCCCTTTCACGCTTCGGATCAGTGCATACGCATCTCCTCCACCACTGAACGGGGAGGCTTCTCGAGGCCTTTCACGCAGTTGTTCACTGCGAATGGCAAGTATTCAGGTTAATTAAAACTGAGGCAGTGCTTCCGGATTTCGTTCTCTAAACGGTTGGTCGGGGCACACGTTTTGTTGTAAGCGTTGTCGTATTAACATTGGCCAGTCGGTTTCACACACACACACACACACACACACACACACACGGACCATTTATTACTGCACTGTAAATCGTGTGGCAAGCAAACTCGCTTACAGAATTGGCAGCTTCCCTAGGGCTGCCAAATTTTGGCAGGCAGAAATTCTGAACTCAACCCCTTGGCGTGCACGAGACGCTTGCCGAAAATTGGCAGGTGGTGGCGCGTTTGCTTGCCACATGATTAACAGTGTATACTGTTAAAGAGTTACAGTCGGCTTTACAGTACTGGGGGGAAAACGCGGTCGGTCTTACACGGAGGGTAAATAGTACTTACTTGTCTACATGCTCTTTTGAAGATGTCTTGCATACTTCTGAACCGGTCTTGCATAGAGAGCTGCCTTCTTCATGTCGTGTAAGGGTTCCCGGCGTATTGTTCCAAATGATCATTCCGTTTACAGCCCGGTCCGTGTCCCACTTGCAAACATTTCGCGTGGAGAATGTCAAATCTCTTGAAGTCGGGTGTGCACGCTAGCCCTCATGTAACACTTTTTGTGCCGGGTTCGAGTGACCATAATTTTTGCACTTCAGCGATAAGCGACCATGCATACTTAGTTCACGCTGTGGACATAGTACAAGTGTGTCCTTCATGCACGACAACAGCGTCTCCCTTGCTGCGACGGGCACGTGCCCGGAAAGGCGCGTATGAAAACAGGGCATCAGTACGCCGAACACATGAATACGAAAGCTTCAATGTCTTCGATGAAAGAGAACAGAAGGAATGCAAGCGGCTGAATCTAGGTGTCGAGACTATCGAATTTTTAGAGTTCATGTGACTATCGAAGTAATCATGATCGACTTCTTTACAGTCTGCTGATACTGATAAACCGTATTTGGTATTTTTCCATATTGTTCTTATGAAAATGTCAGTAAATGTTTTTACTTTAATTTCGACAGAGCTACTGCAACGCAGTCCACTCACTCCTGTCCGAATGAGTGGAAGGAGGTCGAATATTCACGCCATCTTTCAAAGGAAGAATTTTTCGACTTGCTCGATTTTCGATTTTCTGTTGTTTTTGTTTTCCACCCTTTTTTTCTTTTTTCTTTGTTGGACTTTAGCGTGCCTAATCAACTCTATTCGTTTTTCTTCGTTGGACTTGAGCAGTGCCTAATCCCAACTCTCTTCTCTTTCCAGTGATGCTGTGATCATCGTGTCTACTAGAATGTTTATGTCCGTGCACGTGAGAGGCACGGTGGCTGTTCGGCGTCGAGTTTTTTGCAGCATTTTTGGTGTGGAATCTTTTCAACAAGGGGACGGCCGTCAACAAGTAGGTTTGTGATGCTGGTGAAGTGTATGATATCTTAAGGTGACTCGCTGTATAAGCGGACAAGTTGGGTATCACGCTGTTCCCACAGCACTGCACTTGTATCCAAATGTAATACCACAGATTTTGGGTGAATGAAAGTATCCATAGCGTGTGTGCGATTTTATTCTACACAATTAATATGCGTAAGTTCATCCATAATTGTGAACAAATTTGTATACAGTTATTTAGTGGGTATTGTAAAGAAATGGGTGGTTGGTCACCACACTCTTTTAAAAGTAATATGGGTACAAACCACACTCTTTAGTACGAGTATTGTGACATCGCGTTTTGCCCTTGAGAGTATTAACCACGACACTTTAGGAAAAGTTCATTGCAGGCGTGCGAAGGGCCTCCGCGATTTATTTGATTTTTTTTCATCATGTCGATGTTAAGGTATTAAAAAAATTGTTACATCTTGAGCACTTGCCAAGTTTAATCTCAATTTTTTATTTATTAAAGTTAGAATTTTGTCATAATTCATGCGAGATAAAACGAGTTAAGACTTCAATTCCCTTATCGAGAGGGGCAACCTCATTCAAACTATAATACCTGATTTCAGGATTTCGTCGGATTCCACTCCGTGGTTTTCGTTAACTTTCCAACTTTATTGCTTTACTGGCTATTTCAGCCTATGCAAGGGTGCTATTTTTCGGCATTAAATCCAAGTTCAACTTTAAATTCCGCAATTTTTTCAATTTGTTTTCTAAAAAATTTCTAGACTTTTGTACACATGATTACACATGATTACGCGGTGATTCGCCTCTCGGTTCTTATCTCGTGAAATGCCTACAGCCAGAGTACATGCACATACCAGCAGGCTGCTGTCGGCTCATTTATGAGTATTGTATGAGTGATTTAATTTTAATTCTTGTTGGAAATTTTCCTTTTAATTCAAACTTTGATGTCACACTGTGAGTGTTCTTATGGTACCAAGGTCTGAGCTACGAAAAATGTAGGATTGATTGTGGCCGATCGCAAATTTTTAGACGACCTCATTCATTGGGAGCAGCCCTTTTAATAATACACAGTAAATGCGCGGCTCCGTTTTGGGTCGAAAGAACGAAAAAGGTCCATTGGCGACCTATTCTATGTATGCATTTTCGTGACAACTGCCACCCGTGGGAAACCATCAGTGGCCATATATGACTTGTGTTAGGCTACCCCAGCACAGCTATCATGCTCAGAGCAACCCCAAGACTCCTCAAGCGTCTAAATTAGTCAGTTCGGTTTTGGGTCGCCATCGACCTATTTTCGTTCCCGACCCAAAACGGAGCCGCGCTTTTGCTGCCTGTAAAATCGTTTATTTGTCGGTACTTCCTGCACATGTCGAGCCTGTGCGTAGTTTCCCGCAGATGCTATTCTTCTGGTCTTTCGTGGCCACTCCTGCACTTGCTGCTAACTCAAGTGTCGAGACAGTTACATGCCTACAAGCGTCTTGCTCTCTGACGTTTTAAGGCATCTGACCGTAGCGTCGCTGCTGTTAGGCAAAAGCGTCTGACACCCCTCACGGCCAGACGCATTGAGCGTCTGAAGGAGGAGTCGAACACCAGCAGACCCGCCTGCGTACGGGAGTGGGGGTGGGGGCGCACAGCGGCAGTGGTGGGGAAGGCGCAGGCATAGAGAAACCAGCGCTTCGCGCTTCAGCGCTGGTTTCTCTATGGGCGCAGAGCGGGTCGCTTTCGCTTCCAGGACGGTTCTGGGAGCCAGCGCCCTAGCTTGCAGGACGGACCGGGTGACGGGCCGCTGCAGACACTCTCACTACGGGCGCTCTGGTCTGGGAGCTACTGCGCCTACTCCCAGGACCGTTCTGGCCTATCCCTATCTAGTTTTCAACCCTGCTAGTCTGTTTCGTCTGTTTGTCACTCATATATTTTTTTCCTCCTTCAGGCTCTCCAAGACCAGCAATTTCCAGCGTGGGCCAACCTCCAGGACTTGCGTCGTGAACATTGTCTTTCGTATGGACCTCCAAAAGCATAGTTCTGTAAGGTTTTGTTGAAGATAATGGTTAATTAATTTTAGTTAGGTTAATGATGAATAGAGTATGTGCCATCAGTTTCGAATTTGTGGAAGTATATATGTTGAAGATGTCAACTATTTAGTAGGTCAAATCGTCGCGTCTTTGGCTATCGTGTAGGTATTTGGGACACAAAAAAAAGGACCAAAATTCTACGTATTATCTTCATTTAACGGGATGAATTACTGTGATATACTGTGTAAATCGTACAATATTGTACGTATGACTCTCAGAGTAAGTGGCATTTTTACTCTTGCCTCATACGCTTCCAGTACGCTCCTGTCTTAACGACTAGGCACAATGGTAGTTACTGAGTAGGCAAGCGTACGGTGTGGTGTCGGACCGTGACTGCAAGAAATCAAAAGGAAGCCCCCTTTTTTGGAAAGGGGGGGGGGCGATCCACGTCATCGAAAACACTCTGATCCATGAATCGTCGCTCGAGTCGCCGCAGTTCTGTCGAACCTAGTCATGAGCAGTGTGTTGTGAGATTCTCGGAGAGTATCCCGCCTATGGGAAACGTCCGTGTGCCTCTGACACTCTTCATGAAATTGTCGCCGCAGTTCTGTCCAGCCTAATCATGAGCAGTGTGTTGTGAGATTCTCGGAGAGTATCGCTTATGGAAACGTCCGTGTGCCTCCCGACACCTGTTCCATGAAATTGTCGCTCGAGACGCCGCAGTTCGGTCTAAGATAGCCATGGGCAGTGTGTTGTGAGATTCTCGAGAGTGTCCGCTTATGGGAAACGTCCGTGTGCCTCGGACCACTCTGTTCCATGAAATTGTCGCTCGAGACGCCGCAGTTCGGTCTAAGATAGCCATGGGCAGTGTGTTGTGAGATTCTCGGAGAGTATCCCGCTTATGGAAACGTCCGTGTGCCTCTGACACTCTGTTCCATGAAATTGTCGCTCGAGACGCTTGCAGTTCGGTCTAAGATAGCCATGGGCAGTGTGTTGTGAGATTCTCGGAGAGTATCCCGCTTATGGGAAACGTCCGTGTGCCTCTGACACTCTGTTCCATGAAAATTGTCGCTCAGAGACGCCGCAGTTCGGTCTAAGATAAGCCATGGGCAGTGTGTTGTGAGATTCTCGGAGAATCCCGCCTATGGGAAACGTCCGTGTGCCTCCTGACACTCTGTTCCATGTAATTGTCGCTCGAGACGCCGCAGTTCGGTCCTACAATAGCCATGGGCAGTGTGTTGTGAGATTCTCGGAGAGTATCCCGCCTATAGGAAACGTCCGTGTGCCTCTGACACTCTGTTCCATGAAATTGTCGCTCGAGACGCCGCAGTTCGGTCTAAGATAGCCATGGGCAGTGTGTTGTGGATTCTCGGGAGGAGTATCCCGCTTGTGAGAACGTCCGTGTGCCTCTGACACTCTGTT
This sequence comes from Odontothrips loti, assembly GCA_038380765.1. Lineage (NCBI taxonomy): Eukaryota > Metazoa > Arthropoda > Insecta > Thysanoptera > Thripidae > Odontothrips > Odontothrips loti. The sequence continues at coordinate 93,014 of CM076256.1, read as the reverse complement.
CCATGAAATTGTCCCTCGAGACGCCGCAGTTCCAGGTCTCAAGATAGCCATGGGCAGTGTGTTGTGGAGATTCTCGGGTATCCCGCCTATGGGCTTAACGTCCGTGTGCCTCTGACACTCTGTTCCCATGTAGAATTGTCGCTCGAGACGCCGCAGTTCGGTACTAAGATGGCCTACCATGGGCAGTGTGTTGTGAGATTCTCGGAGAGTATCCCGCCTATGGGAAACGTCCGTGTGCCTCTGACACTCTGTTCCATGAAATTGTCGCTCGAGACGCCGCAGTTCGGTCTAAGATGTACATGGGCAGTGTGTTGTGAGATTCTCGGAGAGTATCCCGCCTATGGAAACGTCAGTGTGCCTCTGACACTCTGTTCCATGAAATTGTCGCTCGAGACGCCGCAGTTCGGTCTCAGGTAGCCATGGGCAGTGTGTTGTGAGATTCTCGGAGAGTATCCCGCTTATGGGAAACGTCCGTCTGCCTCTGACACTTTGGTTCATGGATATGTTTGGGGCCATTCACGTCATCGAAAACACTCTGATCCATGAAATCGTCGCTCGAGTCGCCGCAGTTCTGTCCGAACCTAGTCGGTGAGCCGTGTGTTGTGAGATTCTCGGAGAGTATCCCGCCTATGGGAAACGTCCGTGTGCCTCTGACACTCTGTTCCATGAAATTGTCGCCGCAGAAATCAATGACGTAATCTTGGCCGAGAGACGCCCCCTCCCCCTCCCACCTAGTATTACGTAATCAAGAAAAAAATAATTTGAATCCCTATTTAAATAGGAAGCAGCTGATACCAACTCTAAATGTCATCCAGTTTCTTAAGGGTTTAGGAAGGTTTAAAATAAAGTTGAAATGAAAGCCAGAACTTATCGTTTGTTGTATTATGAAGGGAGAGCCGAAGATATTTGAAAAGAAGAACATCTCTGGGGCAAATTTGGTAACCGGATAGTTAATTTTCGGTTTCGGTAGAGGCCCTTGGCCAAGCGAGCGAAGGCGAGCAGGCTGTAGCTGATGCAGGCGGAGCCGAGTCGGCGGCGTTCTGGACAACAATGCTACCCGAGCAGCGCGCGACAGCGACGGCAGAACGCGGCCCCCCCCCCCCGATGTGCGGTATACTTCTGCGTGCTCGCCTCCTGCTTCTGCATGAGAGTACAAGCCGCTGATACATTATCTTTATATTATTGTTATTATTATCTTTATATCATTATTATTATTATAGTTGATGATAAATGTATCATCTGCTAAAAATTTGAATCTCGAATCAAATAGGAAGCAGATGATGCCAACTCTAAATGTTTTTCTAGTTTTTGAAGGGTTTAGAAAGTTAGGAAAAACTAGAGCCCAAGTGCAAGGCCCAGCCCTCTCCTTCCCTCCGCTCCCTAGGTAACAGCTGGGGCGCATGGCTTATGACCCCAACAATGCGCGATGGGCAACGGGCGGCGACGGCACGGCGGAACGCGGCCCCCCGTGCTGTACAATACTTATGCTTGCTCACCTGCCTCCGCATGAGAGTACAAGCCGCTGATACGGCTGATACATTATATTTGTATTATTGTTTCTTTTAAGACTGTGGGTGATGATATGCATCATCTGCTAAAAAATCAAAAATGCAGGTTTAACAGAAAAAGTGGCGGTGAAATTGAATTTGCGCGGATACTTCTTCGTAAACCCCCGTTCACTCCCTGTTCGCCCTCTTTTGAGCCACGCTGCCAGGCACCTTGGGGTGCGCCAGCACCAATTCTTCCCGCCGCTCGACCAGTCGCCAGTCCAGCCGCCAGCCTGAGCCGAGTCGTGAGCAGCCGACAGAGGGTGGCGGACGGCTACGGCGTTCAGACACCAGTGTCATCGCGCGTACTTACATCGAAGCGTTTAGGGTTCAACGCTTTTAAAGTCGCAGTTATTTGATTACGTTATCAGCGCGGCGTACCCCCCCCCCCTCCTGTAATTTGCCGTAATCAAGAGCTCCGACTCCCTCCCCCTAGTGATTACGTAATATGTGAATGGCCCCTATGGAGGCACAAATCTAGTGTGGTGCTGGTGCGCCCTAGCCGCAAGATTACCCCGAAGCAAGCGCGTGACAGATTTGTCTGCGACATTCTTCTTGTATATGAAGCAGAGTTTCGAAATGACCCCGTAGGCGCCTTCCCCCCCTGGCGTACGCGCCTGTGGATTATGTGCGCAGCCCGTCCCGTATTTAGTCGTAATCGAAGATTTGTAAGTTTCGCCCTTTGGTCACGTTGCCTTGGCGGCCCATGGCGGCCCCGCGAGGCTCTATGTGAAACTGTGCGCCTAGTCAAATAAACAAATGGTCTTTTGCACTCATCCCGTGAACTGCGTGCTGCAAGTCGGAACTTATCATTGTATTTCGCCTTGCGTAGGGAATGTTTGCCCGTGATCCGTATGCCACACGCTGTCGTCGGGAATTTCACTGCACGATTATTGCTCTGGTTTTCAAGTATCTGCTTTTTACTGATCAATTTTAAGGCTTTGTGTTACAAATTCTGTTTCAAACTAGCTCTTTGTCATTATCACGACGAAATTCTTAGCTAACTTCTAAACAATTTCTTTGCAACGCTTGCGAAGAAATTGTTTGGAAACTGCTACAAAGAAATCGTTTGGAAGCTGTAAATTAAATATCGTAATTCACATAAAATAGTTTGTAACAGAGTTTGTAATACAAAGTCTCAATATTCTTTGTAAAATTTTGTCACTGTGCTGTGTTGTTTGTCACTACGTCGAATCTTAAAAGTTCGTCAGCAGGAAGTGCGATGTAACGGACCTGTTTAAGACAGCACGTACTTGCGTCAGTACGAAATGAGCCGGGAATTACTATACCAAGGAATGTACTCTTTTCTGGCCATACTCGTTCGGCCCCTTGGGGCGCTCGTGTTTAAGTATTTTATTTTTCACGTTTTTTTCCTAAACTTAGTTCATTTTCTTCCAGTTTCTCAACACGTGGAAATCTTCCAAAACGCTCCTTGATTTCGCCCTTAGACACTTCGTGGTGTGCAGGAAATCAGCTTCCTGTGTATTTGGGCGCAGAAATCGCAGAAAACCTCCTTCTCTACTTCCCATCGGAACCACTGCTTCCAATTTGTTACTTGTAAGTAACCTGCGAGTAGAAACTCAACTGGAAGGGTGCGGACGATGCGCGCGACGGCAGTCGTTTTCAGAACATGTTGAACTTTTTATGGTAGTGGTGTAAAACAAGCCAGTCCTAGAGAAGACCGGTTTTTAAAATCTGGCTCTACATTGTTACGTAATACGCAGAAAGCATGGACATTGTACCACTAAGCCTACAGTCTCTTTGTGAGCATTCCAAAGAAATCTGCTTCGTAAGCTTACGCAGAAAAAGCTTAGTATTACGACACTCTATGCTTGTGTACCAATTTGTACGCGACTACATGCGAAGTTGTGCATGTAGCTACGTATGATTTGGAGCGTAGCTCTTTACGATTTTGTACGCAGTTACGTCGTTTGCACGCTGCTAAGCAAAATTTGTGCCCCACTTTTCGTCGGACCTGTCATTTTGTTTCTAGTTGACAAAGAGTTGATGGAATGCTCCCCAACGGTCTCATTTCAAAGGGCTGAAAACGTCAACTCGATCGTTTCACTCCTAGCGGTTGAACTACCCCGTAACCGTTAAAACGCCTGATATCAGAAAAAACAGTCCTGAAAAACCCATCTGTAGGAAGGAAGTTGGCAAATTGAGAGTCAGTGGGGCGTACTGGTGCATCAATCGGTTGGCTCTTCCCGAGTTTTAACCCTTCCGACCATCCCTTAATTTTGCGGAGGGGTGGAAGTTTCTGGAAAAGAGTGGTATGGTTTCAGTATTGATCGGCTTGGGCAGTAAAGACCGCCTCCAGTGTTCCAAAAAGCTGATAACAGAAAACTTGAGGCCTCATTTTAACGTTCACATAGCACCCTCCACCTTCAACGCCAATAAGGGTAGAAACACTTGCGTGCCGGGTTTTTCAAGTTCCGTCCTTCAACATTCAGCGCCTCGACCGACGGAGACGTCCATACCTCAACATCTTCCACACTTAAAAAGCGATAGGAGATGACCACGCAGCACACCATTGTTAAGGCTGGGTTTCACGTAGACGCCCTTTTCAAACAAAAACGACGCAATTTTTAGACGTATTTTCTTGATGTTCTTGGGGACTCTGTTCAGGCCCAAACGAAGTTTAATGTCTGAAAATGAGCTTTTTAAAATCCCTGTATTTGAAAACAGATTGCATGGGTGTCCACCATCGCATTTGAAGGATGGAAGTTGTTGGGATATCGACTTCTATGTCGAGGGGCTCACTCTTGGAGGGTGGTCCCTTAAAAAAACCGGCACGGACATTGTGGGTTAAGTGAAGTGATCGTCATAATTACCTTGCGTTCTTTTTACGGAACACTGGAGGCACTTTCTACGCATGCCAATCAATTCGAAACAGTTTCAACAATTTCAGACTCCCAAGAATGAAACAATCACGTTGACATCTTGGGGCCTTTGGGTATCTGTAAGTTTGCCGGCATGTTGGCAGCGCGTCGGTCTGATGCCTCTCCGGGGAGGGGGCTCTGTTGGCAACGCCGCCCCGGTTGCTGCCCTTGGGTACCGCCTTGACTATCTGTACTCGACTTTGGAATACAGACTACGTTTCTTGCCCGTTCTTGTGCCCTTCCTTCCGGGCAACACTCGCCGGAATCCCTACGTTGGTGTCGGAAGCGGGCTTGACCTCACTCTCTGACCCCAATGTTGCCGAGGGCAAGAAGAAAAACGGGAAAGGAGCTGGGGGCCAAGACGGAGAGCAGGAGCAGGGCGACGAGGGCCGGCTGGAGACCGTCATCCGGCACTGGTCGGAGTCGTCGCGGGCTCTGCTGCTGCACACCGCGGGGCTGATCCAGCGGCTCTCGGACACCGTGATGACGACGGCGGCGGGTGACCGCACTGCCCTTCGACGGCACGTCCTCGTGGCCGGACGCATGACGGCTACATGCTCGGCGGTGACTTTCGTGCCTGCCCCTGTGCGCAACTTCGACGTCGACAAGAACCAGCTGCTGCTCCAAGACGGCTAGCTGGTACTGATGACGCGCACTACCACGTCAGCGTGCCGCAGCAGCAGCCACCGGTGAGCACGGTGGGTCATGAGATCAACGTGTGCGTGTCGGTGAAGGGGTGCGATGTCATACACTGGCGTCGTCGATCACCCTCCCTCTCAAGGGCCGGATTCAGAGGAGCGGGACGTCCCCGAGGTCCCCGTCAACCGCACCGTGCTGGTCGAGCCCTCCAGGTGCGCCGATCCTGCTTGGGATGCAGCGCGGCGAGCAGCCGTCGGCGGGGGACTTAGCCCACCTCAGCGAGCGCTCCAAGGCGCTGTGGCTCTAGCGGCGCTCCCTCCCGGTCACCAACGGTGTGCTATGCCGCCGTTTCTAGTACAACGTGGCGTCAACAAGACCTTGGCCAAGATCCGCGCCAGGCACTACTGGCCAGGTACGTGCCAGGATGTCCGGTTGTGGTGCATTTCCTGCGAAGAAGTGCCGCGTCCCGGCGTGCACGACCGTGTCCGCATTCGCATCCACGCCGTCGGCGTGCCGGGAGCGCGTCGCCGTGGACATCGCCGGCCCCTTCAACCGCACCGTGTGCAACAACAACTACCTGCTCATCGCCATCGACTACTGCACTCGATGGCCGGAGGCGCTCCCATCCCGAGCCTGCGTGCTGAGGTCATCCCGCGGGCCTCGTAGGGGTCATCCTTACCAGATTCGGCGCGCCCTGCGGCTGCACTCCGACCAGGGCCTCTCCTTCCAGTCTGGAGTCTTCTCCTGAATCGTGTGACTCATGAGTATCCGCAAGACCCGCACCACCGCACTGCGCCCCCAATCGGATGGCGCCGCCGTCCGCCTCGTCCGGTCGGTCGTGACTTGCAGGTACTCGGGGCATGCTGAGCTTGAGTCACCAACAGCGTCTCGCCGGCCATATGATTGTGTTCGGTCGTGAGCTGGCCATCCCTCCGACCCTGGCCCGGGGTTGCCCACCCCAGGCCCCTAACATCGCGGTGCGGCTGCGGTACCCCGTGTGGCTTCGGGACCGCCTTCACGAGCTCCACCACGACGTGCGCGAGCGGGCGCTGGCTGCGGCGCTGCGCAACAGGGAGCGCTAGCACGTCCGTGCCAAACGCCTAACCTTCGCCGTCGGGGACCTCTCGTGGCTGTATGACCCCCTCGTCCTCGTCGGGTCAGCTCAGCCGGTATCCGAAGTTCCAGTCTTAGTGGACTGGACCGTACCTGATCACCGTCCTCCTCAACGACATAGTGGCCCTCGCGCGTAATGCTGTCTGTTCTAGCCCTTAATCTTGGACACCTCTTTGTTTGTACATGCTGTGACGGCTCCTTTTTTTTTAGATGCTCGTTTGGCCTTTTCCAAGTAGTGCCCCGGTTCTTGCCCGTCGTTACCGCCTGCACTATTTTTCAAAATTGCAATACAGTGGTTATTGCAAAGAACAATTGATACTCTCGCCCTATATGACGAAATGGGTCAGTTATTGCAAAATTAGCCCGTATCGCAAACAGTTTGCAATACAGTGCAATGCAGTGTTTTGCAAACCGCTTGCAAGCGGTCCCAGTACGGGCGCAACGGGGCCCACTACGTCTTATGGAGAGTGTATCGCTACTCCTTGCAATAAAAATCTGTATTGCAATTTGAAATACGGTGATCCCAAGACAGTGCTGTGCTGATCTGTCAGTGATGAGTAGTGAAATCTATCTTGCTCTACCTTGTTCATTAATCTTAGGCCTATTTTATTTCTTTCAGGTTTGTCCCAATGCCTATATTGTTGTATCGCTGGGTCAGGGTTCGTGGGGGGGTGTCAGGGAGCCAAGGAGTAGGGAAAGGAGCTGGGTCAGGAAAGGAGGTGCCAGTGCCGTTCAAAACATGCGTTCTAGTGGTGGTAGGAACTCCATTCAAACGGCGAACCCTGCTAAAACCAGATGGATAAGCCTTATAGTGCAGTCTATTTTAGTACCAGGGATAAATTTGAGAAGTTAGTGATTTTGACTGGGCCCTCGGCAAAGAGTCCCGTTACGGCAGGGGGAAGCAACCACATGCGAGCCTGGTTCCATGCGGTAGCGCTTTAATATATTCAAATTATCTTCAAAACTAATGATCCGATTCGCTCTGGGTTGGTTTCATTCGATAGAGGAGTACGTTTTACATTCGGTAAGATACTTGTATATCTAGTTAACTCACATTTACTGCTTAAAATGGTCGATACTTCGTGCCAAATGGCAAATCTCTGTGAAAACGCAGAATCGTAGACAAGATTTGCGACCCTTATAACTCAGGAAGGACAAGTGAAAATTCATATATCGATGCATATTAGCAACTTTCAAGGCATAACCTGTGCTAATATCTCAATTGCAGGTCTAAAGCACAGCTGGCCTCATTGTTATAATATGAACTATTTGCGTAAAATTTCAGCTCGCTACCGCATGGAACCAGGCGCTTTGACGCTGTTGCCACCCCCTGGTTACGGTCGCTGCCTCACAGCTAGCCCCCTTGTGTGTCAACAAAAGCATTGTGGCCTCTGCTTGGTGCAGACTAGCTAAGTGGGAGAGATAGAGCGCCCGATTGATTGCTGGAGGGCAAGAGAGAGATAGAAAAGTTCATATTCGAGCAGCTAAATCTCGCTCCCACACTGACGTAATACGACCCGCAGCGTCTCGTTGTCTTATAAAATGTGGCCCAAAAAGATCAAGTGCGGGATCATCATTCGAACCCGCGCCTGCTGTGGGTAGATTGAATCCAATTTAGAGGAAAATTTCGGATATTTGGCGAGATATTTGGAAGGCCCGCGTTCAGATACCGGCTCTCGACGTTGATTTTTCGTTTTTGGACCCATAGTTCTAAGCTACTCCAATCAAGTTCATGCCGCCTTCCTCATGCATTCTATTCAACAGCCTCCGTTTACCCGCGTTTATCACTGAAATATTTCACGCACAGAAACAGGGTCATGGAATTACGTCCCTCTCCTCACATATAAGGGTCCAAAAAAAATGTATTTTGTGACATATATCAAAACGATGGGCGCGCCGTGAAACGCATTCCTATACAGGTGTCAAAAAACTTTGTTTCAATCAGATATATTGTCTTCAGCTTCCCGCGAGAAGTCAAGCGCGGGGCCTAAAAGTCTGGCCTAGCCAGAAACTCGGTCCCCGGGCCGCTCCGCGACCAGGAGTGCTTTAAAAAGCTGGTAATGTTCTGTCTCTGTCACTCGCGTGTGCCCAGCACTGCAAGCGGCGAAGACAAGAGACAGACCCTTTTGGGCGCGGCGGTGCATAGTCGAGGAAATCTTGCTCCATAAAGGCCTTTAGCGGGCATTTTAGTCCCCGCCTCGATGAGACCGGATTCCGATAGAGGAGAACAAGGGGATCAACTTCCTAAGAGTCCCAAAAGTCCCATCACGCCTGCGGCCGTGAGGGGCGTTAGAAATATAACATTTACTTGTTAAAGAAATTAAAATATTTCTACTGCGAATTTAACCATTTGCATTATTGCACGTGATAGACAATTTCCTTCCGACTCCAGAAAGTATACGATCATCAAAATCGGCCCACCCACCAAATAGCAATGAAACAGAAAAGTTAGTTGAGCATTCCAGCGACTGAGATGAAGAAGTGAGGCGTTTTGCGTGCGTTCGTCGAGGACGAAGCACGGCATGGCACGGCAGGATCTATTGTCTGGGCGTCTGTCTGTCCGGCAGCCGCATTTGTTGGAGTAGGACGGTAGATGCAGGGGGTGGCAACAGCGTCAAAGCGCCTGGTTCCATGCGGTAGCGAGCTGAAATTTTACGCAAATAGTTCATATTATAACAATGAGGCCAGCTGTGCTTTAGACCTGCAATTGAGATATTAGCACAGGTTATGCCTTGAAAGTTGCTAATATGCATCGATATATGAATTTTCACTTGTCCTTCCTGAGTTATAAGGGTCGCAAATCTTGTCTACGATTCTGCGTTTTCACAGAGATTTGCCATTTGGCACGAAGTATCGACCATTTTAAGCAGTAAATGTGAGTTAACTAGATATACAAGTATCTTACCGAATGTAAAACGTACTCCTCTATCGAATGAAACCAACCCAGAGCGAATCGGATCATTAGTTTTGAAGATAATTTGAATATATTAAAGCGCTACCGCATGGAACCAGGCTCTCGCATGTGGTTGCTTCCCCCTGGTAGATGCCGGCCGGACGGCCGTGACCTTCCAGTCTTTCGGAATCGCGCGCACTAATTTTAGGAAGGCCGCTGGCTCTCTCGGCTTGCATGGCACTGCTTCGCCAGCAACTGCAGCAACACTACCTGGAGCCGCGCTGGTCCCGGGGCTGGGGATGAAAGGACCCCTCGCAGTGGGTGCTGCAGAGGGACCAGGCGGGCGGGGGGCAGCGACCTCGGATAGTGGAGACTTGAGGGGCCAAGTTTAAAATTTTGAACGGGTAAAGATATTAACGTGGTTCAAACGGCATTGTGTTCGGGGCCGCACGAAACACATATCCTGAAAATTTCAGGAACATATCTTGAAAATTGCGGCCTACAGAGGCATAAATTCATTTTGGCAAAACGCACAAACAATTAGAGAGAGAGGGAATGAGTCAACTTTTTAAGGGAAAATTTTATATGTGCAAGCATGAAATTTTGAGCAGAATTCAATACTGGCATTTATTTGGTCGACATTTAACTCCGGATGTGAACGCACTTTAAATTTAAAAGTCTCGAGTAGACCCTATTAAAGCGTGAATAGCACCATTGGTTGGCCCAGGCGAGGCCCGGCTGGAGCCGGCCGGAGCCTCACTCCCCTACCTCCTACCCCCACGCAACTGCTACCGCTGCAACCCAGCGGCCTTCCTAAAATAGCCAGACTATACGCATCACTACCTTAGCTCAGTAGCTATGCTGTTTGAGAACCTTTACATTTTACTAGCTAATTGGTGGATGGGCCGATTTTGATGATCGAATACTTTCTGGAATCGGAAGGAAATTGTCTATCACGCGCAATAATGCAAATGGTTAAATTCGCAGTAGAAATATTTTAATTTCTTTAAAAACGAAATGTTAAATTTCTAACGCCCCCCTCACGGCCGCAGGCGTGATGGGACTTTTGGGACTCTTAGGATGTTGATCTCCTTGTTCTTCTCTACCGGAATCTGGTCTCATCGAGGCGGGGACTAAAGTGCCCGCTATATTCGTAGATTTCCTCGACTAGCAGGTAGACGGCAGAAGCTGCCATTCAGATCGGCACAGCAGGGCTGGTTAGGGCCGGCGGGGGACCCTTCGGTGCGGGGGCGAGGAAGGGCGGGGCGGCCCTAGGCAAGTGCGGCGGGGTGCAGTGAGGGGGCAGAGCCCTACTGGCTGTCGCGGCTCGACACGGCCCAGCAGGCCCCAAACCGGGCTCCGGGAAGGCCGCGACACGTTCCGTTCGAAACCAGATTCTAGGCGCACTGTTCAACGTATCGCGAAACTGAGCACAAGGGTGGACAGCTGAAGGGTGTGCGGAGGGCTGTACAGGCTCCGATTTTCAATATTCCGCCCAACAGCCGAGGAATCGTAAGGCAAACTTAGACGGGTTTTCCGGAAAACTGGGGAATTTTCCAGGAAGGAGCAAGTTATCACTGGATAGATTGAAGCTTCAACTACTCGGTCACAAAGTTTCATACCGATCCATCCCATACGAAACGAGTAGCGATGTTCTAAAGTGACACGGAATCACCTCTCCAAGCGGCGCGCGGAGCGGCCAGCGAGGCTCCGCGGCCGTGTGTATCGTTCCCTCTTAATCGGAAAGATGCAGAACCGTCAAGCGCCCGACTAGAACTGCCCCGAGTCCCCTTTGTCGCCTAGGCGCGGTCGGGCCAACAATCAGGGGCCGCTCGGCTGGGCTCGGGTCCACCCGGCTCCTCGGCTGGGCTCGGCGGGCACGGCCGGTGCGTGGGAGGATGGGAGAAAGGAGGGAGGAGGCGCCTTGGGGAGAAGTCTTGATGCCTATTTTCAGCTCTGGCTGAAAAGATGGAAAATGATGCCTTTCCTTTCTTAAACTTTCCCATGCAATAACTAGGATGCTAGAGAGACTGTACTCCGTAACCATGGGTTTGACTAACAGATGTCATTCATTTCTGGTGTCCACTAGATCTCGGCTAGAAGGCTCCAAAATCTCTCTCCCCTTTTCCCCAAAGTTTGTCCCAGCGCCCTATTTTAAATTTTCAATAATAATTGGGTTTGGAATCATCATTCCATTCTTTTCAATGTCAGCATTGTTTTCTTCTCTCTTGCTTCTTTTGAGGTTGTCTGACTGGATATGTTTTCTGACTTAGTGATTTTCAAACTAAGATTATTCTTTATTATTCTTTATTAATTTCAAAGATATTTACTTTCATTTTCAAAATATAGTTTAAAGTTTGTTAAACATGTCAGCGTCGAATACCATCATCATTTTTGCAAGGGATATTTTAAGCCAGGACGTGCACCATGTCCCGCCTGCCCAGCCAGGGCTAGAAATATGCATCAAGATATGTTGCAGATGAGTAGTCTCCAATATTTTACACACAAGTTTGGTCCAAATCGGAGGTAGAGTGTCAGAGAAACTGGAGCTTTTGTTAAGTACCTCAAACTTTGACCAAAGTTATGTAAAATCAAAATTGGAATATCCTTGTCTCCTCCAATGCATCAGAATGATATTCTGATTTATTCGATACAGCTCCTAGCAATTTTGTTTAATTTTAGCTGAGCTTCAGAGAATTGTCAACTTTTGTCGGAACCTTCAACAAAATAACTGAACTGTTAGTCACAAAAGTTAAGAACACTTGTTTCTATGACAAAACGTTGTCTTCCACAATGATATAACATTCCTCCTTCCATCATATTGCAATAACTACCATTAAATCAAATGGTATTTCAGGTTTCATGAAGTTGCTCCTTCATAAATATGCCCTGATTCCAACATTTTGTTTGTCTGTTTCAGATTCATGTTCCATTTGTGCATTATTGGACAATTTAAAGGGTGAAGACTTTGAACAGCATACTGAATAGATGATCTTCAACTTCATGTGTCTACAAAAAGGCATGGAATGACAATAGGTTCTCCTAGATTAGGAACTATACCACAAAGCTGTGATCAAGACGTGACTTCAAAGCATATTCAAACAATTCCGTTACTTCAAGATTCTTTAATTCATTGCATACAGATGTTTAGATATAATGGTGGCTAATGTCCTTTACTTTCAACAAAAACATGTTTACAATTCTTTTAAAGGTGTTATTGTTTGGTACTGTTAGTCTCTGTGTGTTTAATTTTTTTTGTGGTTTTAGTTGGTTAGTTTAGAACTTTAAGTGTGTAATTGGTTGTGGTGTTGGTATAACGTAAATTCTTTTGTTGTGTTGTGCATGAATGTGTTAAGTGGTTACTAACGAGATTTTCAGATGATCAGGAGTGTTTTGTTACCCTATCAATTGCAATTAAAGATGTATCATTGTGATGACAATTTACTCCCCCTCTAATCCACTTCAAAGGATTGCACAAAAGTGTGTTTGTAGGCAGGAAATCCATTTATCAAAGGAAACCGAACTTCATGAATGTGAAGCTGTTTAGAATATCTTTTCACACAATACATGATATTTACATGTTAAATGGGCAAGCAATCAACAGAGAAATGAGTCATGAGTGTAAAAAAATTCCGTCAGCGTAGATGGTAGCGGTTTGAAGTTCATAGGCGTTACCCCTGTAGGCTGAAATGGCAAACGGCGCCGCCCAGCGCCTGCGAGTGTCAGGATAGGCCAACACGCACTACACGCATGCGTATAGATGTCAAGGTGGCCTACCTAGCAGGCGTTTATAGTGCCCAGACTGGCTATCTTATTTGCCTTTGCGACAACACCGTAGACGTATGGGCGATTCCATATCAGTGATGTCCCTTACGGTACCTACCTCTTGAAAACCTAGAAAAGGCACTTGTAATGTTAGTATGTGTAGTGTTAACGCCATGTAAATAAAAAAATTAATTTCCTCAAAAACTTATTCTTTCCCGCTCCGTCCTCACAACTACGAACTAATAAGCGGATACCTTTATCAGCTTCAATTCTGATAAATTTTCCAACAATATCAGAACTAGCTTTGAAAATTATTCACAGTACTACTGGAATTGCGGTTGGTGAAAGCTGCGTGACATTAAAATCATGGAGAAATTTTAAAGCGCACATTATTATTATATTTCTTCTGCTATTTTTTTTAGTTTTAAATTATAGTTGTCATGCCACGCTGATACCTTATAACCAAGACCTCTACTCGTCTTCAGGCACACTAATTTAAAGCAATTTCTCATATTTCAATATTTCTCTGATATTTAGAGGCGTTCCCCGATTGATCTTACGAGGTAGATTTGTTCACGACAAACACAATGTCTCTAATTTTGACCAGATCGGAGGTTTGTTTGAAACGGTCCAGTCCAGGCTGCAGTGTGAGATTACCGGGTCCAGGGGTGATGTCGTGGTGGTTTCTGACGAAGAACCGATGTCTGAGGACGATTTCTGTCCCAGCCCCCTGTCCGGCTCACTACATGAGACTTTGAAACAGGTATGCCTAATTTTGGTCATTCCCCTCATCCTGCTCTCGGCCCGCAGTTTCTGATCGTTGTGTTGCTTTTTTTTCGTAGGGCACGTCACCCGTTAAGGACAACTGTGACTTCACGTGGCCCACAGCTGGTTCTCGGCGCTGCAAAAGCAACGCGGCCCAGGAGGAGTTGAAGAGCGACAAAAATGAGGTGAGCTCAAATTTTGAACGAGTGTCAATTTTTATTTTGGTCTCTGCGGTACTAAGTTGGCACGTGCCTTCCTAGGTCCAAATGGCTTGTCCATTCTGCGGCAAGCACACTGCATGGAGGAAACGCCTACAGCAGCACATAGTTAAATTTCATCGTCGAGAAGTTACCGAGAAGGGAACGCAGAGAATTAGCCAGATTTTGTACTGGCGCCAAAAAGCAGGAATGCGGCGCGTATCGTACGAATGCATCGCTCAAGTTATTGAGAACCGCACGAATGGACAGAAGGCCATAGGGAAAGGATTGTTGTTTGACGTTTTGAAAGAAATTCTTACTCTGTGTTTGGTTAAAATAGCCTCAGACGAAGTCTGAGTCAAATTTTGAAATGTGTACAATTATTGCAATATGTTCTGTTTTTGATGTGAGACCAGTTTTTGACACTTTTCCAAATGAATAAACGTTTTGGTGATTTCTCAGATTTTGATCGACACTCGAATTTATTTATAATTTCTCCTCCCACACTTCCAGGCAAACCGCAGAGCGTTTCAGTGCCCCATCTGCCCCCACGTAAGCTCAAGACATTACCGTCTTAAGGACCACGCAATCTCCAAGCATGGCATGTGTGACGGTTCCCAGTTTCTGGAGCGCTTCCTCAAAGAAGCAACTGACATTTCAAAAAGAGGGCAGCGCTCAACAACAGAGGATCGGGTCTGTAGTCTGCTGGGGCGACACGCTCGCTCAACTGAACATTTCGAAGCAGCATGCAAAGTTCTTAACGGCCATCTCGTGGATGTGAAGCTCGCGACACCGCGTGTGACAAGCCAAGACAATGCAGGTACGGTCAGCAAGGTAACGCCACTGCCAAACGGAAGAGCGGCCACTTCTCAAAGTTTGCATAGCAGCGGAATTGTCGCCTCATTCACGGACGGGGACCTGTGTGCCTCGTCCCGTCAATATCTGAAAACCTGGGCGGGCCGCGGCGGTAAGGGCCGTGCTCACCTGCTTGCCAATGCCAAAATGATTCACAGAGTAATTGTGTTCGCAAGGGAGCAAGACCGTCTGTTGACTGAGCCAGAAGCTATCTCAAAATCAGGCATCGAGAAAGAGTTCGTCTACGGCGTGAGCGGTATTTTGAAGCCCAATTCGATACGGAACCACGCTGGTGCAATGATTTCGCTCATGGAGACGATTCTGACAGACCGCCAAATGGCAGATCTGTACGCCAAAGTGTCGAAGCCCAAAATTAGGCAATGCATCACTTATTGGCGTGACGTCAAAAGAGAGTTTGACCGCAAGAGCCGCGCACTTCATCGGGTGGAGGCAATGTCCGGCAGAGCCCCATGTTTGGACATTTATCAAATTTTGAGCTATATGGACGATTTGAGACAGAGGCACGGGGATCGCATCCTGAGAGAGCTCTCCGGGCTGAAGTCAGGCTTCAGGGAAGTCCCACTGCATCTGCAAGAGCACTGGCGAGGCGCTAACTGTCTCATAGGCTGCTTTTTGCTACTTCAGGGCCAACGCCTGGCCACAGTCCAGGGAATGACCATGGGCGAAGTTGAAAGGGCGACCTCGTGTCTAGGGAGGCGGGTCGTCAGAATTAGCAGCAACAAGACGTTCAGTACGTCTGGAGCAGCATGCATAGCTGTCCCTTGCCATCAGTACACGTTTATGGAATCATTTCTTGAGATCAGAAGGAAAATGCTGACCCCAGAGACAAGCCTGTTAGTGAGTGTCAATGGAAAGCACGTGGGGAATGTAATAGCGCCTTTGCAGAAGTATATGGCATCTCGTCACAGACTGCAAACTGGTCAAGATTTGGATTCGGATCAGATTGTGACAAATAAAATGATGAGGCGAGCGATCGAGACACATTTATACCTGCTGCCTACTTTTGATCTCAAGGAGACACAAGACCGCGTGGCACTTCACCTCTGCCACGGCGAAAAGGCAGTCGCAGCGCACTACCGCTACAAAACGGATGTGTCAGTTGTAATGGGTTCTCAGAGCGTGCAGAGCGTGGTGGCTCTGATTCTGAGCATAGATCTAGTTAAGAGATTACACCTCTTGCCGCAGGATCCAAAAGGTTTGATATATTTTCAAATATTAAATGCAACTACCAACTCACGGCCTGTCTCTAACACTTTGCTCTCTCTCTCTCTCTCTTCCACCCTCCAGGTGATTTTCCATCAAAATTTGAGGTAGACGCAAAACTTGAGAAAGCTTGGCCATTCGCAGATCTGTCGCCAACACGGCTCAGTGACCAAGCATATGCCATCATTTCACATGAATGGCGTGAGCTACTCCGCGATGAAATGGTCTTAGCAATGCATCAAGAGATGTCGGCTTCAAAAGCTGGCCCATTCTCAAATTCTGATATCCTCCAGAAAATCGAGTCTCTCCCGCATATCTGGCGAGAAGACAAAAATTCGTTGCTTTCCTGTCTTAGAGCTATGCCCGAACGATAAATGAATGTTGCAATAAAGTACAGATATACGAGTTGTTCGTTTTTTTTTTGGTGTTTTCTTATTTATTTGAGCATTCCTCAGATTTTGACAAACACTGAACCAGTACAACGTCCGCTGACAATGTCAGCCACCACGCCTCGGGACGGCGTCCTAGCAAAGGCAGCGCGGAGCACGACCTACCCTTATTTATTGCAGACCTCGCCCAGAATACGGTTAACCTAGCCTTACCTAGCCTGACCTGACGAGACCTCACATTGTGGAAGGACCGCGTCCTCTGACCATGTCCCACTTAAGTCAAACAGACCCAGCACTCGTCTCAAATATTGCTACGCCGTCACATACTGACGATTGCTCTAAACAGAGGCCGTGTCACGAACCGCGTCCACGGACTTAGTTGCGAACGGCGCCTTGGGACGGGGTCCCAGCAAAGGCAGCGGGGGGCGTGACCTACCCTTATATATTGCAGACTCGCCCGAAATAAGGTTAACCTAACCTTACCTAGCCAGACCTAACGAGACCTCACAATGTGGGAGGACCGCGTTCTTTGGCATTGTCCCTGTTGGGTCACACCGACCCAGCATTAGCCTCAAATACTGACACGCTCTCAGATACCGACCATTCCTCTAAAGCAGAGGCCGTGTCAGAACCCACAGCATGCCCAGATCCTGGTACGCACGTCAGATATTGAAAAGAACGCAGAAACGGCTGAGCCTACATCAGTATCTGAGCGGAGTCCATAGCGCCTGACGCATCGGCAACCATGACTTTGATGCATACACGCGTGGCGGGCGGGCTGGCCTACCCCAGCCACCGCAGGCGTCCTCTCAGTTTCTGTGGCTTGCCCAATATCAGAGCCATTGTCAACGCACTACCCGCCCACGCTACGTCCAAGTCCCGTCACCACCGTCAAAATTAGACAGGCACGCATGACGTCATATCAATAATTCAAAATCTGAAAAGTACGCAATGTAATCTGGGCGCAGCTCAGTATTTGAGCAGGTTCCCGCCCGACGAGCAGAATCTGACGTACTCCGTGAATCTGGAGGTGCCAAACACCGAGCCCCAGATCTTGAGGCATCACACACGCTCACACGCCCAAGTCCCGTCACCACCGTCAAAATTAGACAGGCACGCATGACGTCATATCAATTATTCAAAATCTGAAAAGTACGCAATGTAATCTGGGCGCAGCTCAGTATTTGAGCAGGTTCCCGCCCGACGAGCAGAATCTGACGTACTCCGTTAATTTGGAGGTGCCAAACACCGAGCCCCAGATCTTGAGGCATCACACACGCTCACACGCCCAAGTCCCGGGACCGCCGTCAGATGTTGACAGGGGCGCAGGCACGGCTGATCGATAATTCAAAATCTGAAAAGTACGCAATGTAATCTGGGCGCACCCCAGTATTTGAGCGGGTTCCCGCCCGACGAGCAGCATCTGACGTACTCCGTGAATCTGGAGGTGCCAAACACTTAGCCTCAGATCTTGAGGCACACCCTCAATTACTGATACCTTTCCAAAATCTGAACCATTGTCAACCTAACCGACAGCGCCCCTCGAAGAACAAGTCCGAAAAACACCCGCAGATTCAGGCACTCGTGCGCATTCTGACGGAATACGGCAATCCTATATAACAGCTCACCACTTTTTGACGATGGCTCACGCCCTCATCCACAAAGCTCAGATATTGAGAGTCCTCCGCGTCCCTCATCCCAACTTGCGCTTCAGCCAAAAAGCCTGGCTACCCCACTACGCACCTCATGCGACCCTTCAGACGAAATCGAATCTCGGAAGAACTTCGGATCGCCCTAGCTGTGGGGGTCAAATCACGGGCATATTCGCGCCCTAGTCTCGTGCTTGCCATGCGTTCCAAGCATGTGCATGACACATAGACCCGAACCTCACCGTCCCTTAAAAAATAATCGATATCTCGAAGGCGCACATCGATCCCTCTCAATATCTGGCCATGCGCCCTATGCCTCTGAGATGTTCTCTAAATCTGACGAGACAACGCCCAAATCCCGGGACCACCGTCAAATGTTGACAGGGGCGCAGGCACGGCTGAGCCCGTCTCAGTATTTGACCTCGGGGACAGCGCCTCCCAAAGTCTGACGCCCTGCCTCAGATCTTGAGGCAGCGCACACGCTCACACGCCCAAGTCCCGGGACCGCCGTCAGATGTTGACAGGGGCGCAGGCACGGCTGAGCCCGTCTCAGTATTTGACCTCGGGGACAGCGCCTCCCAAGGCCTGACGCCCTGCCTCAGATCTTGAGGCAGCGCACACGCTCGCACGCCCAAGTCCCGGGACCACCGTCAGATTATGAGAAGAACGAAGGGGCGGCTGAGCCTACATCAGTATCTGAGCAGAGTCCATAGCGCCTGACGCATCGGCAACCATGACTTTGATGCATACACGCGTGGCGGGCGGGCTGGCCTACCCGACCTACTGCAGGCGCTATGCGCACACCGTCAGTTTCTGAAAATTTTCCAATATTAGAGCCCACGTCAAAGCATCGGCAGCGTCCCGCGTAACACAAGTCCGGAACTGCTCGCCAACATTTGACGATAGCTCACGCCCTCTGCGAGTACTCTCAGAATCTGAGAAGCCTTCGCGTCCTTCATACCGAGTCGCGCTTCAGCCAAAAGGCCTGGCTATCTCCTATACAACCTATCCTGTCCTTTTTACGAAACCCACCGTCGGGAGACCTGCGGGCCACCTGAGCTTTGGGGCTATAGTCACGGGCTTATACGAGACCCAGTCTCTTCCTTGTCTTGCGCTCTAAGCGTGTGTCAGACATGCGGAATCGAATATCACCGTTCCTTATCGATTAATCGATGTAACGACACGGCACCTCAATATTTGAGAGGAAGCCGTATGCCTCTGAGCTGATCTCTAAATCTGACGACGCACCGGGCGTCTCACACACATGACATCAACTTTTGAGACATCACCAAACCATGGCAATTCTCCAAATTCCCGGCCGTGACATTATATGAACACAAGTCCCGACTCACCGCTCAGAATCTGACAGCTCACGGAGCGCAGAACCACAAGTCCCGCGACACGCTTCATATTCTGGCGCGAGAGACAAATATTGACCAGATCGAAGGGCCACCCCCTGCAGTCCTCAGATTCTGACCAGGCCGCCCGCCCCCACCCCGATCCCCTCCGAGTCCCGACTCACCGCTCAAAATTAGACAACTGCCCAAGACATCCAGTTTTGCACCCCCATACTGACGGTAGAGCACTATCTGAGCCTACGCCAGATTACCTCCCACACCCTTCAGACGCACATCTACAAGTCCGATGTCATGCTCCAGATTTTGACACCCGCGCCAAATATTGATCCAGCCACTGGGGGTACCTCGTGCCTACCTCAGAATCTGACAACACACGTCTGCACCACACATCTACCCCTGCCTGTCTCAGATTCTGACAATCCACGTCCCAGGTCCGGCCACCTGCCGCCAGCCCCTTCCGGACCGGACCCGGCCATCCGCCCCCCTGGCCACCCGACCCCGGCCATCCTGCCGCTCAGTTTCTGAGACCCACCCTGCCCCTCAGATTCTGAGACTCGAAAACCCGCCAGACCGCCGCGCTTCGCGCGGCCGAAGGGAAGACCATGGGCCCTATCCGCGGTCGTACTTCGCGGATCCTCGATTAAAATACCCCCCACGAAGTACTCACTATCTGAGAAGCGCACCCACCGCCGGCCTAACGGCAGTGCCTTGCGTTCAAGGCGTGTTGTAGACACGTGCATTCGAACACCATCGTACCTTGGCTAAAAATCGAGTTCTCAAACTAGCACGTATGATCTGAGGTGATCTCTAAATCAGACAGCGCCGTCGCGCCGCTCCCCGGCCGCGACCAAAAACCTACCCATCTGATAATACGTCAAATACTGGGGGGGGGGGGGGGGCCCTGCAAGGTAGGCATCCCACCCTGCACAGCCTTTCTCCTCGGCGCTCTTATCAGTATTTGAGCCTGACGCAGATATTGCAAAAATACCAAAATCAGACAAACAGCATGTATTAGAGACAAAAACCTGACAAGACCACTAGGTCAAAATTTGAAGGCAGCTCACCATTACAGAATGACCAGGCGAATCACTATTTCTGTCGTTTTGCTCAAAATTTGGCATTTCTTGTCCTCCTGTTCCTAAATCTGACATCAACGCCTATTGAAGCCGTGTTATCCTGGCTCAGAAAGAGACCAGCTTTAATTTAAGCCCTGGATCACTGCTCTAGTGCAATTAGATCAGAATCTGAAACCCCCTCAGTCTCTGAAATGAATTAAGAATTTGATACAGGCTCAGATTTTGAGACGAATGTCTGGTCAGAATCCGTGTCCCTCATCTGCCATAGACAAACTATATATCAAAACGTTCAGTGCATCAAGCCCGACGTTTTGATCCCAAAATGACGCAGCAGGGACAAGAATTGAGCCATCACCACCTCACAATGCCCAAGCATTTCACTATTTCTGCCGTTTTGCTCAAAATTTGACATTTCTTGTCCTCCTGTTCCTAAATCTGACATCAACGCCTATTGAAGCCGTGTTATCCTGGCTCAGAAAGAGACCAGCTTTAATTTAAGCCCTGGATCACTGCTCTAGTGCAATTAGCTCAGAATCTGAAACCCCCTCAGTCTCTGAAATGAATTAAGAATTTTATACAGGCTCAGATTTTGAGACGAATGGGGGGGTCAGAATGCGTCGGAGGCCTTCCCCCCATACAAACTATATATCAAAACGTTCAGTGCATCAAGCCCGACGTTTTGATCCCAAAATGAGGCAGCAGGGACAAGAATTGAGCCATCACCACCTCACAATGCCCAAGCATTTCACTATTTTGGTGGTTTTTGTCAATATTTGACATTTCTTGTCCTCCTGTTCCTAAATCTGACATCAACGCCTATTGAAGCCGTGTTATCCTGGCTCAGAAAGAGACCAGCTTTAATTTAAGCCCTGGATCACTGCTCTAGTGCAATTAGCTCAGAATCTGAAACCCCCTCAGTCTCTGAAATGAATTAAGAATTTGATACAGGCTCAGATTTTGAGACGAATGGGGGGGTCAGAATGCGTCGGAGGCCTTCCCCCCATACAAACTATATATCAAAACGTTCAGTGCATCAAGCCCGACGTTTTGATCCCAAAATGAGGCAGCAGGGACAAGAATTGAGCCATCACCACCTCACAATGCCCAAGCATTTCACTATTTTGGTGGTTTTTGTCAATATTTGACATTTCTTGTCCTCCTGTTCCTAAATCTGACATCAACGCCTATTGAAGCCGTGTTATCCTGGCTCAGAAAGAGACCAGCTTTAATTTAAGCCCTGGATCACTGCTCTAGTGCAATTAGCTCAGAATCTGAAACCCCCTCAGTCTCTGAAATGAATTAAGAATTTGATACAGGCTCAGATTTTGAGACGAATGGGGGGGTCAGAATGCGTCGGAGGCCTTCCCCCATACAAACTATATATCAAAACGTTCAGTGCATCAAGCCCGACGTTTTGATCCCAAAATGAGGCAGCAGGGACAAGAATTGAGCCATCACCACCTCACAATGCCCAAGCATTTCACTATTTTGGTGGTTTTTGTCAATATTTGACATTTCTTGTCCTCCTGTTCCTAAATCTGACATCAACGCCTATTGAAGCCGTGTTATCCTGGCTCAGAAAGAGACCAGCTTTAATTTAAGCCCTGGATCACTGCTCTAGTGCAATTAGCTCAGAATCTGAAACCCCCTCAGTCTCTGAAATGAATTAAGAATTTGATACAGGCTCAGATTTTGAGACGAATGGGGGGGTCAGAATGCGTCGGAGGCCTTCCCCCCATACAAACTATATATCAAAACGTTCAGTGCATCAAGCCCGACGTTTTGATCCCAAAATGAGGCAGCAGGGACAAGAATTGAGCCATCACCACCTCACAATGCCCAAGCATTTCACTATTTTGGTGGTTTTTGTCAATATTTGACATTTCTTGTCCTCCTGTTCCTAAATCTGACATCAACGCCTATTGAAGCCGTGTTATCCTGGCTCAGAAAGAGACCAGCTTTAATTTAAGCCCTGGATCACTGCTCTAGTGCAATTAGCTCAGAATCTGAAACCCCCTCAGTCTCTGAAATGAATTAAGAATTTGATACAGGCTCAGATTTTGAGACGAATGGGGGGTCAGAATGCGTCGGAGGCCTTCCCCCCATACAAACTATATATCAAAACGTTCAGTGCATCAAGCCCGACGTTTTGATCCCAAAATGAGGCAGCAGGGACAAGAATTGAGCCATCACCACCTCACAATGCCCAAGCATTTCACTATTTTGGTGGTTTTTGTCAATATTTGACATTTCTTGTCCTCCTGTTCCTAAATCTGACATCAACGCCTATTGAAGCCGTGTTATCCTGGCTCAGAAAGAGACCAGCTTTAATTTAAGCCCTGGATCACTGCTCTAGTGCAATTAGCTCAGAATCTGAAACCCCCTCAGTCTCTGAAATGAATTAAGAATTTGATACAGGCTCAGATTTTGAGACGAATGGGGGGGTCAGAATGCGTCGGAGGCCTTCCCCCCATACAAACTATATATCAAAACGTTCAGGTCATCAAGACGGTCGTTTTGATACCAAAATGAATGTCGGCCGACAAAAATTGACCTGTCAGCTTCTCAAAGTAACTTGGAAATTCACCATTTTCTGAAAAACGAGCAGAATTTGCGATTTCTTGGGGCTCACTTCCAAAATCTGACATCCACGCCTAATCCAGTGCTGTTAATGTGGGTGTGTATTATTAAGTATGCAGACGGGATGAGGGAGAAATTTCAGAGTCATCAAATTTTGAAAAATGGACAAGATTTATTTTCAAAGTAACAGTATAATATTTCTTAATCTTAAAATCACATACGGCTTTGGTACTGGCAGGAAATCAGAAGAGGCTGTTTACCGAGACCTGGGGGAAGAGACGAAATCATGGAGTCATTAGACACTACTACGCAAAGCATCAAAATTTGGCCAGAGGTCAGATATAGTCTAACACTTACTTTTTAACAGTTGGTGGTGTGGTAGAAGCGCTCTTTGTTCTCTTCTTCCCCGCTTGCTTCTGCTTCCTCTGCTTCAGCTCAAACGCCTCGACTATGATCCTCCGCTGCCGATACCGCCTGCCACTGAAACATTGATAAGACAGCAAACGGTGAGAAATCGTCTGATTTTGAAAAATGCTCTAAATTTGGCCCCGAACCAATAATAGAACTTACGCCATATCGCAATGATGCTGTAGTTCCTTCAGCGATGGGAAGGGGTACCGTTGCGCATCGCCGTATAGGGTCAAGTGGCCAGCACACTGGTCCTCTATTATGCGGCGCACTGCAGCTAGCTGGTTCATTGTGAGCTCATGGTGCACTTTCAGGTACTTAAGGTTTGTTTCCAGCTCGAGAGGGCTGTGCCGGCGACCCCCAGTACAACTGCGAGCCTCAATCCGTTTGCACATGGGGAGCTCAAATTGTGCGCCCAGCACGCGCCGGTGTTTTTCTTGCAGGTGCCGCCAGGTGCAAGGGGCAGAGTCAAAAACCCTGTAGCAGCCAGCTACGGGGCAAATTCTGGCCTGCCGCTGTGTGTCAGCGGTCTTGGTACCCTGCAAATAATGATGTACCGCGTCAGAATCAGAGCCAACTGAGCACCCAAATGATGTGAACTTCAGAGTAAGACTCACCAGTTTTCCAGTAAGCAGCTCATTTTTCTTACTGGTCCAGAAGCGCTCCGGGTTTTGCTTGACCATGCTCTTTTGCAGATTCAGCAGGTCCTTCTCATTTTGTCGGCGGGCCGGTTCCTCTCGTATGCTGTCCTCTGATAGCTTCCGCCTCTTGCTCAGTTTCTGAAATAAAAGAGGCCTCCATAAATACACCAGTTTCAAAATATGACAGATTCTCTAAATTTGACATTTTACTTACTATTGGAATGGGTGCCCAGACATAATCCTCGCCCGGGTCGGTGAAGGCTCCTGTGCTCTCCTGGTCTGAAATATGTTCCTCCTCATCCGTCTCCTCGACGTCTTGTTCAGATTCAGAGGTAGTGACGTCACCGCTCCCGTCGCTGTCCTCGGCTTCGCGCCGACTGCCTTGGACGTCCCCGGAAGCGTCACTGGTGTCGCCGCCTCCTTCCGCTGCCCTGCCTGGGACTTCCCCGGCAGTGTCACTGGTGTCGCCGCCTCCTTCCGCTGCCATCTGCACCAAAAGGGAGTAATAAAAATGTAGTGAAAAAAAGTCACATCATCTAATAATGACAACCTTTCAAAATTTGAAAGACGTACCTCTTTT
The DNA here is from genome assembly GCA_038380765.1 of Odontothrips loti. Classification (NCBI taxonomy): domain Eukaryota; kingdom Metazoa; phylum Arthropoda; class Insecta; order Thysanoptera; family Thripidae; genus Odontothrips; species Odontothrips loti. The sequence continues at coordinate 68,453 of CM076256.1, read as the reverse complement.
ACAGGGACCGACTGTATCGGTGTGCTGGTTAGTTTCTGTGTGAAAGGGGCACGAAGGCCTACGTCATCGTCACTGCCACCAGCTGATGATTCGGACTGAAACAGATATAAGAAAGGATTAGAGAAAGGATACAGGGGAGGGGAAGGGGGGGGGGGCAACATGTAGGGATTATCTCAAAATTTGAGTACTCACATTCGATGATTCCTTCCTCGGAAATCTCTCACAAGCCAGGTGAGGTGCTTCTAAAGACGGGATAACAGCGTCCAGCACGAGCTCCGAAACATCCTCCATCTCCGCCTTGCTCAAAATTTCATCATTTTCCACAATCTGAGAGAGAAACAGAAATTGGTGAAAACCGCCATTCAAAGCTCCCAGCAGGATCAAAACACCATAAACTTACATCGGCCACTGCTTGAAGGTCGATGTCCAGCGCTACGTCCTTCATCTTTCCTTTCTCTCTCTTCTTCTTCGGCTTCTTGGACTCCTTGGGGGCCTGCTCGAAATCAGGCTGCATGACGAAAACAGAGACGGGCTCAAAATTTGGCAATCACGACTCATGACATGTGCCGCGCTTTCAATATCTGGGAAAACCCCAGAATTTGAAACCACCGCGTCGGAAAACTTACCTCAGATTCTGATTTCACAGGGTTCTCGATGGGGCCGCTGTCCGAGTCCTGCCCGGAGGAGGCGGTACTGCCAGGCGTTGACTTCTTCTTCTTCTTCTTCGGCTTCTTGGACTTCTTGGGGGCCTGCTCGAAATCAGGCTGCATGACGAAAACAGAGACGGGCTCAAAATTTGGCAATCACGACTCATGACATGTGCCGCGCTTTCAATATCTGGGAAAACCCCAGAATTTGAAACCACCGCGTCGGAAAACTTACCTCAGATTCTGATTTCACAGGGTTCTCGATGGGGCCGCTGTCCGAGTCCTGCCCGGAACAGGCGGTACTGCCAGGCGTTGACTTCTTCTTCTTCTTCTTCGGCTTCTTGGACTTCTTGGGGGCCTGCTCGAAATCAGGCTGCATGACAAAAACAGAGACGGGCTCAAAATTTGGCAATCACGACCCATGACATGTGCCGCGCTTTCAATATCTGGGAAAAACCCAGAATTTGAACCCGGGAATTGCACTCACCTCTCTGCTAAACGCTGGTGCTTGTGAAAGCCCACCCAAGATGACTTCGAGTAAGGCGTGCTGCCCGCTGAAGACGTGGAGGGCTGCTGTGCACGCAGGGGCGTCACCCCAACCACAGCTGCTGCTACCTGTAACACCACGGCGCACATTTAGAATAACTACCAAAATCTGACTGCGAGAATGAAACCGCTGCGGAAGCGCCAACGCGAAGAGCATTCGAACCGACACGAGGCGTACATGAGAAGCAGGAATGACAAAAAGTGACACAAAACGCACCTCGGATTCCGATGCCGCCTGAGGCTGCTTCTGCTGCTGCTTGTTCTTCTTGCCTCGCTTCCTACTCCGTTTGCTCTCCTCGAAATCGCTGCTGAAACTGCGGCTTGCCTGCAACAACCATGCCAAAGATTTCATTAGCATCCCCGAAGCGAAGCGATTTCATGTGACGAGGGCTCAGATTTTGATGCGCACCGGGGAACCCTGCGCCCCACCGGGGCCAACATTTCTCGACATGGCTGCACTGGACGAAGGACGACGGCTGACTGCCCTGCCCGTGGAGCCCCGCACGCCAGCTCACTCGCGGCCGCGGCCGCGCCGCTCGCTGCCTACCCCCACCACCGCCACCGGGCGGCACAGCCGCCACCGAGGAGGCGGGCGTTGGCTGCCGCTAGGCTCCACCCTGTCTAATTCTGCTATCCAGTCAAAATTTGAACAACCAGACACGGACATGCCACCCCCCACCCCTCGCTGTCCCGCGGCGTGGGCGGCGCTACTGCTACCGCTACCGCCGCCCGCCGGCCGGGCCGCCGCCGCCGGTCACGTAGGCCAATGGCTGCCGCTAGGCTCCACCCTGCCTAATTCTGGTATACAGTCAAAATTTGAACAACCAGACACGGACATGCTACCCTGACTCCTCGCTGCCCCGCGGCGCGGGCGGCGCTACTGCTACCGCTACCGCCGCCTGCTGGCCGGGCCGCCGCCACCGGTCACGTAGGCCACTGGCTGCCGCTAGGCTCCACCCTGTCTAATTCTGCTATACAGTCAAAATTTGAACAACCAGACACCGGCCACTCCTCACTGCCCCATTCGATGAGCTCACTTCAGAACTTGGCCCTTTCTCAAACTTTGAGGTCACCTCACGACAGCACCGGTGGCTCGAACAGGTCAAGATCACAATCAGCTGGAGCGGAGCGCCGACTTACCATGCACGATGTTTGCGGAAGGAACTGAGCTGCTGACTGAATCTGGTGCACTGCTGCTGGCCCGTCCCTCCCCCTTCCCCTTCACCGTGCCGGCGGCCAGGCAGCCAGCCACAGGTGATGGCACGGCCCGGCTCGGCTCGGCCCGGCCCGGCCCGGCGCGGCTGCGCACCGCTCTACTCCACCCGCCCGGCTGCGCCCAGCGCAACGCAGCACCCCTCGCCCCCACACTCCGGAAGGATTTCCCGGGAATCTGACGCATTGTCTGATGTTGCTACGGGCTCAGATTTTGAAAACTTTCATCGGCTCGAAGCGGCTGGGCCCCGTTCGGCCCGGCGTGGCTCGGCTCGGCTGACCAGACGACGCCGCAATTTCTAGGAAGACGCGAAGGGGAGAGAGCTGCCGCTCCAGCTTCCAGCCCCACACCACTGTGGCCTGTCCCTAAATCAGACGCTAGCTCAAATTGCATTGACTCGGCTCAGCCTGCCAGCCTGGGGCGAGAGATGGGGGGGGGGGGGGGGGTGCAGAATGGGGGTGGACTTGTATTGGTACTCGGGGTGGGCCAGCGCTGTCGCCAACAATTCTACGACGCGCTATTTCCAAAAACAGAACAGAATATCAAAATCTGAGATAGTCTCACCCTTCGTTTCCACATCGTGGTAGCTCGCGTCCCTGCAACACACTGAGCAGTCCGGAAGCGGCTAGGCTGGCTCGACTCGGCTCGGCTCGGCTCCGCTCGGCTCCTCTCGGCTCCCCCAAATTTGGCGTATGCTCGCTGGGAGCGTGGGGTACGACCACACATACCAAAGTCAGAATTTGAAAACCAAATCAAAATCTGGTGAGGTGCCAGAATTAGGGATCGGAACACGAATCATTATTTGACAAATTACCTCATTTTGCGATATGGGCAACCTTTGAAGCGCTGTACAAGTGCCAGCTCTCGCTGATAATATGTCACGACCCCGTGCTGCATATATACGTGCATCCCAAAGGGTTATCATGCCAGAGAGGTGAGCGACCTCTGGTGGGCGTTGTTAGTTGTTCAAACCCTGGAGCTCGGTTTTAAAATCAGGATAAAGTCAGTTATACATAAAAACAACAAAAATTTTGTCGTTTATTTTGCTCATATCTCTAATTTTGCCTGTGCACATCGTGGTAGCTCGCGTCCCTGCAACTCACTGAGCAGTCCCGAAGCGGCCGGCTGGCTCGACTCGGCTCGGCTCCGCTCCACTCGGCTCCTCTCGGCTCCCCCAAATTTGGCGTATGCTCAAATTCTGGCATTTACTCCAAAGTCATCGTGGGGTCACGTGACACGAGTGCGCAGTGCGGCACTGCGCAGCGCCAGCCAGCCAGCCAGGACCGGAAGCGTGCCTCAGTGCACTCAAGGCCGACCCTCCGTCAACACGTGTTTTCAAAATTTGAGATTTGCCCAGAATCAAGAATGGATGCCGATTCGGAAGAAGGCAGAAGTGTCGCAACGGACGCGCCGTCTGAACCGCCAAGTCCGGGCACCAGCAGCTCGGTGAGTCGTCTACGCCGTGCCAGTCAGTCCAGGTAGATTTGTTCACGACAAACACAATGTCTCTAATTTTGACCAGATCGGAGGTTTGTTTGAAACGGTCCAGTCCAGGCTGCAGTGTGAGATTACCGGGTCCAGGGGTGATGTCGTGGTGGTTTCTGACGAAGAACCGATGTCTGAGGACGATTTCTGTCCCAGCCCCTGTCCGGCTCACTACATGAGACTTTGAAACAGGTATGCCTAATTTTGGTCATTCCCCTCATCCTGCTCTCGGCCCGCAGTTTCTGATCGTTGTGTTGTTTTTTTTTCGTAGGGCACGTCACCCGTTAAGGACAACTGTGACTTCACGTGGCCCACAGCTGGTTCTCGGCGCTGCAAAAGCAACGCGGCCCAGGAGGAGTTGAAGAGCGACAAAAATGAGGTGAGCTCAAATTTTGAACGAGTGTCAATTTTTATTTTGGTCTCTGCGGTACTAAGTTGGCACGTGCCTTCCTAGGTCCAAATGGCTTGTCCATTCTGCGGCAAGCACACTGCATGGAGGAAACGCCTACAGCAGCACATAGTTAAATTTCATCGTCGAGAAGTTACCGAGAAGGGAACGCAGAGAATTAGCCAGATTTTGTACTGGCGCCAAAAAGCAGGAATGCGGCGCGTATCGTACGAATGCATCGCTCAAGTTATTGAGAACCGCACGAATGGACAGAAGGCCATAGGGAAAGGATTGTTGTTTGACGTTTTGAAAGAAATTCTTACTCTGTGTTTGGTTAAAATAGCCTCAGACGAAGTCTGAGTCAAATTTTGAAATGTGTACAATTATTGCAATATGTTCTGTTTTTGATGTGAGACCAGTTTTTGACACTTTTCCAAATGAATAAACGTTTTGGTGATTTCTCAGATTTTGATCGACACTCGAATTTATTTATAATTTCTCCTCCCACACTTCCAGGCAAACCGCAGAGCGTTTCAGTGCCCCATCTGCCCCCACGTAAGCTCAAGACATTACCGTCTTAAGGACCACGCAATCTCCAAGCATGGCATGTGTGACGGTTCCCAGTTTCTGGAGCGCTTCCTCAAAGAAGCAACTGACATTTCAAAAAGAGGGCAGCGCTCAACAACAGAGGATCGGGTCTGTAGTCTGCTGGGGCGACACGCTCGCTCAACTGAACATTTCGAAGCAGCATGCAAAGTTCTTAACGGCCATCTCGTGGATGTGAAGCTCGCGACACCGCGTGTGACAAGCCAAGACAATGCAGGTACGGTCAGCAAGGTAACGCCACTGCCAAACGGAAGAGCGGCCACTTCTCAAAGTTTGCATAGCAGCGGAATTGTCGCCTCATTCACGGACGGGGACCTGTGTGCCTCGTCCCGTCAATATCTGAAAACCTGGGCGGGCCGCGGCGGTAAGGGCCGTGCTCACCTGCTTGCCAATGCCAAAATGATTCACAGAGTAATTGTGTTCGCAAGGGAGCAAGACCGTCTGTTGACTGAGCCAGAAGCTATCTCAAAATCAGGCATCGAGAAAGAGTTCGTCTACGGCGTGAGCGGTATTTTGAAGCCCAATTCGATACGGAACCACGCTGGTGCAATGATTTCGCTCATGGAGACGATTCTGACAGACCGCCAAATGGCAGATCTGTACGCCAAAGTGTCGAAGCCCAAAATTAGGCAATGCATCACTTATTGGCGTGACGTCAAAAGAGAGTTTGACCGCAAGAGCCGCGCACTTCATCGGGTGGAGGCAATGTCCGGCAGAGCCCCATGTTTGGACATTTATCAAATTTTGAGCTATATGGACGATTTGAGACAGAGGCACGGGGATCGCATCCTGAGAGAGCTCTCCGGGCTGAAGTCAGGCTTCAGGGAAGTCCCACTGCATCTGCAAGAGCACTGGCGAGGCGCTAACTGTCTCATAGGCTGCTTTTTGCTACTTCAGGGCCAACGCCTGGCCACAGTCCAGGGAATGACCATGGGCGAAGTTGAAAGGGCGACCTCGTGTCTAGGGAGGCGGGTCGTCAGAATTAGCAGCAACAAGACGTTCAGTACGTCTGGAGCAGCATGCATAGCTGTCCCTTGCCATCAGTACACGTTTATGGAATCATTTCTTGAGATCAGAAGGAAAATGCTGACCCCAGAGACAAGCCTGTTAGTGAGTGTCAATGGAAAGCACGTGGGGAATGTAATAGCGCCTTTGCAGAAGTATATGGCATCTCGTCACAGACTGCAAACTGGTCAAGATTTGGATTCGGATCAGATTGTGACAAATAAAATGATGAGGCGAGCGATCGAGACACATTTATACCTGCTGCCTACTTTTGATCTCAAGGAGACACAAGACCGCGTGGCACTTCACCTCTGCCACGGCGAAAAGGCAGTCGCAGCGCACTACCGCTACAAAACGGATGTGTCAGTTGTAATGGGTTCTCAGAGCGTGCAGAGCGTGGTGGCTCTGATTCTGAGCATAGATCTAGTTAAGAGATTACACCTCTTGCCGCAGGATCCAAAAGGTTTGATATATTTTCAAATATTAAATGCAACTACCAACTCACGGCCTGTCTCTAACACTTTGCTCTCTCTCTCTCTCTTCCACCCTCCAGGTGATTTTCCATCAAAATTTGAGGTAGACGCAAAACTTGAGAAAGCTTGGCCATTCGCAGATCTGTCGCCAACACGGCTCAGTGACCAAGCATATGCCATCATTTCACATGAATGGCGTGAGCTACTCCGCGATGAAATGGTCTTAGCAATGCATCAAGAGATGTCGGCTTCAAAAGCTGGCCCATTCTCAAATTCTGATATCCTCCAGAAAATCGAGTCTCTCCCGCATATCTGGCGAGAAGACAAAAATTCGTTGCTTTCCTGTCTTAGAGCTATGCCCGAACGATAAATGAATGTTGCAATAAAGTACAGATATACGAGTTGTTCGTTTTTTTTGGTGTTTTCTTATTTATTTGAGCATTCCTCAGATTTTGACAAACACTGAACCAGTACAACGTCCGCTGACAATGTCAGCCACCACGCCTCGGGACGGCGTCCTAGCAAAGGCAGCGCGGAGCACGACCTACCCTTATTTATTGCAGACCTCGCCCAGAATACGGTTAACCTAGCCTTACCTAGCCTGACCTGACGAGACCTCACATTGTGGAAGGACCGCGTCCTCTGACCATGTCCCACTTAAGTCAAACAGACCCAGCACTCGTCTCAAATATTGCTACGCCGTCACATACTGACGATTGCTCTAAACAGAGGCCGTGTCACGAACCGCGTCCACGGACTTAGTTGCGAACGGCGCCTTGGGACGGGGTCCCAGCAAAGGCAGCGGGGGGCGTGACCTACCCTTATATATTGCAGACCTCGCCCGAAATAAGGTTAACCTAACCTTACCTAGCCAGACCTAACGAGACCTCACAATGTGGGAGGACCGCGTTCTTTGGCATTGTCCCTGTTGGGTCACACCGACCCAGCATTAGCCTCAAATACTGACACGCTCTCAGATACCGACCATTCCTCTAAAGCAGAGGCCGTGTCAGAACCCACAGCATGCCCAGATCCTGGTACGCACGTCAGATATTGAAAAGAACGAAGAAACGGCTGAGCCTACATCAGTATCTGAGCGGAGTCCATAGCGCCTGACGCATCGGCAACCATGACTTTGATGCATACACGCGTGGCGGGCGGGCTGGCCTACCCCAGCCACCGCAGGCGTCCTCTCAGTTTCTGTGGCTTGCCCAATATCAGAGCCATTGTCAACGCACTACCCGCCCACGCTACGTCCAAGTCCCGTCACCACCGTCAAAATTAGACAGGCACGCATGACGTCATATCAATAATTCAAAATCTGAAAAGTACGCAATGTAATCTGGGCGCAGCTCAGTATTTGAGCAGGTTCCCGCCCGACGAGCAGAATCTGACGTACTCCGTGAATCTGGAGGTGCCAAACACCGAGCCCCAGATCTTGAGGCATCACACACGCTCACACGCCCAAGTCCCGTCACCACCGTCAAAATTAGACAGGCACGCATGACGTCATATCAATTATTCAAAATCTGAAAAGTACGCAATGTAATCTGGGCGCAGCTCAGTATTTGAGCAGGTTCCCGCCCGACGAGCAGAATCTGACGTACTCCGTTAATTTTGGAGGTGCCAAACACCGAGCCCCAGATCTTGAGGCATCACACACGCTCACACGCCCAAGTCCCGGGACCGCCGTCAGATGTTGACAGGGGCGCAGGCACGGCTGATCGATAATTCAAAATCTGAAAAGTACGCAATGTAATCTGGGCGCACCCCAGTATTTGAGCGGGTTCCCGCCCGACGAGCAGCATCTGACGTACTCCGTGAATCTGGAGGTGCCAAACACTTAGCCTCAGATCTTGAGGCACACCCTCAATTACTGATACCTTTCCAAAATCTGAACCATTGTCAACCTAACCGACAGCGCCCCTCGAAGAACAAGTCCGAAAAACACCCGCAGATTCAGGCACTCGTGCGCATTCTGACGGAATACGGCAATCCTATATAACAGCTCACCACTTTTTGACGATGGCTCACGCCCTCATCCACAAAGCTCAGATATTGAGAGTCCTCCGCGTCCCTCATCCCAACTTGCGCTTCAGCCAAAAAGCCTGGCTACCCCACTACGCACCTCATGCGACCCTTCAGACGAAATCGAATCTCGGAAGAACTTCGGATCGCCCTAGCTGTGGGGGTCAAATCACGGGCATATTCGCGCCCTAGTCTCGTGCTTGCCATGCGTTCCAAGCATGTGCATGACACATAGACCCGAACCTCACCGTCCCTTAAAAAATAATCGATATCTCGAAGGCGCACATCGATCCCTCTCAATATCTGGCCATGCGCCCTATGCCTCTGAGATGTTCTCTAAATCTGACGAGACAACGCCCAAATCCCGGGACCACCGTCAAATGTTGACAGGGGCGCAGGCACGGCTGAGCCCGTCTCAGTATTTGACCTCGGGGACAGCGCCTCCCAAAGTCTGACGCCCTGCCTCAGATCTTGAGGCAGCGCACACGCTCACACGCCCAAGTCCCGGGACCGCCGTCAGATGTTGACAGGGGCGCAGGCACGGCTGAGCCCGTCTCAGTATTTGACCTCGGGGACAGCGCCTCCCAAGGCCTGACGCCCTGCCTCAGATCTTGAGGCAGCGCACACGCTCGCACGCCCAAGTCCCGGGACCACCGTCAGATTATGAGAAGAACGAAGGGGCGGCTGAGCCTACATCAGTATCTGAGCAGAGTCCATAGCGCCTGACGCATCGGCAACCATGACTTTGATGCATACACGCGTGGCGGGCGGGCTGGCCTACCCGACCTACTGCAGGCGCTATGCGCACACCGTCAGTTTCTGAAAATTTTCCAATATTAGAGCCCACGTCAAAGCATCGGCAGCGTCCCGCGTAACACAAGTCCGGAACTGCTCGCCAACATTTGACGATAGCTCACGCCCTCTGCGAGTACTCTCAGAATCTGAGAAGCCTTCGCGTCCTTCATACCGAGTCGCGCTTCAGCCAAAAGGCCTGGCTATCTCCTATACAACCTATCCTGTCCTTTTTACGAAACCCACCGTCGGGAGACCTGCGGGCCACCTGAGCTTTGGGGCTATAGTCACGGGCTTATACGAGACCCAGTCTCTTCCTTGTCTTGCGCTCTAAGCGTGTGTCAGACATGCGGAATCGAATATCACCGTTCCTTATCGATTAATCGATGTAACGACACGGCACCTCAATATTTGAGAGGAAGCCGTATGCCTCTGAGCTGATCTCTAAATCTGACGACGCACCGGGCGTCTCACACACATGACATCAACTTTTGAGACATCACCAAACCATGGCAATTCTCCAAATTCCCGGCCGTGACATTATATGAACACAAGTCCCGACTCACCGCTCAGAATCTGACAGCTCACGGAGCGCAGAACCACAAGTCCCGCGACACGCTTCATATTCTGGCGCGAGAGACAAATATTGACCAGATCGAAGGGCCACCCCCTGCAGTCCTCAGATTCTGACCAGGCCGCCCGCCCCCACCCCGATCCCCTCCGAGTCCCGACTCACCGCTCAAAATTAGACAACTGCCCAAGACATCCAGTTTTGCACCCCCATACTGACGGTAGAGCACTATCTGAGCCTACGCCAGATTACCTCCCACACCCTTCAGACGCACATCTACAAGTCCGATGTCATGCTCCAGATTTTGACACCCGCGCCAAATATTGATCCAGCCACTGGGGGTACCTCGTGCCTACCTCAGAATCTGACAACACACGTCTGCACCACACATCTACCCCTGCCTGTCTCAGATTCTGACAATCCACGTCCCAGGTCCGGCCACCTGCCGCCAGCCCCTTCCGGACCGGACCCGGCCATCCGCCCCCCTGGCCACCCGACCCCGGCCATCCTGCCGCTCAGTTTCTGAGACCCACCCTGCCCCTCAGATTCTGAGACTCGAAAACCCGCCAGACCGCCGCGCTTCGCGCGGCCGAAGGGAAGACCATGGGCCCTATCCGCGGTCGTACTTCGCGGATCCTCGATTAAAATACCCCCCACGAAGTACTCACTATCTGAGAAGCGCACCCACCGCCGGCCTAACGGCAGTGCCTTGCGTTCAAGGCGTGTTGTAGACACGTGCATTCGAACACCATCGTACCTTGGCTAAAAATCGAGTTCTCAAACTAGCACGTATGATCTGAGGTGATCTCTAAATCAGACAGCGCCGTCGCGCCGCTCCCCGGCCGCGACCAAAAACCTACCCATCTGATAATACGTCAAATACTGGGGGGGGGGGGGCCCTGCAAGGTAGGCATCCCACCCTGCACAGCCTTTCTCCTCGGCGCTCTTATCAGTATTTGAGCCTGACGCAGATATTGCAAAAATACCAAAATCAGACAAACAGCATGTATTAGAGACAAAAACCTGACAAGACCACTAGGTCAAAATTTGAAGGCAGCTCACCATTACAGAATGACCAGGCGAATCACTATTTCTGTCGTTTTGCTCAAAATTTGGCATTTCTTGTCCTCCTGTTCCTAAATCTGACATCAACGCCTATTGAAGCCGTGTTATCCTGGCTCAGAAAGAGACCAGCTTTAATTTAAGCCCTGGATCACTGCTCTAGTGCAATTAGCTCAGAATCTGAAACCCCCTCAGTCTCTGAAATGAATTAAGAATTTTATACAGGCTCAGATTTTGAGACGAATGGCTGGTCAGAATCCGTGTCCCTCATCTGCCATAGACAAACTATATATCAAAACGTTCAGTGCATCAAGCCCGACGTTTTGATCCCAAAATGAAGCAGCAGGGACAAGAATTGAGCCATCACCACCTCACAATGCCCAAGCATTTCACTATTTTGGTGGTTTTTGTCAATATTTGACATTTCTTGTCCTCCTGTTCCTAAATCTGACATCAACGCCTATTGAAGCCGTGTTATCCTGGCTCAGAAAGAGACCAGCTTTAATTTAAGCCCTGGATCACTGCTCTAGTGCAATTAGCTCAGAATCTGAAACCCCCTCAGTCTCTGAAATGAATTAAGAATTTTATACAGGCTCAGATTTTGAGACGAATGGCTGGTCAGAATCCGTGTCCCTCATCTGCCATAGACAAACTATATATCAAAACGTTCAGTGCATCAAGCCCGACGTTTTGATCCCAAAATGAAGCAGCAGGGACAAGAATTGAGCCATCACCACCTCACAATGCCCAAGCATTTCACTATTTTGGTGGTTTTTGTCAATATTTGACATTTCTTGTCCTCCTGTTCCTAAATCTGACATCAACGCCTATTGAAGCCGTGTTATCCTGGCTCAGAAAGAGACCAGCTTTAATTTAAGCCCTGGATCACTGCTCTAGTGCAATTAGCTCAGAATCTGAAACCCCCTCAGTCTCTGAAATGAATTAAGAATTTGATACAGGCTCAGATTTTGAGACGAATGGGGGGGTCAGAATGCGTCGGAGGCCTTCCCCCATACAAACTATATATCAAAACGTTCAGGCCATCAAGACGGTCGTTTTGATACCAAAATGAATGTCGGCCGACAAAAATTGACCTGTCAGCTTCTCAAAGTAACTTGGAAATTCACCATTTTCTGAAAAACGAGCAGAATTTGCGATTTCTTGGGGCTCACTTCCAAAACCTGACATCCACGCCTAATCCAGTGCTGTTAATGTGGGTGTGTATTATTAAGTATGCAGACGGGATGAGGGAGAAATTTCAGAGTCATCAAATTTTGAAAAATGGACAAGATTTATTTTCAAAGTAACAGTATAATATTTCTTAATCTTAAAATCACATACGGCTTTGGTACTGGCAGGAAATCAGAAGAGGCTGTTTACCGAGACCTGGGGGAAGAGACGAAATCATGGAGTCATTAGACACTACTACGCAAAGCATCAAAATTTGGCCAGAGGTCAGATATAGTCTAACACTTACTTTTTAACAGTTGGTGGTGTGGTAGAAGCGCTCTTTGTTCTCTTCTTCCCCGCTTGCTTCTGCTTCCTCTGCTTCAGCTCAAACGCCTCGACTATGATCCTCCGCTGCCGATACCGCCTGCCACTGAAACATTGATAAGACAGCAAACGGTGAGAAATCGTCTGATTTTGAAAAATGCTCTAAATTTGGCCCCGAACCAATAATAGAACTTACGCCATATCGCAATGATGCTGTAGTTCCTTCAGCGATGGGAAGGGGTACCGTTGCGCATCGCCGTATAGGGTCAAGTGGCCAGCACACTGGTCCTCTATTATGCGGCGCACTGCAGCTAGCTGGTTCATTGTGAGCTCATGGTGCACTTTCAGGTACTTAAGGTTTGTTTCCAGCTCGAGAGGGCTGTGCCGGCGACCCCCAGTACAACTGCGAGCCTCAATGCGTTTGCACATGGGGAGCTCAAATTGTGCGCCCAGCACGCGCCGGTGTTTTTCTTGCAGGTGCCGCCAGGTGCAAGGGGCAGAGTCAAAAACCCTGTAGCAGCCAGCTACGGGGCAAATTCTGGCCTGCCGCTGTGTGTCAGCGGTCTTGGTACCCTGCAAATAATGATGTACCGCGTCAGAATCAGAGCCAACTGAGCACCCAAATGATGTGAACTTCAGAGTAAGACTCACCAGTTTTCCAGTAAGCAGCTCATTTTTCTTACTGGTCCAGAAGCGCTCCGGGTTTTGCTTGACCATGCTCTTTTGCAGATTCAGCAGGTCCTTCTCATTTTGTCGGCGGGCCGGTTCCTCTCGTATGCTGTCCTCTGATAGCTTCCGCCTCTTGCTCAGTTTCTGAAATAAAAGAGGCCTCCATAAATACACCAGTTTCAAAATATGCAGATTCTCTAAATTTGACATTTTACTTACTATTGGAATGGGTGCCCAGACATAATCCTCGCCCGGGTCGGTGAAGGCTCCTGTGCTCTCCTGGTCTGAAATATGTTCCTCCTCATCCGTCTCCTCGACGTCTTGTTCAGATTCAGAGGTAGTGACGTCACCGCTCCCGTCGCTGTCCTCGGCTTCGCGCCGACTGCCTTGGACGTCCCCGGAAGCGTCACTGGTGTCGCCGCCTCCTTCCGCTGCCCTGCCTGGGACTTCCCCGGCAGTGTCACTGGTGTCGCCGCCTCCTTCCGCTGCCATCTGCACCAAAAGGGAGTAATAAAAATGTAGTGAAAAAAAGTCACATCATCTAATAATGACAACCTTTCAAAATTTGAAAGACGTACCTCTTTTACAGGGACCGACTGTATCGGTGTGCTGGTTAGTTTCTGTGTGAAAGGGGCACGAAGGCCTACGTCATCGTCACTGCCACCAGCTGATGATTCGGACTGAAACAGATATAAGAAAGGATTAGAGAAAGGATACAGGGGAGGGGAAGGGGGGGGCAACATGTAGGGATTATCTCAAAATTTGAGTACTCACATTCGATGATTCCTTCCTCGGAAATCTCTCACAAGCCAGGTGAGGTGCTTCTAAAGACGGGATAACAGCGTCCAGCACGAGCTCCGAAACATCCTCCATCTCCGCCTTGCTCAAAATTTCATCATTTTCCACAATCTGAGAGAGAAACAGAAATTGGTGAAAACCGCCATTCAAAGCTCCCAGCAGGATCAAAACACCATAAACTTACATCGGCCACTGCTTGAAGGTCGATGTCCAGCGCTACGTCCTTCATCTTTCCTTTCTCTCTTCTTCTTCGGCTTCTTGGACTCCTTGGGGGCCTGCTCGAAATCAGGCTGCATGACGAAAACAGAGACGGGCTCAAAATTTGGCAATCACGACTCATGACATGTGCCGCGCTTTCAATATCTGGGAAAACCCCAGAATTTGAAACCACCGCGTCGGAAAACTTACCTCAGATTCTGATTTCACAGGGTTCTCGATGGGGCCGCTGTCCGAGTCCTGCCCGGAGGAGGCGGTACTGCCAGGCGTTGACTTCTTCTTCTTCTTCTTCTTCGGCTTCTTGGACTTCTTGGGGGCCTGCTCGAAATCAGGCTGCATGACGAAAACAGAGACGGGCTCAAAATTTGGCAATCACGACTCATGACATGTGCCGCGCTTTCAATATCTGGGAAAACCCCAGAATTTGAAACCACCGCGTCGGAAAACTTACCTCAGATTCTGATTTCACAGGGTTCTCGATGGGGCCGCTGTCCGAGTCCTGCCCGGAACAGGCGGTACTGCCAGGCGTTGACTTCTTCTTCTTCTTCTTCGGCTTCTTGGACTTCTTGGGGGCCTGCTCGAAATCAGGCTGCATGACAAAAACAGAGACGGGCTCAAAATTTGGCAATCACGACCCATGACATGTGCCGCGCTTTCAATATCTGGGAAAAACCCAGAATTTGAACCCGGGAATTGCACTCACCTCTCTGCTAAACGCTGGTGCTTGTGAAAGCTCCACCCAAGATGACTTCGAGTAAGGCGTGCTGCCCGCTGAAGACGTGGAGGGCTGCTGTGCACGCAGGGGCGTCACCCCAACCACAGCTGCTGCTACCTGTAACACCACGGCGCACATTTAGAATAACTACCAAAATCTGACTGCGAGAATGAAACCGCTGCGGAAGCGCCAACGCGAAGAGCATTCGAACCGACACGAGGCGTACATGAGAAGCAGGAATGACAAAAAGTGACACAAAACGCACCTCGGATTCCGATGCCGCCTGAGGCTGCTTCTGCTGCTGCTTGTTCTTCTTGCCTCGCTTCCTACTCCGTTTGCTCTCCTCGAAATCGCTGCTGAAACTGCGGCTTGCCTGCAACAACCATGCCAAAGATTTCATTAGCATCCCCGAAGCGAAGCGATTTCATGTGACGAGGGCTCAGATTTTGATGCGCACCGGGGAACCCTGCGCCCCACCGGGGCCAACATTTCTCGACATGGCTGCACTGGACGAAGGACGACGGCTGACTGCCCTGCCCGTGGAGCCCCGCACGCCAGCTCACTCGCGGCCGCGGCCGCGCCGCTCGCTGCCTACCCCCACCACCGCCACCGGGCGGCACAGCCGCCACCGAGGAGGCGGGCGTTGGCTGCCGCTAGGCTCCACCCTGTCTAATTCTGCTATCCAGTCAAAATTTGAACAACCAGACACGGACATGCCACCCCCCACCCCTCGCTGTCCCGCGGCGTGGGCGGCGCTACTGCTACCGCTACCGCCGCCCGCCGGCCGGGCCGCCGCCGCCGGTCACGTAGGCCAATGGCTGCCGCTAGGCTCCACCCTGCCTAATTCTGGTATACAGTCAAAATTTGAACAACCAGACACGGACATGCTACCCTGACTCCTCGCTGCCCCGCGGCGCGGGCGGCGCTACTGCTACCGCTACCGCCGCCTGCTGGCCGGGCCGCCGCCACCGGTCACGTAGGCCACTGGCTGCCGCTAGGCTCCACCCTGTCTAATTCTGCTATACAGTCAAAATTTGAACAACCAGACACCGGCCACTCCTCACTGCCCCATTCGATGAGCTCACTTCAGAACTTGGCCCTTTCTCAAACTTTGAGGTCACCTCACGACAACACCGGTGGCTCGAACAGGTCAAGATCACAATCAGCTGGAGCGGAGCGCCGACTTACCATGCACGATGTTTGCGGAAGGAACTGAGCTGCTGACTGAATCTGGTGCACTGCTGCTGGCCCGTCCCTCCCCTTCCCCTTCACCGTGCCGGCGGCCAGGCAGCCAGCCACAGGTGATGGCACGGCCCGGCTCGGCTCGGCCCGGCCCGGCCCGGCGCGGCTGCGCACCGCTCTACTCCACCCGCCCGGCTGCGCCCAGCGCAACGCAGCACCCCTCGCCCCCACACTCCGGAAGGATTTCCCGGGAATCTGACGCATTGTCTGATGTTGCTACGGGCTCAGATTTTGAAAACTTTCATCGGCTCGAAGCGGCTGGGCCCCGTTCGGCCCGGCGTGGCTCGGCTCGGCTGACCAGACGACGCCGCAATTTCTAGGAAGACGCGAAGGGGAGAGAGCTGCCGCTCCAGCTTCCAGCCCCACACCACTGTGGCCTGTCCCTAAATCAGACGCTAGCTCAAATTGCATTGACTCGGCTCAGCCTGCCAGCCTGGGGCGAGAGATGGGGGGGGGGTGCAGAATGGGGGTGGACTTGTATTGGTACTCGGGGTGGGCCAGCGCTGTCGCCAACAATTCTACGACGCGCTATTTCCAAAAACAGAACAGAATATCAAAATCTGAGATAGTCTCACCCTTCGTTTCCACATCGTGGTAGCTCGCGTCCCTGCAACACACTGAGCAGTCCGGAAGCGGCTAGGCTGGCTCGACTCGGCTCGGCTCGGCTCCGCTCGGCTCCTCTCGGCTCCCCCAAATTTGGCGTATGCTCGCTGGGAGCGTGGGGTACGACCACACATACCAAAGTCAGAATTTGAAAACCAAATCAAAATCTGGTAAGGTGCCAGAATTAGGGATCGGAACACGAATCATTATTTGACAAATTACCTCATTTTGCGATATGGGCAACCTTTGAAGCGCTGTACAAGTGCCAGCTCTCGCTGATAATATGTCACGACCCCGTGCTGCATATATACGTGCATCCCAATGGGTTATCATGCCAGAGAGGTGAGCGACCTCTGGTGGGCGTTGTTAGTTGTTCAAACCCTGGAGCTCGGTTTTAAAATCAGGATAAAGTCAGTTATACATAAAAACAACAAAAAATTTTGTCGTTTATTTTGCTCATATCTCTAATTTTGCCTGTGCACATCGTGGTAGCTCGCGTCCCTGCAACTCACTGAGCAGTCCCGAAGCGGCCGGCTGGCTCGACTCGGCTCGGCTCCGCTCCACTCGGCTCCTCTCGGCTCCCCAAAATTTGGCGTATGCTCAAATTCTGGCATTTACTCCAAAGTCATCGTGGGGTCACGTGACACGAGTGCGCAGTGCGGCACTGCGCAGCGCCAGCCAGCCAGGACCGGAAGCGTGCCTCAGTGCACTCAAGGCCGACCCTCCGTCAACACGTGTTTTCAAAATTTGAGATTTGCCCAGAATCAAGAATGGATGCCGATTCGGGGACCCTCTCAATCATCCTCATGTAAAGTCATCTCCGCCTCCTACCAGCTCCGTACAAATCTCATCCTGACCAATGAGAGCTCGTGACGGGTATCGCTATCTACCGGAGCGCAGCTTTACTTCCCTGAGCCGGTTAATGACGTAGGGTAGGGGCGATTCCTAAATGACCTACATCAGCGCTGTGTGTGTCACCTTGTAGTACTAACTATCGTTGCGGTACTACCGTTAAATTTTTCATACCGATGTCCACTGACGAACGTTGCGAGATTTTTTTTTGCTCATCGGTGTAGCTGTTTACTTTCCGTTTGTTTTCGTTTTAATTTTCGGGTAACGGTTTGCGGTTTGTAGCTGAAGATGTTTGATGTAATCGAAGTGTGGTGGTAATGAGAAAGAAGCAAGAAGATCACAATCGGTAAGTGTGAGGTTAAGTATAGGATCTCAGTACATGGTTTCAAGGGGACGTTTCTTCTATCGGTGCCACAGTCCACTTCGAACCCCCGAAAAAAAATGCGAACACCTGAGAGCCATCTCTTGATATCACTGATGATCTGAAGAAGTGGCGTAATTCCATTTTTGTCCAAAATTGAGATTCCATTGGCATTGGACGTAGTTTTCTAAAGTGAAAGTATCCTCTGATTTGAAACTACTTTGTTTGCTTTATCTCTTACTTACTGCAGCGAATTCGTGTTTTCCTGTTAGAGGAGGTGTCAATGCATTTTTTAAATCATTTCATTTAACTCTGAAGCAACAGACACCAAAGATTTTGGTCTCAAGACCTGTTGAATTTCTGAGACATTTTTAGTGGTGTTTAAACTTCAGAAAATGTTTTAATTTTCTTCTGTATTGGGTCAAGTGAAAAAGTTACATTCTTTGAAACGTGAAATTCTTTGTTACCATGGTGTGGTCTACAGAAACAGTTCAATTTTGGTGAGTTTAGAAGAAGTGGACTTCAGTCACAGTCAGTATCACCTGTGAAATGTCTCACCAGATAGGGACATAGGGACAAAAGAAACAACATTGTAAAACAAATCGATCTTTAAGTGACTGCTGTGGTGTTGTGCGCAACACCATAACAGTTTACTGATAAATGTGTACTCAGAGCAAACAACAACGGTGGCATTTTTACATAACAGCTCTCTGATAGTGGCGCTATTCTATACCCTGGCCAATCAAAGTAGCGCATTATCATCATGACCTGACAAAGAGGCGTGTACTCTAATACTGGTCTGGCACACTGGCGTATATTCAAATTGTGGTCTGAGAAAGTGGCGTCTTCTCATCCAATCTTGATCATAAGCCACTGGTCACAGACCGCAGGGAGATTTACGCCTCTTGTCACAGACTAGAAAATTATACCTCACTATGATATTGATGAAACTCACACTTAAATTCAATTTAAGATTAAAATGCATGTTTCATTGGTGACCTTAAAAAGCCTCTTTATTGCGTGCCTTATTTTGCAATAATCTTGTATATTTTCCATGAACTAAAATATAGCTCTCCTGTAAAATTTGTGAAAATGGAATTATGCTACTGTGTCAGACCAACAGTGATATGTTTTTTCCACCGCCTGTAACACCTCTTAAACGTATAGTTTGTAGTACAAACTTTCGATCGAAAACTTATAATTTTGTCAGGACTGATTATTTTGCCGCCTGTGCCCCAGTCGAAGTGTGGTTGTGGAAAGCTTTTATCAAAACCGAAATCTTCCCCTTGTCTGTTTCTTAAAAAGTTTTCTATATCATTTTTGAGGAAACGGGCTTCGTAGTTCTTGAGTTGTAATGACACCCTTTTTATCGCATTTAGCACGGTCATGTAAAACGGTAGTTCAAATGAACTTTCTGAACTCCTGCGAGACCATACGGTTTGCTCCTCTCGATATAATATCCCGCCAGCACGTGAACTAAGTCTCAATTCAAAATACAAATCAGCCGCGCAAGCGGAAAGTAGGGGCCCGGCACTTCTTCCGGCCCTCCCCCATGCCGTGTCTTTCCCACCCCTCCCCCGCTGCGCGCTCCGCAACACTGCGACATTTTGACTGCGGCCTAGGCGATGTTTATCGTTGAAAATAACTGTTTCGGAAGTGAAATTAGTGCTCTGTGATCGCGAGTGAAGCTTGGGTATCCTGTTGTGTTTCAATAGAAGTAATTGTTGCTGTGGGTTAATGTGGGTATGTTTGGCAAATTAAGTTATTCATTAACATAATGCTCAACGGAGGTTATGTTTGTGCATACCGTGTTCATGGTTCATGTTAACAGATATAGTGAAACAATCCGACTACGGCATGGTCCTGTGTCTTGGAAAGCGAATCATTATCGTAATTTTCTCTCCGTTACTCGTGTTTGGTGACCGTTCATAGGTTATGATGCTCTTGGGTATCTCAACTTCAGTTCTGTAACTGTTGGGTTGGGATGAATACAATCTTACTGTTGTTAAGCCAATGTTAAAGAGACCCTTTGCTTTCAGCCCTCACTTTGGTTCGAGCTACGTCTTTTTGCTGTCTTGGAAAAACAGTTGCCGAAGGAGCACAAATATTTATCAATTCTCCAAAGTTGTCCGAGTGGCCTGCTCGCATGAGATGAAGGACTGTGTCAAAACGGTGATACCTATCTCATTGGTTGACTGGTGATGACTATGTGCGGTGAGTTTCAATCTTGTTGACAGAATTGTAATGTCATTGTCAGTTTCATATTTCTTGAGATGTGCCTCTCTGAATGTGCCTCAGCATTATTTTTGCCATCACAGTTGATGCTACTGTTTTCATTGCTGAAGATTGCCAAAATGCTGCATTTTGTATTTGATAGGGAATGTATCATTTTACTTATGGCATCATCGAGTGGCCAGGTAAAGTTCAAAAGGAATTACCTCTTTTTCTTTTGATCTTTGAGGGGGCGGGTGATAAGGTTTTTGAGATCGATCGAGGTCTGATATTGGCAGTGTTTCATTTTCTCATGTACGTTCACAACCTGTAGAGACAGGCAATTATTAGTTCTCTTAGTATCTCCAGTAATTTTTTGATTTTTGATTTTTTCGGTTTTGTTTTGGTTTTTCAAAAATCGACCTTTTATATATAGAGACTTGATTCTTTTTGTGGGACCTCAAAAATACTTTGGTTTGTCTGAAGGAAATTTGAGTTTCATTCTCTGAAATTTAATTGGTACACCTGTATAAATATAAACTTCATCACCTGAACCCTCTGAGGAAAGTGAGGTTTTCACAGGCAAAATACTAAAAACTGAAAGGTTGTAGAGATATGGCTGGCTGAAGTTAAAATGATTGTTTTGAAATGGTTGTAAACCATTGAGTGTCATACTGAGCAGCTAGCACAGGGGCCAATTTGGGAGTTTCACTTTACATAAACCTCAAATCCTCAAAGATAATAATATGTTTTTGTTCTTTAAGTTTATCTTGTAGGTAGTGTACACAGAAATTGAACACTTTTTTAATCTTTCTTTTGTTAGTATGTTTCTCTCTCTTTAGTAGCCGCGATCGCAGTACGTTGAGGACCGCGTCAGCTCGGGACGCCGTCGAGCAGTCCCACAAGGGTGTCCCGGGCCAACTTGAGACGGGCGCGTCCTAGAACGATGGGATTTGCTGCTTTGGACCTTGCGCGCAGCGGGCGCAGTGCGTCGAGAGGTCTGCGTCTGCACCAGGATGCCGTCGCCAAAGAGTCCCGCAGTCTGCCGCAGGGGGGTGAGTGAGAATTCCGATATTTCCTTGTCATCAGCGGGCCTTGCTCCTCGCTCCTTGCTCCTATTGAAAGTCGTTTGCATCCTGACGCTGCACATGGTGCAGACGCCCACTGCCTTCTCCTGTCCAGGACGTGCCCACCGTGCATATCGAATCCCTGTCCTGACGCGGAGAGCAGACTTCTGACGCTCGTCGTCAATTGTGGTTAATTTGTGCCATGTGATTGGACTCTAGACGTGGAGGTGAACGCAGGGGTTCCCGGACACCACCCGATCGTGCTGCTGTCCCACAACGACCATGAGCTGATCCCCCACATCTCCAAGGACGAGGGCCCCCGGGACTGGTGGACCAAGTACTTCGCCTCCGTCGAGGCCATAATCGAGGAGGCTGCGCGGCTGTCCACGCAGCAGCACGGGCTGGCACCCGAGCTGGAGGAGGGTGGCCGTGGCCGGACCAGCGCCTTTCCACGACGGGCCCGGACCACTCGTACCACGAGAAGCCACGGCCGCCAAGTTCGTCGCCAAGCTGTGCCCCAAGAGCGCGTGCTGACACGGAGAGGCCCGCACCACCTGCTCACCAAGGTATGAGAAATGCAGCGTGCAGCGCGCGTGAGATAGGTATCACCCTGACCTTCTACCCGTGCCGTGCGTGTACAGGTGTACTCCGACGAGCTGGAAGCGCAGGTCGACTACAACGGCTTCTCTCGTGCGACGTCTTCCGGTGCAAGGCGGGCGACGAGGCCGAGAGCTGGGCGGTGAGCGTGTCCAAGGTGCGCCGTCAAGGCGGATACGCACATCGGCTGCAGCTGGGATCCAGGCCCTTCAGCGGCAAGGCGAACTGCATCTCCAAGACGCTGGTCTAACGCACCTTCTTGGTAGTAAGTGTTCGTGTCGGTCTCCACTGCCCTCAGCGTCTCCTGGCATTGTGTAGCGCGTCGCCGTTTTTGCTGCGTCCGTCACGGTGCCGCCACCGACCGAGACGCGACGTGTTCCCCATTGCACTCTGATGCATTCCCTGGTGAAATGGAATCCATCCCCTGGCCGCGGCCGTCGATTTCAGCCCGGCTCCTCAGCCCCGTCTTGTGCTACAAGGCCGGCTGGGTCGACATCAAGACCCCTGTGTTGGTGCGGGCGGCGCGCGGCCTGTTCGCCAACAACGGCCTGGTGTCTACCACATCGTGGGTACAGGGGGCAACATGGTCTCGTCGTGCGACGCCGCCGTGCTGCCGCTTGGAGTCCCCCGTCAACACTGTTCGGACTTAACTTTCGCCCTGGTCTCCCTGTGTCCAACTTCCGAACAGTTCGGATTATTTATGAATCGACTCGTGACAATGTCTGATGACTTGCTTCCATAGCTCCCTTCTATGGCATCTTTTCGATTATACGACTTTCGTTTTGTGCATACTTGGTTGGAAACTGTTGCTAGCAAGGAAACCAGAAAGTTTCTTCATGTTCCCTTCTTCGTTTGCAGTGTGTCGCAGCGGGGACCTTGGTCAGGGAGGTGTAGCGAGTGCAGGGCGTCTCTCCACGGTCACCGGCGGCCATCTGGTCGACGGAATGACTTTACATCGCAGATGTCACCGAATCACCGACTTCGCCTCTGGAGCCCACGTCGGCGTGCTGGAGTCGGGGCCGAGGAACGTCGAGGGCCTCTTGAACGACAAATTGGTTAGTGACACCGTCTTGTTATTTCATAGGCCTTTTGAGATTTTCGGATGTGAGAAATGGAGATGGTTTGGCGCCCTGTAGTCCGGAGCCAGCATCACGTGCGGCGTCACGGGCACACTGGCAAACAGCGCCACTTTCCGTGCTGTCCACCGCCAGATGGGAATTCTCGTGACGCCGCACGCCGTTCTAGTCTTGACTAGGGTGTTGTCCTCAGCGCATTCCACTTTAAGTGAAAAATTGGACTTCTACATGGCGAACGGCATCGACCGTGTCGAGATGATATCATGGTATATTAGGGTGGTCCAAATCCGAAAATGTTGAAAAAGTTTTGGGGCCGACTCGCAAAAAGTTTCATTTTGGCATTAACAAAATGTGTGCCAAACCAGAAATCCGTCGGACAATATTAAGGGGTCGCGCAGGGGTCACGAAGTGCCCTTATGAAGAGAGAAAATCAATGTTCTTTGAAAATTCCCAAATAAATATCTAAGGTCAACCTGGCCAAAGTAGGTTTCCAGAGGACTAAAATTTCAAAGAAAACACTGTATCTCTTACGGTTTTCGAGATATCGGCGTTTAAAGTGCGTAAATCAAGCAAAAACATGAAAAACGAGGGATTGCTTGATTTTTGCACTTTAAACGCCGATATCTCAAAAACCGTACGAGATACAGTGTTTTCTTTGAAATTTTAGTCCTTTGGGGTCCTACTTTGGCCAGGTTGACTTTAGATATTTATTTGGGAATTTTCAAAAAACCTTGATTTTCTCTCCTCATAAGGGCACTTCGTGACCCCTGCGCGACCCCTAAATATTGTCCGACGGATTTCTGGTTTAGCACACATTTTGTTAATGCCAAAATGAAACTTTTTGCGAGTCGACCCCAAAACTTTTTCAACATTTTCGGATTTGGACCACCCTAAGGTATATGGAACCACGACGTCATCACTATGGCCACATCAGCATTTTGTACTTAAAACGAAATCCGGCTCCACATTCGCAGCATTGATTGCGTCCTGACGTTTGACTTCTTGTTTATGGCGTCCTTCGCCTCCGGTTCAAGATCATGCCTAAATCCTTCACAGTGCTCAGCGCGCTGCTCGTGGACCAGGCCGTCCTCCCGTCCCAGATGCGCAGGCGGGCTACATTTGATTATTTTGAATTATTTGAACAATTTTATATTTTCGTGATTTTCCTAGGAGCTTCCGGGCAAGTGACACGAGGTGCGCGTGTCTCTCACGGGCCGCACTGTCGTGCTCGTGCTGCAGGTGGACGTCCTCGCCTTGGCCCAGGTCACTACCGCCGGCGGCGTCTTCCTGCACATGTCGCTGATGGGGTTCTCTCCGGCCAAGCGCGCGTCATCAGCAACTTCCTCAGCTGCGTCTAGAAGGTGAGGTCTGCCGAACACGAGAGCGAGAAGCATACACTGCAAAAAATGGAAGCAGGGTACGGAATGGGGCACGGAAGATTACAAGGCAAGGAAACCAACTGCATGGGAAACTCCTACACTATTCAGAAGGGAGCACGGACCCGACGGTCAAATTTAAACTGGAAGATACCTTGTGGCAGCTTCGGTGCCTGTGTATTTCTCGTTCGTGCTGGATGGTTTTCCGTACCCAAGTGAAATGAGCGTACGGAGCGGCCGTAATTATTCGTTGCATTGTAGGTGCCAAACCTAGTACCGAGAACGACCCAATTTTTTTTTTTTGTACCTCCATCTTAGGCTCAAGTAGGCCGAATTCTTTTATTTAACAGGTTATAAAATATTTACATCGTAACATTGTATAAGATTTTAAGTGTAGAGTAGTAAAATGAGGCAAGCTGTTCAAGTCGGTTGAAGTCTGTCTTTGGTTAATATCACAGGCACTTAGGTACTTTTCGTGGCTGCCCCGCATCCTCCCGCCTCCTCTTCATGTGGGCCGCGAATCTGGCCAAGTCCACGGTGGCCCGCGTTGCCAGGTAGTTCACCGCGGTGCCCAGCAGCCATGTCACAGCACCGTTATGGGCGTCAGTGGGCCCCGAGTACCAGTGGCGGTTTAACTGCTCCATCACAGGGGGGGCGATCCTGAAAAAATTCAGGTGTTTGCCTACCTTTCAGGCGGAGCGCTGGCCGACTGCTGATCTCACAGGGGGGCGATCGCCCCCCCCCCCCCCTTAAACCGCCACTGCCGAGTACACCGGCGCCGTGATAGCCGTCGGGTTGACGGCATTCTGGATGGTGCGTAGGGTCTTCGGCAGTCAGTTAGCCGTCCATCGCCGCGCCGTCCTTCTTGTCGGCCCACACGCCGCCTCGCGATGGGTGACGGCCTCGACTCGGCCGCATCGCGGGGACGCCGTCGAGTCAGACATGTTGAACGCCTTCAGCCTCTTGGCTGTAGCCACGATGTCGTGTGCCACCTCGAACCTAGTCACCCGCGCGTTCTGCGGGAGCAGCGGGCAGTTGGCACGCCGCCGCACCAGGGCCCTCTCGACGTCGTCCCTGTCTCTCAGCACCCAAGGATGGGCAACGTCCTGCTCCAGGGCGTGGGCGTACCGTGCTCTTGACAGGTCCCTGCCGACCAACACAGCGGGGAGGAGCGTCTCCCTCACCGTCGTTAAGTAGCCCACCTCCGTTGGGATCTAGGTGTTGTCGGGGTAGAGAAGGGCGAACAGTCTGAGCCACCCTCCGAATAGGGTGGGTTCCGGTGACCTCGCCGACGACATCCACCGCGACACGTAGATGTCCTGTGCCCGACGGAGTAGGTCGTGCAGCCCGAGGCCGCCTCTCGCCGTCGGCTGCACCATCACGTCGAGCGGCGCCCTGAGCCGCCTGCCGCCCAAGAGATAGCTCCCTAGGGTCCCGCCAATGCTCCTCGCGTGTGTCGTTGTCATTGGCACCACCTGCGCCAGGTGCCAGAGCAGGGGCAGCGCATAGGTGTTTGCGTAGCGCACTCTCTAAAACAAATCGAGGGCTCTCACTTGTCAGTCTTACATCGAACAGGGTGAGCCTTACCGCCTTGACTCGGCCTGGCCAATTTGCCGCGTGCATGGTGCTCGTCCTCTACGTGATGGTGATCCCTAGGACCTTGAGCGCGGACACCGTCGGGAAGGGCATCGGTGTCGAGCGCAGCCACGCCCCCAGCGGCATCGTCTTGGACTTGTCCGCGTTCACTTTCAGCAAGGACTCCGCTCCGTACTCCTCCAGGATGCCGATAAGGACCGGCACCTCACTGGGGCACTCCAGGACCACGACGGTGTCGTCGACTTAGGACGTGGCCGCGAGTCGGTGTTCCGATCCTCTTTCGGTGACGTCGGTTATTCGGATTCCTAAACAATTACTTAATTAGCGGTGCCTTTACGATGCTTAAGAGCAGCATTGACCGGGGGCACCGTTGACCCTTGAGCGCGGCGAGGTTGCCGTTGATCTTGATCCTGGTCGTGGCTCCATCGTACATGGACCACATATCTGCACCACGTCCTCGGCTTCCCCGTGCTTCCGCAGCACTTCCCACTTATAGCCGTGGCGGACGTTATTAAACGCCCCTGCTGTGTCTGCGGCGACCAGACAGGCTCCCGGTCTCTTTTGCTAGGTTCACCACGGCGACGGCGCCCCTTATATCGGTACACCCGTCTTGTGGCTTTTGCGCCTCTTGCCGCGTCCTCAGCATCTCGTTTGCCACCTTTGCGTAGTCGTGCCCAATCAAGTCCCAAGCTGTAACGTAAACGGCGCAGAAGGGGCGTAGTCGTTCTTCACAGTGTTCCCACCACTCGATTGCGTCGGCCAATTTTGGCATTTTCCCCTGCACTCAAAACTTCACCCCTGTGCAATTTTCTTAAAATGAAACTTTTGTCACATGTGAAAATCAGAATTTATCGGTCTACGTTTTCTGTTTGCAGAAGGACTCTGACAGTGTGGATGGGGTGTTGCCGTCATCGAAAACCCTCATTCCAGTGGGGTTAAAATTCAGCAATCACTGCAACCTGCCAACCTAGAAGGTATACTGATGATATCCTGGGACAATATGATTGATTCGCTTCATGGTATGGGACGAAGGAAATATAAGTTTTTATGGAAAAGATTTTATAGGAAATTTATTCTGGTTACACATTCTGCTTGTTGTACATATATCATTAATTTACAATTTAACAAAGCATCCCTTCAGTAAAATCCCTCTTCTAAGACCACTTGTTACAAATTGAACATAAAGTTCAGAGAGATACTCATAGTGGAATATTCATCTGAATCTGAAATTTAAACTGTTTAAAAACTTGTCAGTTTAAGGATAATTGACATCTTACAGTAGAAACTTATTGTGAAAATACTTTTGTTCACTAACTGCCAGAGGAATAAGATTTCTGAAATCTGAGATTGTGACGGACTTAAAATTTAAAAGATAAGTAGTAACATTCTTGGGTCTTAAGCCATTGAAAATTAAATTTGTTGTTTTCTGTTCAGTTTCTGTGATTCGTCTTCTGCAATCGTCTGGTGCTCCATGCGTGATGAATGGAGGAAGCCTACACCGTTTGGAGACCAAGGGAATCTACCAACTGCATTCAATGAACTTCTTAATGTGAGTTTTGTAAACAACCTTTATTTATTTATTCCGTTATATTGGAATACAGAAACACTGCACTGTAAAGGCCAAAAATTTTGGCGTTACTCAGTTACACAGTTACAATTGAGACATGAGACAAATACTTAGCAATAATTTTGCAGAACTTAAATATATTATCTTGGTACTATAAACAAAAAGATACAATAATCATACCGCAACCATGTATGAAATTATTATTATTAATTATCATCATCACATTGTCGTAGGCTACTGGTCTGTCTGCTGGGCTCGAGCTGCAAGGTACATGCAAATTAATGTTGTACACGAATAATATAGATTGCGTTATGATTGTAACGGAGTGATGACCACATTTACCTTGCTTCTGAAGCCATTTCTTGTATTTGTAGTTCTTTCTTGCCCTCCGTTTTTCGTATTCTGCTTTTGTGAGTGGAGCAGCAGGAGCGGGTGTGGGAGCGGGAGTGGGCGAAACTGGAGTGGGGAGAGCAATGTTGACGTCAAAATGAATTCCATCTTGAAACATATCTGGAGTGAGAGGAGCGGAAATAGAAGTTGACGCAGTGGGAGGAGTGATGGTGATGATAGGAGCCGCAGTGACAGGGGCGGAAGGAGAAACAGACACAGTGGAAGGAGCGGAACTTGAAGTAGACGCAATGGAAGGAGCAGAAGTTGAAGCAGACGCAATGGAAGAAGTGTTGATAGGAGCGGCAGTGATAGGGGCGGAAGGAGAAACAGACACAGTGGAAGGAGCGGAACTTGTAGCAGACGCAATGGAAGGAGCAGAAGTTGAAGCAGACGGAATGGAAGAAGTGTTGATATTGATAGGAGCCGCAGTGATAGGGGCGGAAGGAGAAACAGACATAGTGGAAATGAGAGGAGCCACTTCAAAATCATTCTCCTTCGGAAGTAGGTCAGCGTCTCTGGAAAGTACAGCGGTTTCAGATTAGAAATTCAAAGACGCACACTGTCAAAATATAGCGTGAACGATTTCATTGCAATATTAACATATTGCACTAAGTTTCAGCACTTTTAATGTTGTAAAGGTATTTCTTAAAAATTGCTGTATCAAAAGTATTGCGAGTAGCTTGCAATGCTGCACGAGAATAATAGTGCAGAAAGTAGAATTAAGTGTTGAGTTTAGGAAACAGTGCGACGGTCAAGACTTCGATCTTTTGTTACTTCAAATAAGCAACAGGAGGCCACTTACTGCTCATCAAACCAACTCATAAGGTTGGTCTCTGGCTCTCGCTCCTCCTCCTCGTCGGCGGCGTTTTCAGTCACAAGTCCGACTTGGAGTTCCAACACCGCGTCGTCCTCCTCCTCGAAGAGCACCGGCTCCGTCGGGTGGACTGCCATTTCCTCCTCAGTGAGCGTGACTTCACTGTAAGAAGCGAGGAAAAAGATACAAAACACCTATAACTGATTCCCTTTTCAGTTGCGTACTGAAATCGAAATGGAACTGGTTTCGATGCATTTATCATTACACTAGAATTCGAAAACTATGCGAACTAGCAGGCGCGTAACTATAGTGACTGATTTTCCTGGGATGATGGACATTATAGATTTTTGAAATGCCGTCAATGTCAATTTTTCCATAAAATATACATATTTCCCATTGGGGTGGGAAATATCGGAAGGTATGCAAAATTTTGACGTCGAAGTCAAATACCAAAAGTCAATTTCTGCATTTCCAGGAGTCATAGTTTTTGAATACTGATAGACAAGGAAAAAGTGCGCGAAAACAAGTGTCTCGTTTCGATTTCCGTGGCGGGTTCGTACGTAATGATGTTTGCACTTACTCAGCCTCATCCAGGTCGTCCCTGAACTGCGCGATCATGGAAATGCTGCTTTTGCATCGGCTTCCAGCCATAATTAGGAAAGATCTGATGCTGCCGCTCTGTGCCAAATCTTCCAATAGATCGGAAATGTCGAGGTCGTAGACCACGCCTTTTCCGTTCGTCGCAGTCTCCGCCTTCCTCCTCCGTTTCTTCGGCCGCACCGACTTGCCTTCATCTAAAGTGGTGAAGTAGAAGTCTGCGTAGTGCTGTTCCTCGCGTGTGATGGTTGCTGAAACAAACAGGAAAACAAGGAAGTTAAACGAAACCAAGCTTCCTTATGCATGCACCCAATGGAGGCGGCAAATTACCATGGAATGTCCAAAAATAAGGGTGGCCGTGGTTGCGGAGGAGGGTGTTGAACTTCCTGTGAATCGATTCTTCTCCCGATGTTGTCCAGACCATACGGCCACTGACACTGAAATCTTCATTAGGGATTTCCTTATTCTCCACCCACTGGGACCGAACGTAGCGTAAGAATGTGATGATTTGGTCAAATTTCTCATGGGAGTGGAGTGTGCCCGCCTCCGACCAAATTATTTCCATCCCTTGCTGGATGGAATTAGAGGGTAGGCGGGGCAATGCAGCCACCATTCTCATGATAAGTCCTGGGGTTAGTTTCTGAGGATCTCTGTGGAAATCGGTGAAAAGGTGGTCGATGCCCAGGGACCTTGCCTTCCTGTGAATGGCCTGTGGGAGTGAACAACACACATGCAATTAGTTACTGAAATTTTAGTGTCAAGAGCACAATTTGGAAGATAACTTACGCGATGGTAGTGCCACAAGCAACCATAAGTCTTTATGAGAGGGAATTCCTCCCGCCAGGCCTTCCGTTGGGACTTATCCCAGTCGGTCACGACGGCATCTCCTTTCAGCCCCAGCGTCTTTAGGTGATCTATGACCGCTCTGTACGCACTCGCGTTTTTCGAAGACATGGCCGCGTAGGCCAGAGGAATCACCTGCAATGATGACGTGAATCAATTTCATGAAGTGACTTCATATCCATTTGTTGAGAGCGTTAAGATACGTACATGACCGAAGGCGTACAGGGACACCACAAATACGTGCTTGGACTTATTAAGGTATGGACGTAGTTTATAAGTATCGTCGCTCGCCAAAACGTCGTCCTTGTGGAGCATCTGAATGAGCCGCTCGCTGGCAAACAACAAGGACTCCTCTCCTGGATTCCCAATGAGCCCTTGATAAAAATTACCCGTGTCATCCTGGGTGCGACCTGCAAATGAAGTGTCGATGAGAAATTAAGTCATGGCGGCGCGATGCGGCATAAAAAGTCAACCAAAGATGCTACTTACAGAGATATTGGTTCTGCATTTGTTGGAAAAGAGCATCAGCATCTCTAAAGTGAGTCGGATTTCTAGGCCCATGTCTTTGTCTATGGTTCTTCACATAGTTTTCAAGCTTTTTGGGCTTGAACAAGCGCCTCAGATCGGGGTCCTTGATCCTGTAAAGAAAAAAGAATTAAACGAATGGAAATTGTGCTGCAGCGTAGGTAATGGAGACCAGAACACGAGCGAGAGCGGAGGCTTGAGTGAGTAGGCGAGGCACAGTGGGTCGTTGGCGCAAAACACAGAGTCCACGGGCTCAAAGAAGAAACGCGTTTTCAGCATGGGCGTAGGGGGGGGGGGGGGGGGGCAAGGGGGCGCTGCCCCACCCCCCTAAGGCGCCCCAGAGGGGCGCCATATTCGCCCCTGGAGGGCGCCCAAAACGGGCGCCGAAGGCGCCCGCAATTGGATAACACACAAAGTTAGGTGCGCCCCGCAGGGGCGTCGAAGGGGCGCCGAAGGGGAAGGGGCGCCAAAGGCGCCCGTGGGCCGCCGGTATGCGAGGGGATAATGCGAAATGGAGTGCCCACGGCGCCCACTGGTCTGGTCACAGGTGCACAAGATACGGATTTTAAGGCGCCCCACGGGGGCGCCTTAAGGGGTGCTGAGGGCGCCCGCGCGCGTGGCATGTGCGATGGCACAAAGGGCGTCAGATAGGGCGCCGACGCCGACGGGTCCCACAGGTCACAGGTGCTCAAGATACGGATTCTGAGACGCCTCACGGCGGTCACTAAAGGGGGTCAGAATTCGCAGGACCAGCAAAAACTTCGCTAATCCAGCAAACCTTTTTTTTCCCTTTTTTTTCCCCGTGCGATCGGAGCTCAGCCCAAGCCGCAACTTCATAGCAAAAACGAACTACAAAAATGTCACCTATTTCGTATGCAGTGACTGTTACAGTACCGGGTGTCCCAGTTGCCCCGTCACAAGGAAAATGTAGGCAAGCTCCGCACTAGCTCCGTCTCTTTCTCTCTCACGCGTCCGGCCCAGATAGCAAGAGACGGAGCTAGTGCGATGCAGGCTTGCCTACAATTTCCCTGTCACGGAACACATGGGTAGAGGCAGGAAGTTTCCGCAAGTCCCAAACTTTTCTCATAGCCTCCCCACGCCTCCCTGATCTGAAATCCGACTCGCAAAAAAAACGCGAAATCGGGCTTCGCTAACAACAAGATCGCGCAATCGCAACAAAAGTCGCGAATTTGGTGTAAAACTTGCAAAATCGACGATAATTCCGCCAAATCGACTAAAAACCCGCAAGATCAGTCGTAAGACAACAATTGCTTGAGTACTTTAGGAATTCATTTACCGTTTTACAAGGTTCGGGGGTAGAACGATATATTCGACGGCGGTGGCGGCGACAAGTGAGGTGACGCAGCGACTGGACAAATTATTCTAAAAGTTGTAAAATTTGTGAAATTATCTAAAATTGGTACAAATTACTCGCAAAAAGTCGCAAAATTGCCTATAGTCTGTCTATTTTAGGAAGGCCGCTGGGTTGCAGCGGTAGCAGTTGCATGGGGGGAGGAGGTGGGGGAGTGAGGCTCCGGCCGGCTCCAGCCGGGCCTCGCCTGGGCCAACCAATGGTGCTATTCACGCTTTAATAGGGTCTACTCGAGACTTTTAAATTTAAAGTGCGTTCGCATCCGGAGTTAAATTTCGACCAAATAAATGCCACTATCGAATTCTGCTCAAAATTTCATGCTTGCACATATAAAATTTTCCCGTAAAAAGTTGACTTATTCCCTCTCTCTCTCTAATTGTTTGCGCGTTTTGCCAAAATGAATTTATGCCTCTGTAGGCCGCAATTTTCAAGATATGTTCCTGAAATTTTCAGGATATGTGTTTCGTGCGGCCCCGAACACAATGCCGTTTGAACCACGTTAATATCTTTACCCGTTCAAAATTTTAAACTTGGCCCCTCAAGTCTCCACTATCCGAGGTCGCTGCCCCCCGCCCGCCTGGTCCCTCTGCACGCACCCACTGCGAGGGGTCCTTTCATCCCCAGCCCCGGGACCAGCGCGGCTCCAGGTAGTGTTGCTGCAGTTGCTGGCGAAGCAGTGCCATGCAAGCCGAGAGAGCCAGCGGCCTTCCTAAAATAGCCAGACCATAGTTCTGCTCGTAAAATAGTCGCAAAATTAAAAGTTACGAGTACATATTCCGGCGCTCTATGAACCGTCACAGCTTTTCTCATCGTATGTCGAACAATTTTTACAGCGCGAAACTAGGCGACACGCGCCGGGGGCCGGGGGGGGGGGGGGGGACGCACCCTGAAGGGAGGCCAAAGGGGCACGTGGTCGGGACGGCACCCTCTGGCACCCTTATGCAGGCGCCTCACAGGAGCGCTCAGGACGCCATGACCGCGCGCTGGCGGGGCACCGCACAGTGGCCGATTGCTAAAATCTCTGTGGTTCCTTACTCCCTGAATGTTGTAGGATAGATTTTAGCCCAGTACGTTCCGATTTGGAGGGGTCAAATTTTCTGAATTTTGCGCACGAAAATGGGCTCAATCGCCCACTGTGCACCGGATCGGGCTGACCCCGCGGGGCGAAGGTGCCGCAGAGCTCACCCTCTAAAGCGAAAAGACGGAAGTACTCCTTTTTGAAAAACGCAACTCCTTTTAGTCCTGCCATCTCGTGACAGAGAAAAGAATCACACTAAGCCTTTCTCGCGTTTTGTCGCAGGGGCCGCGGCAGCCATTGGTGTACCGCTTGCGCGCGCACGCAGTACACCAAACCTGCTCCTCAACTATATCTACCTAACCGATCGACTCCGTATTTCTCACTGAAACCGCAGTCCTATTTTCGAAACACCGTTCAAAAAACGGGATCGGGTTGGAAACCGTGTGGATGAAGTTCACGCCCACGAGTGCTCGGTTTTCGCGTCACTTCCGGTTGGGATGATCGCCGAGCGCTGGGACAGCACCGGAGCGACGTGAGGTTAGAATGAATCAAAATCAGTTTGCATCCGCTCAGCTGTCAATATCGTAGTAACCATCTGTCATCTAATCGTATTCTTAATATGCGAGGAAGGTAAACCTGTGCGCATTACATCACAAATTCCGTTTTTTTTACATTTGGTGTTGATTTTGCGTTCTTTGGTCTTGCGTTATCGCCCGGGCCCTGTCATAACATCAATCGCGTCAGGTTAGGGTTCCGGTGTGGGTTTCAGTCAGCTGAACGCTTTTGAACACGCATCACGTATCCCTTCACTGTTGTGTTGTTTGAGAAATGGATCGCCCGCCTGTGTAGCTCAGACTTCTTGCTAATGTTTAAGGCTCGAATATTTTAGGGAATTGCGCTGGCAAATAAAGATGTCGCGCACCCTTTCACGCTTCGGGATCAGTGCATACGCATCTCCTCCACCACTGAACGGGAGGCTTCTCGAGGCCTTTCACGCAGTTGTTCACTGCGAATGGCAAGTATTCAGGTTAATTAAAACTGAGGCAGTGCTTCCGGATTTCGTTCTCTAAACGGTTGGTCGGGGCACACGTTTTGTTGTAAGCGTTGTCGTATTAACATTGGCCAGTCGGTTTCACACACACACACACACACACACACACACACACACACACGGACCATTTATTACTGCACTGTAAATCGTGTGGCAAGCAAACTCGCTAAGAATTGGCAGCTTCCTAGGGCTGCCAAATTTTGGCAGGCAGAATTCTGAACTCCAATTTTTGGCGTGCACGGACGCTTGCCGAAAATTGGCAGTGGTAGTGGCGCGTTTGCTTGCCACATGATTAACAGTGTATACTGTTAAAGAGTTACAGTCGGCTTTACAGTACTGGGGGGAAAACGCGGTCGGTTTGACCAGGGACGTCTTACATCGCACAGCTTTCCTTACACGGAGGGTAAATAGTACTTACTTGTCTACATGCTCTTTGAAGATGTCTTGCATACTTCTGAACCGGTCTTGCATGAGAGCTGCCTTCTTCATGTCGTGTAGGGTTCCGGCGTATTGTTCCAAATGATCATTCCGTTTACAGCCCGGTCCGTGTCCCACTTGCAAACATTTCGCGTGAAATGTCAAATCCTTGAAGTCGGGTGTGCACGTAGCCCTCATGTAACACTTTTTGGCCGGGTTCGAGTGACCATAATTTTTGCACTTCAGCGATAAGCGACCACTACTTAGTTCACTGTGGACATAGTACAAGTGTCCTTCATGCACGACAACAGCGTCTCCCCGCTGCGACGGGCACGTGCCCGGAAGGCGCGTGTAAACAGGCATCGTGCCGAACACTGAATACGAAAGCTTCAATGTCTTCGATGAAAGAGAACAGAAGGAATGCAAGCGGCTGAATCTAGGTGTCGAGACTATCGAATTTTTAGAGTTCATGTGACTATCGAAGTAATCATGATCGACTTCTTTACAGTCTGTGATACTGATAAACCGTATTTGGTATTTTTCCATATTGTTCTTATGAAAATGTCAGTAAATGTTTTTACTTTAATTTCGACAGAGCTACTGCAACGCAGTCCACTCACTCCTGTCCGAATGAGTGGAAGGAGGTCGAATATTCACGCCATCTTTCAAAGGAAGAATTTTCGACTTGCTCGATTTTCGATTTTCTGTTGTTTTTGTTTTCCACCCTTTTTTTCTTTTTTCTTTGTTGGACTTTAGCGTGCCTAATCAACTCTATTCGTTTTTCTTCGTTGGACTTGAGCGTGCCTAATCAACTCTCTTCTCTTTCCAGTGATGCTGTGATCATCGTGTCTACTAGAATGTTTATGTCCGTGCACGTGAGAGGCACGGTGGCTGTTCGGCGTCGAGTTTTTGCAGCATTTTTGGTGTGGAATCTTTCAACAAGGGGACGGCCGTCAACAAGTAAGTTTGTGATGCTGGTGAAGTGTATGATATCTTAAGGTGACTCGCTGTATAAGCGGACAAGTTGGGTATCACGCTGTTCCCACAGCACTGCACTTGTATCCAAATGTGTACACAGTTTTGGGTGAATGAAAGTATCCATAGCGTGTGTACGATTTTATTCTACACAATTAATATATGCGTAAGTTCATCCATAATTGTGAACAAATTTGTATACAGTTATTTAGTGGGTATTGGTAAGAAATGGGTGGTTGGTCACCACACTCTTTTAAAAGTGATATGGGTACCAACCACACTCTTTTTAGTAGAGTATTGTGACATCGCGTTTTGCCTTGAGAGTATTAACCACGACACTTTAGGAAAAGTTCATTGCAGGCGTGCGTAGGGCCTCCGCGATTTATTTGATTTTTTTTATCATGTCGATGTTAAGGTATAAAAAAAATTGTTACATCTTGAGCACTTGCCAAGTTTAATCTCAATTTTTTATTTATTAAAGTTAGAATTTTGTCATAATTCATGCGAGATAAACGAGTTAAGACTTCGTTCTTATCGAGGGGGCAACCACTCATTCAAACTATGTACACAGATTTCAGGATTTCGTCGGATTCCACCCCGTGGTTTTCGTTAACTTTCCAACTTTATTGCTTTACTGGCTATTTCAGCCTATGCAGGTGCTATTTTTCGGCATTAAATCCAAGTTCAACTTTAAATTCGCAATTTTTTTCAATTTGTTTTCTAAAAATTTCTAGACTTTTGTACACATGATTACGCGAGTGATTCGCCTCTCGGTTCTTATCTCGTGAAATGCCTACAGCCAGAGTACATGCACATACCAGCAGGCTGCTGTCGGCTCATTTATGAGTATTGTATGAGTGATTTAATTTTAATTCTTGTTGGAAATTTTCCTTTTGTTCAAACTTTGATGTCACACTGTGAGTGTTCTTATGGTACCAAGGTCTGAGCTACGAAAAATGTAGGATTGATTGTGGCCGATCGCAAATTTTTAGACGACCTCATTCATTGGGAGCAGCCCTTTTAATAATACACAGTAAATGCGCGGCTCCGTTTTGGGTCGGGAACGAAAAGAGGTCCATTGGCGACCTATTCTATGTATGCATTTTCGTGACAACTGCCACCCGTGGGAAACCATCAGTGGCCATATATGACTTGTGTTAGGCTACCCCAGCACAGCTATCATGCTCAGAGCAACCCCAAGACTCCTCAAGCGTCTAAATTAGTCAGTTCGGCTTTGGGTCGCCATCGACCTATTTTCGTTCCCGACCCAAAACGGAGCCGCGCTTTTACTGTGTAAAATCGTTTATTTGTCGGTACTTCCTGCATGTCGAGCCTGTGCGTAGTTTCCCGCAGATGCTATTCTTCTGGTCTTTCGTGGCCACTCCTGCACTTGCTGCTAACTCAAGTGTCAGACAGTTACATGCCTACAAGCGTCTTACTCTCTGACGTTTTAAGGCATCTGACCGTAGCGTCGCTGCTGTTAGGCAAAGCGTCTGACACCACGGCCAGACGCATTGAGCGTCTGAAGGAGGGGTCAGACACCAGCAGACCCGCCTGCGTACGGGAGTGGGGGTGGGGGCGCACAGCGGCAGTGGTGGGGAAGGCGCAGGCATAGAGAAACCAGCGCTTCGCGCTTCGCGCTGGTTTCTCTATGGGCGCAGGCGGGTCGCTTTCGCTTCCAGGACGGTTCTGGGAGCCAGCGCCCTAGCTTGCAGGACGGACCGGGTGACGGGCCGCTGCAGACACTCTCACTACGGGGCGCTCTGGTCTGGGAGCTACTGCGCCTACTCCCAGGACCGTTCTGGCCTATCCCTATCTAGTTTTCAACCCTGCTAGTCTGTTTCGTCTGTTTGTCACTCATATTTTTTTTTCCCTCCTTCAGGCTCTCCAAGACCAGCAATTTCAAGCGTGGGCCAACCTCCAGGACTTGCGTCGTGAACATTGTCTTTCGTATGGACCTCCAAAAGCATAGTTCTGTAAGGTTTTGTTGAAGATAATGGTTAATTAATTTTAGTTAGGTTAATGATGAATAGAGTATGTGCCATCAGTTTCGAATTTGTGGAGGTATATATGTTGAAGATGTCAACTATTTAGTAGGTCAAATCGTCGCGTCTTTGGCTATCGTGTAGGTATTTGGGACACAAAAAAAAGGACCAAAATTCTACGTATTATCTTCATTTAACAGGATGAATTACTGTGATATACTGTGTAAATCGTACAATATTGTACGTATGACTCTCAGAGTAAGTGGCATTTTTTTACTCTTGCCTCATACGCTTCCGAGTACGCTCCTGTCTTAACGACTAGGCACAATGGTAGTTACTGAGTAGGCAAGCGTACGGTGTGGTACGGGACCGTGACTGCAAGAAATCAAAAAAGGGAGCCCCCCCCCCCTTTTTGGAAAGGGGGGGGGGCGATCCACGTCATCGAAAACACTCTGATCCATGAATCGTCGCTCGAGTCGCCGCAGTTCTGTCGAACCTAGTCATGAGCAGTGTGTTGTGAGATTCTCGGAGAGTATCCCGCCTATGGGAAACGTCCGTGTGCCTCTGACACTCTTCATGAAATTGTCGCCGCAGTTCTGTCCAGCCTAATCATGAGCAGTGTGTTGTGAGATTCTCGGAGAGTATCCCGCTTATGGGAAACGTCCGTGTGCCTCTGACACTCTGTTCCATGAAATTGTCGCTCGAGACGCCGCAGTTCGGTCTAAGATAGCCATGGGCAGTGTGTTGTGAGATTCTCGGAGAGTATCCCGCTTATGGGAAACGTCCGTGTGCCTCTGACACTCTGTTCCATGAAATTGTCGCTCGAGACGCCGCAGTTCGGTCTAAGATAGCCATGGGCAGTGTGTTGTGAGATTCTCGGAGAGTATCCCGCTTATGGGAAACGTCCGTGTGCCTCTGACACTCTGTTCCATGAAATTGTCGCTCGAGACGCCGCAGTTCGGTCTAAGATAGCCATGGGCAGTGTGTTGTGAGATTCTCGGAGAGTATCCCGCTTATGGGAAACGTCCGTGTGCCTCTGACACTCTGTTCCATGAAATTGTCGCTCGAGACGCCGCAGTTCGGTCTAAGATAGCCATGGGCAGTGTGTTGTGAGATTCTCGGAGAATCCCGCCTATGGGAAACGTCCGTGTGCCTCTGACACTCTGTTCCATGTAATTGTCGCTCGAGACGCCGCAGTTCGGTCTAAGATAGCCATGGGCAGTGTGTTGTGAGATTCTCGGAGAGTATCCCGCCTATGGGAAACGTCCGTGTGCCTCTGACACTCTGTTCCATGAAATTGTCGCTCGAGACGCCGCAGTTCGGTCTAAGATAGCCATGGGCAGTGTGTTGTGAGATTCTCGGAGAGTATCCCGCTTATGGGAAACGTCCGTGTGCCTCTGACACTCTGTTCCATGAAATTGTCGCTCGAGACGCCGCAGTTCGGTCTAAGATAGCCATGGGCAGTGTGTTGTGAGATTCTCGGAGAGTATCCCGCCTATGGGAAACGTCCGTGTGCCTCTGACACTCTGTTCCATGTAATTGTCGCTCGAGACGCCGCAGTTCGGTCTAAGATAGCCATGGGCAGTGTGTTGTGAGATTCTCGGAGAGTATCCCGCCTATGGGAAACGTCCGTGTGCCTCTGACACTCTGTTCCATGAAATTGTCGCTCGAGACGCCGCAGTTCGGTCTAAGATAGCCATGGGCAGTGTGTTGTGAGATTCTCGGAGAGTATCCCGCCTATGGGAAACGTCCGTGTGCCTCTGACACTCTGTTCCATGAAATTGTCGCCGCAGTTCTGTCCAGGCTAGCCATGGGCAGTGTGTTGTGAGGTTCTCGGAGAGTATCCCGCCTATGGGACACGTCCGTGTGCCTCTGACACTTTGGTTCATGGATATGTTTGGGGGCCATTCACGTCATCGAAAACACTCTGATCCATGAAATCGTCGCTCGAGTCGCCGCAGTTCTGTCGAACCTAGTCATGAGCCGTGTGTTGTGAGAT
This sequence comes from Odontothrips loti, assembly GCA_038380765.1. Lineage (NCBI taxonomy): Eukaryota > Metazoa > Arthropoda > Insecta > Thysanoptera > Thripidae > Odontothrips > Odontothrips loti. The sequence goes on along the minus strand of CM076256.1, from coordinate 29,211 downwards.
TCTCGGAGAGTATCCCGCCTATGGGAAACGTCCGTGTGCCTCTGACACTCTGTTCCATGAAATTGTCGCCGCAGAAATCCGACGTAATCTTGGCCGAGGACACCCCCTCCCCCTCCCACCTAGTATTACGTAATCAAGAAAAAAAAATTTGAATCCCTATTTAAATAGGAAGCAGCTGATACCAACTCTAAATGTCATCCAGTTTCTTAAGGGTTTAGGAAGGTTTAAAATAAAGTTGAAATGAAAGCAGAACTTATCGTTTGTTGTATTATGAGGGAGAGCCGAAGATATTTGAAAGAGAAGAACATCTCCTGAGGCAAATTTGGTAACCGGATAGTTAATTTTCGGTTTCGGTAGAGGCCCTTGGCCAAGCGAGCGAAGGCGAGGCTATAGCTGAGTGCAGGCGGAGCCGAGTCGGCGGCGTTCTGGACAACAATGCTACCCGAGCAGCGCGCGACAGCGACGGCAGAACGCGGCCCCCCCCGTGCGGTATACTTCTGCGTGCTCGCCTCCTGCTTCTGCATGAGAGTACAAGCCGCTGATACATTATCTTTATATTATTGTTATTATTATCTTTATATCATTGTTATTATTATAGTTGATGATAAATGTATCATCTGCTAAAAATTTGAATCTCGAATCAAATAGGAAGCAGATGATACCAACTCTAAATGTTTTCTAGTTTTTGAAGGGTTTAGAAAGTTAGGAAAAACTAGAGCCCAAGTGCAAGGAGCCCAGCCCCTCTCCTTCCCTCCGCTCCCTAGGTAACAGCTGGGGCGCATGGCCCATGACCCCAACAATGCGCGATGGGCAACGGGCAGCGACGGCACGGCGGAACGCGGCCCCCCGTGCTGTACAATACTTATGCTTGCTCACCTGCCTCCGCATGAGAGTACAAGCCGCTGATACGGCTGATACATTATATTTGTATTATTGTTTCTTTTAAGACTGTGGGTGATGATATGCATCATCTGCTAAAAAATCAAAATGCAGGTTTAACAGAAAAAGTGGCGGTGAAATTGAATTTGCGCGGATACTTCTTCGTAAACTCCGTTCACTCCCTGTTCGCCCTCTTTTGAGCCACGCTGCCAGGCACCTTGGGGTGCGCCAGCACCATTCTTCCCGCCGCTCGACCAGTCGCCAGTCCAGCCGCCAGCCTGAGCCGAGTCGTGAGCAGCCGACAGAGGGTGGCGGACGGCTACGGCGTTCAGACACCAGTGTCATCGCGCGTACTTACATCGAAGCGTTTAGGGTTCAACGCCGAAAGTCGCAGTTATTTGATTACGTTATCAGCGCGGCGTACCCCCCCCCCCTCCTGTAATTTGCCGTAATCAAGAGCTCCGACTCCCCCTTCCCCCCTAGTGATTACGTAATATGTGAATGGCCCCCTGGGCACAAATCTAGTGTGGTGCTGGTGCGCCCTAGCCACAAGATTGCAAGCAAGCGCGTGACAGATTTGTCTGCGACATTCTTCTGTATATGAAGCAGAGTTTCGAAATGACCCCGTAGGCGCCTTCCCCCCCTGGCGTACGCGCCTGTGGTTAGCGCGCGGCCCGTCCCGTATTTAGTCGTAATCGAAGATTTGTAAGTTTCGCCCTTTGGTCACGTTGCCTTGGCGGCCCATGGCGGCCCCGCGAGCTCTATGTGAGCGTGCGCCTAGTCAAATAAACAAATGGTCTTTGCACTCATCCCGTGAACTGCGTGTGCAAGTCGGAACTTATCATTGTATTTCGCCTTGCGTAGGGAATGTTTGCCCGTGATCCGTATGCCACACGCTGTCGTCGGGAATTTCACTGCAGATTATTGCTCTGGTTTTCAAGTATCTGCTTTTTACTACAGTCAATTTTAAGGCTTTGTGTTACAAATTCTGTTTCAAACTAGCTCTTTGTCATTATCACGACGAAATTCTTAGTAACTTCTAAACAATTTCTTTGCAACGCTTGCGAAGAAATTGTTTGGAAACGCTACAAAGAAATCGTTTGGAAGCTGTAAATTAAATATCGTAATTCACATAAAATAGTTTGTAACAGAGTTTGTAATACAAAGTCTCAATATTCTTTGTAAAATTTTGTCACTGTGCTGTGTTGTTTGTCACTACGTCGAATCTTAAAAGTTCGTCAGCAGGAGTGCGATGTAACGGACCTGTTTAAGACAGCACGTACTTGCGTCAGTACGAAATGAGCCGGGAATTACTATACCAAGGAATTGTACTCTTTTCTGGCCATACTCGTTCGGCCCCTTGGGGGCGTCAAGTATTTAAGTATTTTATTTTTTCACGTTTTTCCTAAACTTAGTTCATTTTCTTCCAGTTTCTCAACACGTGGAAATCTTCCAAAACGCTCCTTGATTTCGCCCTTAGACACTTCGTGGTGTGCAGGAAATCAGCTTCCTGTGTATTTGGGCGCAGAAATCGCAGAAAACCTCCTTCTCTACTTCCCATCGGAACCACTGCTGCATTTCATTGTAAGTAACCTGCGAGTAGAAACTCAACTGGAAGGGTGCGGACGATGCGCGCGACGGCAGTCGTTTTCAGAACATGTTGAACTTTTTATGGTAGTGGTGTAAAACAAGCCAGTCCTAGAGAAGACCGGTTTTTAAAATCTGGCTCTACATTGTTACGTAATACGTAGAAAGCATGGACATTGTATTACTAAGCCTTTACAGTCTCTTTGTGAGCATTCCAAAGAAATCCTTCGTAAGCTTACGCAGAAAAGCTTAGTATTACGACACTCTATGCTTGTGTACCAATTTGTACGCGACTACATGCGAAGTTGTGCATGTAGCTACGTATGATTTGGAGCGTAGCTCTTTACGATTTTGTACGCAGTTACGTCGTTTGCACGCTGCTAAGCAAAATTTGTGCCCCACTTTTCGTCGGACCTGTCATTTTGTTTCTAGTTGACAAAGAGTTGATGGGTGTCCCCAACGGTCTCATTTCAAGGGCTGAAAACGTCAACTCGATCGTTTCACTCCTAGCGGTTGAACTACCCCCGTAACCGTTAAAACGCCGATATCTGAAGAAAACAGTCCTGAAAAACCCATCTGTAGGAAGGAAGTTGGCAAATTGAGAGTCAGTGGGGCGTACTGGTGCATCAAGGTTGGCTCTTCCCGAGTTTTAACCCCTTCCGACCATCCCTTAATTTTGGAGGGGTGGAAGTTTCTGGAAAAGGAGTGGTATGGTTTCAGTATTGATCGGCTTGGGCAGTAAAGGCCTCCAGTGTTCCAAAAAGCTGATAACAGAAAACTTGAGCTCATTTTAACGTTCACTTAACACCCTCACCTTCAACGCCAATAAGGGTAGAAACACTTGCGTGCCGGGTTTTTCAAGTTCCGTCCTTCAACATTCAGCGCCTCGACCGACGGAGACGTCCATACCTCAACATCTTCCACACTTAAAAAGCGATAGGAGATACCGCAGCACACCATTGTTAAGGCTGGGTTTCACGTAGACGCCCCTTTTCAAACAAAAACGACGCAATTTTTAGACGTATTTTCTTGATGTTCTTGGGGACTCTGTTCAGGCCCAAACGAAGTTTAATGTCTGAAAATGAGCTTTTTAAAATCCCTGTATTTGAAAACAGATTGCATGGGTGTCCACCATCGCATTTGAAGGATGGAAGTTGTTGGGATATCGACTTCTATGTCGAGGGGCTCACTCTTGGAGGGTGGTCCCTTAAAAAAAAAACCGGCACGGACATTGTGGGTTAAGTGAAGTGATCGTCATAATTACCTTGCGTTCTTTTTACGGAACACTGGAGGCACTTTCTACGCATGCCAATCAATTTCGAAACAGTTTCAACAATTTCAGACTCCCAAGAATGAAACAATCACGTTGACATCTTGGGGCCTTTGGGTATCTGTAAGTTTGCCGGCATGTTGGCAGCGCGTCGGTCTGATGCCTCTCCGGGGAGGGGGGCTCTGTTGGCAACGCCGCCCCGGTTGCTGCCCTTGGGTACCGCCTTGACTATCTGTACTCGACTTTGGAATACAGACTACGTTCTTGCCCGTTCTTGTGCCCTTCCTTCCCGGCAACACTCGCCGGAATCCCTACGTTGGTGTCGGAAGCGGGCTTGACCTCACTCTCTGACCCCAATGTTGCCGAGGCAAGAAGAAAAACGGGAAAGGAGCTGGGGGCCAAGACGGAGAGCAGGAGCAGGGCGACGAGGGCCGGCTGGAGACCGTCATCCGGCACTGGTCGGAGTCGTCGCGGGCTCTGCTGCTGCACACCGCGGGGCTGATCCAGCGGCTCTCGGACACCGTGATGACGACGGCGGCGGGTGACCGCACTGCCCTTCGACGGCACGTCCTCGTGGCCGGACGCATGACGGCTACATGCTCGGCGGTGACTTTCGTGCCTGCCCCTGTGCGCAACTTCGACGTCGACAAGAACCAGCTGCTGCTCCAAGACGGCTAGCTGGTACTGATGACGCGCACTACCACGTCAGCGTGCCGCAGCAGCAGCCACCGGTGAGCACGGTGGGTCATGAGATCAACGTGTGCGTGTCGGTGAAGGGGTGCGATGTCATACACTGGCGTCGTCGATCACCCTCCCTCTCAAGGGCCGGATTCAGAGGAGCGGGACGTCCCCGAGGTCCCCGTCAACCGCACCGTGCTGGTCGACCCTCCAGGTGCGCCGATCCTGCTTGGGATGCAGCGCGGCGAGCAGCCGTCGGCGGGGGACTTAGCCCACCTCAGCGAGCGCTCCAAGGCGCTGTGGCTCTAGCGGCGCTCCTCCCGGTCACCAACGGTGTGCTATGCCGCCGTTTCTAGTACAACGTGGCGTCAACAAGACCTTGGCCAAGATCCGCGCCAGGCACTACTGGCCAGGTACGTGCCAGGATGTCCGGTTGTGGTGCATTTCCTGCGAGAAGTGCCGCGTCCCGGCGTGCACGACCGTGTCCGCATTCGCATCCACGCCGTCGGCGTGCCCGGGGAGCGCGTCGCCGTGGACATCGCCGGCCCCTTCAACCGCACCGTGTGCAACAACAACTACCTGCTCATCGCCATCGACTACTGCACTCGATGGCCGGAGGCGCTCCCCATCCCGAGCCTGCGTGCTGAGGTCATCCCGCGGGCCCTCGTAGGGGTCATCCTTACCAGATTCGGCGCGCCCTGCGGGCTGCACTCCGACCAGGGCCTCTCCTTCCAGTCAGGAGTCTTCTCCTGAATCGTGTGACTCATGAGTATCCGCAAGACCCGCACCACCGCACTGCGCCCCCAATCGGATGGCGCCGCCGTCCGCCTCGTCCGGTCGGTCGTGACTTGCAGGTACTCGGGGCATGCTGAGCTTGAGTCACCAACAGCGTCTCGCCGGCCATATGATTGTGTTCGGTCGTGAACTGGCCATCCCTCCGACCCTGGCCCGGGGTTGCCCACCCCAGGCCCCTAACATCGCGGTGCGGCTGCGGTACCCCGTGTGGCTTCGGGACCGCCTTCACGAGCTCCACCACGACGTGCGCGAGCGGGCGCTGGCTGCGGCGCTGCGCAACAGGGAGCGCTAGCACGTCCGTGCCAAACGCCTAACCTTCGCCGTCGGGGACCTCTCGTGGCTGTATGACCCCCTCGTCCTCGTCGGGTCAGCTCAGCCGGTATCCGAAGTTCCAGTCTTAGTGGACTGGACCGTACCTGATCACCGTCCTCCTCAACGACATAGTGGCCCTCGCGCGTAATGCTGTCTGTTCTAGCCCTTAATCTTGGACACCTCTTTGTTTGCATGCTGTGACGGCTCCTTTTTTTTTAGATGCTCGTTTGGCCTTTTCCAAGTAGTGCCCCGGTTCTTGCCCGTCGTTACCGCCTGCACTATTTTTCAAAATTGCAATACAGTGGTTATTGCAAAGAACAATTGATACTCTCGCCCTATATGACGAAATGGGTCAGTTATTGCAAAATTAGCCCGTATCGCAAACAGTTTGCAATACAGTGCAATGCAGTGTTTTGCAAACCGCTTGCAAGCGGTCCCAGTACGGGCGCAACGGGCCCACTACGTCTTATGGAGAGTGTATCGCTACTCCTTGCAATAAAAATCTGTATTGCAATTTGAAATACGGTGATCCCAAGACAGTGCTGTGCTGATCTGTCAGTGATGAGTAGTAAAATCTATCTTGCTCTACCTTGTTCATTAATCTTAGGCCTATTTTATTTCTTTCAGGTTTGTCCCAATGCCATAGTGGAGCAGCAAGGCGTGAGTTCACGTCAGCGTGACATACTGAAGCTCTTTGCGAAACGAGACGATTCAACTTTATATGCGTGGTGGCAAGAATCATCTAAGATCACTATATCCTCGCACTTTGGAAACAGCTAGTAGATATTTCTTGGTAAGTATGTTTACTCTTTGTAGCGGGTATGTGGGAACGAGTCTGTCCTGGATTCTGCTCTACACCATATAATTTGATGACCCCGAAATAATATAGGAAAATAAATACCTCATCTAGATGCTGAGGTATCAATCAACATATCTCAAGAATATATTGTTGTATCGCTGGGTCGGGTTCGTGGGGGTGTGTCAGGGAGCCAAGGAGTAGGGAATGGAGGAAAGTTGGGAGCGGGTTTAAGAGGGAACGATACACCCGGCCGTGGAGCCTCGCTGGCCGCTCCGCGCGCCGCTTGGAGAGGTGATTCCGTGTCACTTTAGAACATCGCTACTCGTTTCGTATGGGATGGATCGGCATGAAACTTTGTGACCGAGTAGTCGAAGCTTCAATCTATCCAGTGATAACTTTCTCCCTGGAAAATTCCCCAGTTTTCCAGAAAACCCGTCTAAGTTGCCTTACGATTCCTCGGCTGTTGGGCGGAATATTGAAAATCGGAGCCTGTACAGCCCTCCGCACACCCTTCAGCTGTCCACCCTTGTGCTCAGTTTCGCGATACGTTGAACAGTGCGCCTAGAATCTGGTTTCGAACGGAGCGTGTCGCGGCCTTCCCGGAGCCCGGTTTGGGGCCTGCTGGGCCGTGTCGAGCCGCGACAGCCAGTAGGGCCCGCGCAGGTCCTCTGCGGAGGCCGGGCCCAGCCGGGTCCGGCTGGGGCTGCAAGCAGTGCAGCCTGCCTCATCGCAGCTCTGCCGGAGCTTGTGAGGTCCCGGGCCGGCAGGAGCCCTGCCAGTGCCGTTCAAAACATGCGTTCTAGTGGTGGTAGGAACTCCATTCAAACGGCGAACCCTGCTAAAACCAGATGGATAAGCCTTATAGTGCAGTCTATTTTAGTACCAGGGATAAATTTGAGAAGTTAGTGATTTTGACTGGGCCCTCGGCAAAGAGTCCCGTTACGGCAGGGGGAAGCAACCACATGCGAGAGCCTGGTTCCATGCGGTAGCGCTTTAATATATTCAAATTATCTTCAAAACTAATGATCCGATTCGCTCTGGGTTGGTTTCATTCGATAGAGGAGTACGTTTTACATTCGGTAAGATACTTGTATATCTAGTTAACTCACATTTACTGCTTAAAATGGTCGATACTTCGTGCCAAATGGCAAATCTCTGTGAAAACGCAGAATCGTAGACAAGATTTGCGACCCTTATAACTCAGGAAGGACAAGTGAAAATTCATATATCGATGCATATTAGCAACTTTCAAGGCATAACCTGTGCTAATATCTCAATTGCAGGTCTAAAGCACAGCTGGCCTCATTGTTATAATATGAACTATTTGCGTAAAATTTCAGCTCGCTACCGCATGGAACCAGGCGCTTTGACGCTGTTGCCACCCCCTGGTTACGGTCGCTGCCTCACAGCTAGCCCCCTTGTGTGTCAACAAAAGCATTGTGGCCTCTGCTTGGTGCAGACTTGCTAAGTGGGAGAGAGATAGAGCGCCCGATTGATTGCTGGAGGGCAAGAGAGATAGAAAAGTTCATATTCGAGCAGCTAAATCTCGCTCCCACACTGACGTAATACGACCCGCAGCGTCTCGTTGTCTTATAAAATGTGGCCCAAAAAGATCAAGTGCGGGATCATCATTCGAACCCGCGCCTGCTGTGGGTAGATCGAATCCAATTTAGAGGAAAATTTCGGATATTTGGCGAGATATTTGGAAGGCCCGCGTTCAGATACCGGCTCTCGACGTTGATTTTTCGTTTTTGGACCCATAGTTCTAAGCTACTCCAATCAAGTTCATGCCGCCTTCCTCATGCATTCTATTCAACAGCCTCCGTTTACCCGCGTTTATCACTGAAATATTTCACGCACAGAAACAGGGTCATGGAATTACGTCCCTCTCCTCACATATAAGGGTCCAAAAAAAATGTATTTTGTGACATATATCAAAACGATGGGCGCGCCGTGAAACGCATTCCTATACAGGTGTCAAAAAACTTTGTTTCAATCAGATATATTGTCTTCAGCTTCCCGCGAGAAGTCAAGCGCGGGGCCTAAAAGTCTGGCCTAGCCAGAAACTCGGTCCCCGGGCCGCTCCGCGACCAGGAGTGCTTTAAAAGCTGGTAATGTTCTGTCTCTGTCACTCGCGTGTGCCCAGCACTGCAAGCGGCGAAGACAAGAGACAGACCCTTTTGGGCGCGGCGGTGCATAGTCGAGGAAATCTTGCTCCATAAAGGCCTTTAGCGGGCATTTTAGTCCCCGCCTCGATGAGACCGGATTCCGATAGAGGAGAACAAGGGGATCAACTTCCTAAGAGTCCCAAAAAGTCCCATCACGCCTGCGGCCGTGAGGGGCGTTAGAAATATAACATTTACTTGTTAAAGAAATTAAAATATTTCTACTGCGAATTTAACCATTTGCATTATTGCACGTGATAGACAATTTCCTTCCGACTCCAGAAAGTATACGATCATCAAAATCGGCCCACCCACCAAATAGCAATGAAACAGAAAAGTTAGTTGAGCATTCCAGCGACTGAGATGAAGAAGTGAGGCGTTTTGCGTGCGTTCGTCGAGGACGAAGCACGGCATGGCACGGCAGGATCTATTGTCTGGGCGTCTGTCTGTCCGGCAGCCGCATTTGTTGGAGTAGGACGGTAGATGCAGGGGGTGGCAACAGCGTCAAAGCGCCTGGTTCCATGCGGTAGCGAGCTGAAATTTTACGCAAATAGTTCATATTATAACAATGAGGCCAGCTGTGCTTTAGACCTGCAATTGAGATATTAGCACAGGTTATGCCTTGAAAGTTGCTAATATGCATCGATATATGAATTTTCACTTGTCCTTCCTGAGTTATAAGGGTCGCAAATCTTGTCTACGATTCTGCGTTTTCACAGAGATTTGCCATTTGGCACGAAGTATCGACCATTTTAAGCAGTAAATGTGAGTTAACTAGATATACAAGTATCTTACCGAATGTAAAACGTACTCCTCTATCGAATGAAACCAACCCAGAGCGAATCGGATCATTAGTTTTGAAGATAATTTGAATATATTAAAGCGCTACCGCATGGAACCAGGCTCTCGCATGTGGTTGCTTCCCCCTGGTAGATGCCGGCCGCTTTGCCGTGACCTTCCAGTCTTTCGGAATCGCGCGCACTAATTTTAGGAAGGCCGCTGGCTCTCTCGGCTTGCATGGCACTGCTTCGCCAGCAACTGCAGCAACACTACCTGGAGCCGCGCTGGTCCCGGGGCTGGGGATGAAAGGACCCCTCGCAGTGGGTGCGTGCAGAGGGACCAGGCGGGCGGGGGGCAGCGACCTCGGATAGTGGAGACTTGAGGGGCCAAGTTTAAAATTTTGAACGGGTAAAGATATTAACGTGGTTCAAACGGCATTGTGTTCGGGGCCGCACGAAACACATATCCTGAAAATTTCAGGAACATATCTTGAAAATTGCGGCCTACAGAGGCATAAATTCATTTTGGCAAAACGCACAAACAATTAGAGAGAGAGGGAATGAGTCAACTTTTTAAGGGAAAATTTTATATGTGCAAGCATGAAATTTTGAGCAGAATTCAATACTGGCATTTATTTGGTCGACATTTAACTCCGGATGTGAACGCACTTTAAATTTAAAAGTCTCGAGTAGACCCTATTAAAGCGTGAATAGCACCATTGGTTGGCCCAGGCGAGGCCCGGCTGGAGCCGGCCGGAGCCTCACTCCCCTACCTCCTACCCCCACGCAACTGCTACCGCTGCAACCCAGCGGCCTTCCTAAAATAGCCAGACTATACGCATCACTACCTTAGCTCAGTAGCTATGCTGTTTGAGAACCTTTACATTTTACTAGCTAATTGGTGGATGGGCCGATTTTGATGATCGAATACTTTCTGGAATCGGAAGGAAATTGTCTATCACGCGCAATAATGCAAATGGTTAAATTCGCAGTAGAAATATTTTAATTTCTTTAAAAACGAAATGTTAAATTTCTAACGCCCCCCCTCACGGCCGCAGGCGTGATGGGACTTTTTGGGACTCTTAGGATGTTGATCTCCTTGTTCTTCTCTACCGGAATCTGGTCTCATCGAGGCGGGGACTAAAGTGCCCGCTATATTCGTAGATTTCCTCGACTAGCAGGTAGACGGCAGAAGCTGCCATTCAGATCGGCACAGCAGGGCTGGTTAGGGCCGGCGGGGGACCCTTCGGTGCGGGGGCGAGGAAGGGCGGGGCGGCCCTAGGCAAGTGCGGCGGGGTGCAGTGAGGGGGCAGAGCCCTACTGGCTGTCGCGGCTCGACACGGCCCAGCAGGCCCCAAACCGGGCTCCGGGAAGGCCGCGACACGTTCCGTTCGAAACCAGATTCTAGGCGCACTGTTCAACGTATCGCGAAACTGAGCACAAGGGTGGACAGCTGAAGGGTGTGCGGAGGGCTGTACAGGCTCCGATTTTCAATATTCCGCCCAACAGCCGAGGAATCGTAAGGCAAACTTAGACGGGTTTTCCGGAAAACTGGGGAATTTTCCAGGAAGGAGCAAGTTATCACTGGATAGATTGAAGCTTCAACTACTCGGTCACAAAGTTTCATACCGATCCATCCCATACGAAACGAGTAGCGATGTTCTAAAGTGACACGGAATCACCTCTCCAAGCGGCGCGCGGAGCGGCCAGCGAGGCTCCGCGGCCGTGTGTATCGTTCCCTCTTAATCGGAAAGATGCAGAACCGTCAAGCGCCCGACTAGAACTGCCCCGAGTCCCCCTTTGTCGCCTAGGCGCGGTCGGGCCAACAATCAGGGGCCGCTCGGCTGGGCTCGGGTCCACCCGGCTCCTCGGCTGGGCTCGGCGGGCACGGCCGGTGCGTGGGAGGATGGGAGAAAGGAGGGAGGAGGCGCCTTGGGGAGAAGTCTTGATGCCTATTTTCAGCTCTGGCTGAAAAGATGGAAAATGATGCCTTTCCTTTCTTAAACTTTCCCATGCAATAACTAGGATGCTAGAGAGACTGTACTCTGTAACCATGGGTTTGACTAACAGATGTCATTCATTTCTGGTGTCCACTAGATCTCGGCTAGAAGGCTCCAAAATCTCTCTCCCCTTTTCCCCAAAGTTTGTCCCAGCGCCCTATTTTAAATTCTCAATAATAATTGGGTTTGGAATCATCATTCCATTCTTTTCAATGTCAGCATTGTTTTCTTCTCTCTTGCTTCTTTTGAGGTTGTCTGACTGGATATGTTTTCTGACTTAGTGATTTTCAAACTAAGATTATTTTTTATTATTCTTTATTGATTTCAAAGATATTTACTTTCATTTTCAAAATATAGTTTAAAGTTTGTTAAACATGTAAGCGTCGAATACCATCATCATTTTTGCAAGGGATATTTTAAGCCAGGACGTGCACCATGTCCCGCCTGCCCAGCCAGGGCTAGAAATATGCATCAAGATATGTTGCAGATGAGTAGTCTCCAATATTTTACACACAAGTTTGGTCCAAATCGGAGGTAGAGTGTCAGAGAAACTGGAGCTTTTGTTAAGTACCTCAAACTTTGACCAAAGTTATGTAAAATCAAAATTGGAATATCCTTGTCTCCTCCAATGCATCAGAATGATATTCTGATTTATTCGATACAGCTCCTAGCAATTTTGTTTAATTTTAGCTGAGCTTCAGAGAATTGTCAACTTTTGTCGGAACCTTCAACAAAATAACTGAACTGTTAGTCACAAAAGTTAAGAACACTTGTTTCTATGACAAAACGTTGTCTTCCACAATGATATAACATTCCTCCTTCCATCATATTGCAATAACTACCATTAAATCAAATGGTATTTCAGGTTTCATGAAGTTGCTCCTTCATAAATATGCCCTGATTCCAACATTTTGTTTGTCTGTTTCAGATTCATGTTCCATTTGTGCATTATTGGACAATTTAAAGGGTGAAGACTTTGAACAGCATACTGAATAGATGATCTTCAACTTCATGTGTCTACAAAAAGGCATGGAATGACAATAGGTTCTCCTAGATTAGGAACTATACCACAAAGCTGTGATCAAGACGTGACTTCAAAGCATATTCAAACAATTCCGTTACTTCAAGATTCTTTAATTCATTGCATACAGATGTTTAGATATAATGGTGGCTAATGTCCTTTACTTTCAACAAAAACATGTTTACAATTCTTTTAAAGGTGTTATTGTTTGGTACTGTTAGTCTCTGTGTGTTTAATTTTTTTTGTGGTTTTAGTTGGTTAGTTTAGAACTTTAAGTGTGTAATTGGTTGTGGTGTTGGTATAACGTAAATTCTTTTGTTGTGTTGTGCATGAATGTGTTATGTGGTTACTAACGAGATTTTCAGATGATCAGGAGTGTTTTGTTACCCTATCAATTGCAATTAAAGATGTATCATTGTGATGACAATTTACTCCCCCTCTAATCCACTTCAAAGGATTGCACAAAAGTGTGTTTGTAGGCAGGAAATCCATTTATCAAAGGAAACCGAACTTCATGAATGTGAAGCTGTTTAGAATATCTTTTCACACAATACATGATATTTACATGTTAAATGGGCAAGCAATCAACAGAGAAATGAGTCATGAGTGTAAAAAAATTCCGTCAGCGTAGATGGTAGCGGTTTGAAGTTCATAGGCGTTACCCCTGTAGGCTGAAATGGCAAACGGCGCCGCCCAGCGCCTGCGAGTGTCAGGATAGGCCAACACGCACTACACGCATGCGTATAGATGTCAAGGTGGCCTACCTAGCAGGCGTTTATAGTGCCCAGACTGGCTATCTTATTTGCCTTTGCGACAACACCGTAGACGTATGGGCGATTCCATATCAGTGATGTCCCTTACGGTACCTACCTCTTGAAAACCTAGATAAGGCACTTGTAATGTTAGTATGTGTAGTGTTAACGCCATGTAAATAAAAAAATTAATTTCCTCAAAAACTTATTCTTTCCCGCTCCGTCCTCACAACTACGAACTAATAAGCGGATACCTTTATCAGCTTCAATTCTGATAAATTTTCCAACAATATCAGAACTAGCTTTGAAAATTATTCACAGCACTACTGGAATTGCGGTTGGTGAAAGCTGCGTGACATTAAAATCATGGAGAAATTTTAAAGCGCACATTATTATTATATTTCTTCTGCTATTTTTTTTAGTTTTAAATTATAGTTGTCATGCCACGCTGATACCTTATAACCAAGACCTCTACTCGTCTTCAGGCACACTAATTTAAAGCAATTTCTCATATTTCAATATTTCTCTGATATTTAGAGGCGTTCCCCGATTGATCTTACGTCATTACCTTCCATGACGTAAAACAAGTGGCAAAAGAGGGGAGAGATGACCGTTCCGTGTCGAGCCCAGCCGAGATGAGTTCTGAGGATGAGTTGTAAATGAGGATGATTGAGAGGGTCCCCAGCTCAAATTTTGAACGAGTGTCAATTTTTATTTTGGTCTCTGCGGTACTAAGTTGGCACGTGCCTTCCTAGGTCCAAATGGCTTGTCCATTCTGCGGCTTAAGCACACTGCATGGAGGAAACGCCTACAGCAGCACAGCCAGTTAAATTTCATCGTCGAGAAGTTACCGAGAAGGGAACGCAGAGAATTAACCAGATTTTGTACTGGCGCCAAAAAGCAGGAATGCGGCGCGTATCGTACGAATGCATCGCTCAAGTTATTGAGAACCGCACGAATGGACAGAAGGCCATAGGGAAAGGATTGTTGTTTGACGTTTTGAAAGAAATTCTTACTCTGTGTTTGGTTAAAATAGCCTCAGACGAAGTCTGAGTCAAATTTTGAAATGTGTACAATTATTGCAATATGTTCTGTTTTTTGATGTGAGACCAGTTTTTGACACTTTTCCAAATGAATAAACTTTGATTTTGCGGTGATTTCTCAGATTTTGATCGACACTCCGAATTTATTTATAATTTCTCCTCCCACACTTCCAGTGGCAAACCGCAGAGCGTTTCAGTGCCCCATCTGCCCCCACGTAAGCTCAAGACATTACCGTCTTAAGGACCACGCAATCTTTCCAAGAAGCATGGCATGTGTGATTTGTTCCCGCAGTTTCTGGAGCGCTTCCTCAAAGAAGCAACTGACATTTCAAAAGAGGAGCAGCGCTCAACAACAGAGAGATCGGGTCTGTAGTCTGCTGGGGCGACACGCTCGCTCAACTGAACATTTTCGAAGCAGCATGCAAAGTTCTTAACGGTAAGCCATCTCGTGAGATGTGAAGCTCATGCGACACCGCGTGTGACAAGCCAAGACAATGCAGGTAGCGGTCAGCAAGGTAACGCCACTGCCAAACGGAAGAGCGGCTGCACTTCTCAAAAAGTTTGCATAGCAGCGGAATTGTCGCCTCATTCACGGAATGGGGACCTGTGTGCCTCCTGTCCCGCGTCAATATCTGAAAACCTGGGCGGGCCGCGGCGGTAAGGGCCGTGCTCACCTCGCTTGCCAATGCCAAAATGATTCACAGAGTAATTGTGTTCGCAAGGGAAGCAAGACCGTCTGTTGACTGAGCCAGAAGCTATCTCAAAATCAGGCATCAAGAGAAAGAGTTCGTCTACGATGCGTGAGCAGTATTTTGAAGCCCAATTCGATACGGAACCACGCTGGTGCAATGATTTCGCTCATGGAGACGATTCTGACAGAACCGCCAAATGGCAGATCTGTACGCCAAAGTGTCGAAGCCCAAAATTAGGCAATGCATCACTTATTGGCGTGACGTCAAAAGAGAGTTTGACCGCAAGAGTTTTGCAGCGCACTTCATCGGGTTTGGAGGCAATGTCCGGCAGAGCCCCATGTTTGGACATTTATCCAAATTTTGAGGCTATATGCGGGACGATTTGAGACAGAGGCACGGGGATCGCATCCTGAGAGAGCTCTCCGGGCTGAAGTCAGGCTTCAGGGAAGATCCCACTGCATCTGCAAGAGCACTGGCGAGGCGTTAACTGTCTCATAGGCTGCTTTTTGCTACTTCAGGGCCAACGCCTGGCCACAGTCCAGGGAATGACCATGGGCGAAGTTGAAAGGGCGACCTCTCGTGTCTAGGGAGGCGGGTCGTCAGAATTAGCAGCAACAAGACGTTCAGTACGTCTGGAGCAGCATGCATAGCTGTCCCTTGCCATCAGTACACGTTTATGGAATCATTTCTCTGAGATCAGAAGGAAAATGCTGACCCCAGAGACAAAGCCTGTTAGTGAGTGTCAATGGAAAAGCAATGTGGGGAATGTAATAGCGCCAACTTGCAGAAGTATATGGCATCTCGTCACAGACTGCAAAAAGCTGACGTCGAGATTTGGATTCGGATCAGATTGTGACAAATAAAATGATGAGGCGAGCGATCGAGACACATTTATACCTGCTGCCTACTTTTGATCTCAAGGAGACACAAGACCGCGTGGCACTTCACCTCTGCCACGGCGAAAAGGCAAATCCGCAGCGCACTACCGCTACAAAACGGATGTGTCAGTTGTAATGGGTTCTCAGAGCGTGCAGAGCGTGGTGGCTCTGATTCTGAGCATAGATCTAGTTAAGAGATTACACCTCTTGCTGCAGGATCCAAAAGGGTTTGATATATTTTCAAATATTAAATGCAACTACCAACTCACGGCCTGTCTCTAACACTTTGCTCTCTCTCTCTCTCTTCCACCCTCCAGGCAGATTTTCCATCAAAATTTGAGGTAGACGCAAACTTGAGAAAGCTTGGCCATTCGCAGATCTGTCGCCACAACACGTTCAGTGACTAAGCATATGCCATCATTTCATGAATGGCGTGAGCTACTCCATGATGAACAAGTCTTAGCAATGCATCAAGAGATGTCGGCTTCAAAAGCTGGCCCATTCTCAAATTCTGATATCCTCCAGAAAATCGAGTCTCTCCCCCATATCTGGCGGAAGACAAAAATTCGTTGCTTTCCTGTCTTAGGAGCTATGCCTGAACGATAAATGAATGTTGCAATAAAGTACAGATATACGAGTTGTTCGTTTTTTTTGGTGTTTTTCTTATTTATTTGAGCATTCCTCAGATTTTTGACAAACACTGAACCAGTATTAACGTCCGCTGACAATGTCAGCCACCACGCCTCGGACGGCGCGTCCCAGTTGCGGCAGCGCGGAGCACGACCTACCCTTATTTATTGCAGACTCGCCCAGAATACGGTTAACTAGCCCACCTAGCCTGACCTGGACGAGACTCACATTGTGGAAGGACCGCGTCCTCATCCAGTGTCCCACTTGGGGCCAACAGACCTGCAGCACTCGTCTCCAATATTGCTACGCCGTCACATACTGACGATTGCTCTAAACAGAGGCCGTGTCACGAACCGCGTCCACGGACTTAGTTGCGCACGGCGCCTGGGACGGGGTCCCAGCAAAGGCAGCGGGGGCGTGACCTACCCTTATATATTGCAGGACTCGCCCGAAATAAGGTTAACCTAACCTTACCTAGCCAGACCTAACGAGACCTCACAATGTGTAGAGGACCGCGTTCTTTGGCATTGTCCCTGTTGGGTCACTACCGACCCAGCATTAGCCCCAAATACCGACACGCTCTCAGATACCGACCACATTCCTCACAAAACTGAGAGATACGTGTCAGAACCCACAGCGGCTCTGGTAGATCCCGGTACGCACGTCAGAGGAAGGAAAAGAATCACCAGAAACGGCTGAGCTCCACCATCAGTATCTGAGCAGAGTCCACATATAGCGCCTTGACGCATGAACGGCGTCCATGACTTCGATGCATACACGCGTAGCGGGCCGGGCTGGTCGCTAATTCCCAGCCACCGCAGCTGCGTCCTCTCAGATTTCTGTGGTCAGTCTAATATCAGAGCCATTGTCAACGCACTACCCGCCCACGTTACCGTCCAAGTCCCGTCACCACCGTCAAAATTAGACAGGCAATGCATGACGTCGCGCATCAGGCTAATTCAGGAAATCCTGAAAAGTACGCAATGTAATCTAGGCAGCAGCTGCAGTATTTAGTGAAGGTCTCCCGCCCGGCGAGGCGGAATCTGACGTACTTCCATCGAATCTCGAGGTGCCGAACACCGAGCCCCAGATCTTGAGGCATCACGCACACTCACATCGCCCAAGTCCCCGGGACCGCCGTCAGAATGGTCAGACGGGAACGCATGAGCACAGTCATGATCGATAATTCCAAAATCCTGAAAAGTACGCGATGTAATCTGGGCGTACCTCAGTATTTGATGCGAGTGTCTCCGCCCGACGAGCCAGCATCTGACGTACTCTGTTAGATTTTGAAAAGCCAAACACCGAGCTCCCAGATCTTGAGGCATCACACACGCTCACACGCCCAAGTCCCGGGACCGCCGTCAGATGTTGACAGGGTGCAGGCACGGCTGATCGATAATTCAAAATCTGAAAGTACGCAATGTAATCGGCGCACCCTCAGTATTTGAGCGGGTTCCCGCCCGACGAGCAGCATCTGACGTACTCCGTGAATCTGGAGGTGCTCAAACACTTTAGCCTCAGATGTTGAGGCACACCCTCAATTACTGATACCTTTCCAAAATCTGAACTATTGTCAACCCCAACCAGACAGCGCCCCTCGAAGAATATAATCCGAAAAACACCCGCAGATTCAGGCACTCCAGTGCGCATTCTGACGGAATACAGCAAATCCTGCATAACAGCTCACCACTTTTTTGACGATGGCTCACGCCCTCATCCACAAAAGTCTTAGATATTGAGAGTCCTCCACGTCCCTCATCCCAACTTGCGCTTCAGCCAAAAAAGCCTGGCTACCCCACACTACGCGCCTCGCCGCGACCCTTCAGACAGAAATCGAATCTCGGAAGAACTTCCGGATCGCTCCTAGCTATTGGGGAGTCCAAATCACGGAGCATATTCGCGCTCTAAGTCTCGATGCTTGCCATGTGTTCCAAGCATGTGCATAGACGACATAGAATCGAACCCTCCACCGTCCATAAAAATAATCGATATCTCGAAGAGCGCACATCGATCCCTCTCAATATCCGGGCATACAGCCCTATACCTCTGAGATGTTCTCTACCCGATTTGAGACAACGCCCAAATCCCGGGGACCACCGTCAAATGCTGACAGGGCGCGCAGGCACGGCCGGGAGCCTGCCCCAAGATGGACTCGGCATGGCGCTCTGGGGTTCGACGCCCTGCCTCAGATCTTGAGGCAGCGCACACGCTCACACGCCCAAGTCCCGACCGCCGTCAGATGTTGACAGGGGCACGGCTGAGCCCGTCTCAGTATTTGACCTCGGGGACAGCGCCTCCCAAGGCCCGACGCCCTGCCTCAGATCTTCCGAGGCAGCGCACACGCCCGCACCCAAGTCCCGGGACCGCCGTCAGATGTTGACGGGGGCGCAGGCACGGCTAGGCCGATCTCTGACCTCGGGACTGTAGCGCCTTCCCCAAGGCCTGACGCCACACTCGAATCTTGAGCAGCGCACACACTCACGCCGTCAGGACCACCGTCAGATTATGAGAAGAACGAAGGGGCGGCTGAGCCTACATCAGTATCTGAGCAGAGTCCATAGCGCCTGACGCATCAGCAACCATGACTTTGATGCATACACGCGTGGCGGGCGGGCTGGCCTACCCGACTTCCTGCAAGGCGCTATGCGCACACCGTCAGTTTCTGAAAAATTTTTCAATATTAAAGCCCACGTCAAAGCATCGGCAGCGTCCCGCGTAGCACAAGTCAGGAACCGCTCGCCCCAGCGATGACGATAGCTCGCGCCCTCTGCGAGTACTCTCCAGAATCTGAGAAGCCTTCTGCGTCCTTCATACCGAGTCGCAGCTTCAGCCAAAAAGCCGCAAGCTATCTCTCCTGGACAACCTATCCTGCAATGCCCTGTCAAAACCCACCATCGGGAGACCTGCGGGCCACCTGAGCTTTGGGGCTATAGTCACGAGAACTTATACAGAGACTCCAGTCTCTTCCTTTGTCTTGCGCTCTAAGCGTGTATCAGACATGCGTGGGAATCGAATATCACCGTTCGCTTATCGATTACGATCGATGTAACGACACAGCACCTCAATATTTGAGAGAAATACGTATGCCTCTGAGCTGATCTTCTAAATCTGACGACGCACCAGGCGTCTCACACACATGACATCAACTTTTGAGACATCACCAAACCAGCGGCAATTCTCCAAATTCCCGGCCGTGACATTATATATAGACACAAGTCCCGACTCACCGCTCAGAATCTGACGGCTCACGGAGCGCAGAACCACTGGAAGTCCCGCGACACGCTTCATATTCTGGCGCGAGAGACAACATATTGACCAGATCGAAGGGCCATACCCCCTGCAGTCCTCAGAATTCTGGACTCAAGGCCGCCCGGCTCCACGCCGATCCCCTCCGAGTCCCGACATCCACCGCCAAAATGTAGACAACCGCCCAAGAACATCAAGTTTTGCACCGACGACGGTTAGATAATTATCTGAGTACCGCTGAATTTACCTCCATGCCCTTCAGACGCACATCGGTGACCAAGTCCGATGGTACACAGCTCCACGGATTTTGACACCCCGCGCCCAAATATTGATCCCAGTGCCACTGGGAGTACCTCGTGCCGTACCTCAGAATTCTGATGAACACACGTCTGCAACCACCATCATCTACCCTGCTGCATGTCTCAGATTCTGACAATCCACGTGCCCAGGTCAGTAGCCTGCCGCCAGCCCTTCGGACCGGACCGGCCATCCACCCCCTGGACCGCAACCCCGGCCATCCAAAACCCCCTGGTCACCAGACCCTGCCAGTCATCCTGCCACTCAGTTTCTGAGACCCACACCCTGCCCTCCAGATTCTGAGACTCGAAAACCCGCCCGGGTCGCCGCGCTTCGCGCGGCGCCAGAGGAAAGACGTAAGGCCCTATCCGCGGTCGTACTTCGCGGATCCTCGATTAAAATACCCCCACGAAGTACTCACTATCTGAGTAGCAGCACTCCACCGCCGTTGCCTAACGGCAGTGCCTTGCGTTCAAGGCATGTTGTAGACACGTGCATTCGAGCACCATCAAAAATTACCTTGGCTAAAAATCGAGTCTTCTCAAACTACCAGCGCACGTATGATCTGAGGTGATCTCACAATCCAGACAGCGCCATCGCGGGCCGCTCCCGGCCGCGACCAAAAGCCTACCACATCTGATAATACGTCAAGAAATACTGGGGGGGGCCCTGCAAGGTAGGTATCCCACGCCCGTGCAGCCTTTCTCCTCGGCGCTCTTATCAGTATTTGAGGCCTGACGCAGATATTGCAGAAATACCAAAATCAGACAAACAGCATGTATTAGAGGTGCCAAACTGACAAGACCATTAGGCTAGGTCAAAATTTGAAAACAGCTCACCATTACAGAATCCGACCAGGCGAGATCGTCTATTTCTGTCGTTTTGCTGCAAATTTGACATTTCTTACATCCTCCTGTTCCTAAATCTGACATCGACGCCTATTGAAGCTGTGTTATCCTGGCTCAGAAAGAGACCAGCTTTAATTTAAGCCCTGGATCACATAATACCAGTACAATTAGCTCAGAATCTGTCACACTCCTCAGTCTCTGAAATGAATTAAGAATTTGATACAGGCTCCAGATTTTTTGAGACGAATGTCTGGTCAGAATCCGTGTCCCCATCTGCCATAGACAAATTATATACCAAAACGTCTAGTGCATCAAGCCCGACGTTTTGATCCCAAAATGACGCAGCAGGGACAAGAATTGGAGCTACTCACACTTCACAATGCCCAAGCATTTCACTATTTCTGCCGTTTTGCTCAAAATTTGACATTTTCTTGTCCTCCTGTTCCTAAATCTGACATCAACGCCCATTGAAGCACAAAAGTATCCTGGCTCAGAAAGAGACCAGCTTTAATTTAAGCCCTGATCACTGCTCTAGTGCAATTAGCTCAGAATCTGAAACCTCTCAGTCTCTGAAATGAATTAAAGAATTTTATACAGGCTCAGATTTTTGAGACGAATGGGGGGGTCAGAATGCGTCGGAGGCCTTCCCCTGCCATATGACAACTATATATATCAAAATGCGCCTAGCGGCATCAAGCCCGACGTTTTGATCCCAAAAATGAGTGCAGCAGGGACAAGAATTGAGCCATCACCACCTCTTCATATGCCCAAGCATTTCACTATTTTGGTGGTTTTTTGTCAATATTTGACATTTCTTGTCCTCCTGTTCCTAAATTGACATCAACGCCTATTGAAGCCGTGTTATCCTGGCTTGCAGCAGACCAGCTTTAATTTAAGCCCTGGATCACTGCTCTAGTGCACTAGCTCAGAATCTGAAACCCTCAGTCTCTGAAATGACATCTAAGACTGATACAGGCTCAGATTTTGAGACGAATGGGGGTTGCACTGCTCTGGAGGCCTTCCCCATACAAAACTATATATCAAAACGTTCAGTGCAATTGCCTGATTGCTTTGATCCCAAATGAGGCAGCAGGGACAAGAATTGAGCCATCACCACCTCACAATGCCCAAGCATTTCACTATTTTGGTGGTTTTACCAATATTTGACATTTCTTTGTCCCCTCCTGTTCCTAAATCTGACAGACTTCAACGCCTATTGAAGCCGTGTGTTATCCTGGCTCAGAAAGAGACCAGCTTTAATTTCAGTCTCTGGATCACTGGGAACTAGGGGAATTAGCTCAGAATCTCAGTCCCCCTCAGTCTCATGGAAATGACCAAGAATTTGATACAGGCTCAGATTTTTGAGACGAATGGGGGGTCATTGGAATGCGTCGGAGGCCTTCCCCTGCCATACAAACTATATATCAAAACGTTCAGTGCATCAAGCTCCGACGTTTTGATCCCAAAATGAGGCAGCAGGGACAAGAATTGAGCCATCACCACCTCACAATGCCCAAGCATTTCACTATTTTGGTGGTTTTTGTCAATATTTGACATTTTTTGTCCTCCTGTTCCTAAATCTGACATCAACGCCTATTGAAGGTGGGGTATCCAAGCCCAGAAAGAGACCAGGCTTTAATTTAAGCCCTGGATCACTGCTCTAGTGCAATTAGCTCAGAATCTGAAAACCCCTCAGTCTCTGAAATGAATTAAGAATTTGATACAGGCTCAGATTTTGAGACGAATGGGGGCCAGAATGCCGTCGGAGGCCTTCCCCCCATACAAACTATAGACTAAAACGTTCAGTGCATCAAGCCCGACGTTTTGATCCCAAAATGAGGCAGTAGGGACAAGAATTGAGCCATCACCACCTCACAATGCCCAAGCATTCTCCACTATTTTAGTGGTTTTTGTCAATATTTGACATTTCTTGTCCTCCTGTTCCTAAATCTGACATACTCAACGCTTCATATTGAAGCAAAGCATCCCGGCTCAGAAAGAGACCAGCTTTAATTCTAGCTCCTGGATCACTGCTCTAGTGCAATTAGCTCAGAATCTGAAACCCCCTCAGTTCCCTGGAAATGAATTAAGAATTTGATACAGGCTCAGATTTTAGAGATGAATGGGGGTCAGAATGCGTCGGAGGCACTTCCCCCCATGGTTGGAACTATATATCAAAACGTTCAGTGCATCAAGCCCGACGTTTTGATCCCAGTACCGGCAGCAGGGACAAGAATTGAGCCATCACCACCTCACAATGCCCAAGCATTTCACTATTTCTTGCGGTTTCTTGGTCAATATTTTACATTTCTTGTCCCCCTGTTCCTAAATCTGACATCAACGCCTATTGAAGCCGTGTTATCCTGGCTCAGAAAGAGACCAGCTTTAATTTAAAGCCCTGGATCATCGTTCGGTGCAACCAGCTCAGAATCTGAAACCCCCTCAGTCTCTGAAATGAATTAAGAATTTGATACAGGCTCAGATTTTGAGACGAATGGGGGGTCAGAATGCGTCGGAGGCCTTCCCCCATACAAACTATATATCAAAACGTTCAGGTCATCAAGACGGTCGTTTTGATACCAAAATGAATGTCGCATACTGACAAAATTGATCCGTCAGCTTCTCAAAGTAACCTGGAAATTCACCATTTTCTGAAAACGAGCAGAATTTGCGATTTCTTGGGGCTCACTTCAAAATCTGACATCCACGCCTAATCCAGTAAAGCGTTAATGTGGGTGTGTATTATTAAGTATGCAGACGGGATGAGGGAGAAATTTCAGAGTCATCAAATTTTGGAAAAATGGACAAGATTTATTTTCAAAGTAACAGTATAATATTTCTTAATCTTAAAATCACATACGGTTTTGTACTGCAGGAAATCAGAAGAGGCTGTTTACCGAGACCTGGGGGAAGAGACGAAATCATGGAGTCATTAGACACTACTACGCAAACAAAATTTGGCCAGAGGTCAGATATAGTCTAACACTTACTTTTAACAGTTGGTGCGTGGTAGAAGCGCTAGCTTTGTTCTCTTCTTCCCCGCTTGCTTCTGCTTCCTCTGCTTCAGCTCAAACGCCTCGACTATGATCCTCCGCTGCCGATACCGCCTGCCACTGAAACATTGATAAGACAGGCGCAAACGGTGAGAAATCGTCTGATTTTGAAAAATGCTCTAAATTTGGCCTCGAACCAATAATAGAACTTACGCCATATCGCAATGATGCTGTAGTTCCTTCAGCGATGGGAAGGGGTACTGCTCGTGCATCGCCGTATAGGGTCAGAGTGGCCAGCACACTGGTCCTCTATTGCGCAAGTACCGCCAGCTGGTCTATTGTGAGCTCATGGTGACTTTCTCAGGTACTTAAGGTTTGTTTCCAGCTCGAGAGGTTGCAGCGGCGACCCCCAGTACAACTGCGAGCCTCAATGCGTTTGCACATGGGGAGCTCAAATTTTGTGCGCCCAGCACGCGCCGGTGTTTTCTGCAGGTGCCGCCAGGTGCAAGGGGCAGAGTCAAAAAAACCCCTGTAGCAGCCAGCTACGTGCAAACGGGCCTGCCGCTGTGTGTCAGCGGTCTTGGTACCCTGCAAATAATGATGTACCGCGTCAGAACCAGAGCCAACTGAGCACCCAAATGATGTGAACTTCAGAGTAAGACTCACCAGTTTTCCGGTAGCAAGCAGCTCATTTTTCTTACTGGTCCAGAAGCGCTCCGGGTTTTGCTTGACCACGCTCTTTTGCAGATTCAGCAGGTCCTTCTCATTTTGTCGGCGGGGCCGGTTCCTCTCGTATGCTGTTCTCTGATAGCTTCCGCCTCTTGCTCAGTTTCTGAAATAAAAGAGGCCTCCTGGTAAATACACCAGTTTCAAAATATGACAGATTCTCTAAATTTGACATTTTACTTACTATTGGAACAAGTTCTGCGACATAATCCTCGCCCGGGTCGTAGTGAAGGCTCCTGTGCTCTCCTGGTCTGAAATATGTTCCTCCTCATCCGTCTCCTCGACGTCTTGTTCAGATTCAGAGGTAGTGATGTCACTGCTCCCGTCGCTGTCCTCGGCTTCGCGCCGACTGCCTTGGACGTCCCCGGAAGCGTCACTGGTGTCGTCGCCTCCTTCCGCTGCCCTGCCTGGGACTTCCCTGGCAGTGTCACTGGTGGGCCGCCGCCTCCTTCCGCTGCCATCTGCACCAAAAGGGAGTAATAAAAATGTAGCAGAAAAGCCACATCATCTAATAATGCATAACCTTTCAAAATTTGAAAGACGTACCTCTTTTACAGGGACCGACTGTATCGGGTCAGTGTTGGTTAGTTTCTGTGCGAAAGGGGCACGAAGGCCTACGTCATCGTCACTGCCACCAGCTGATGATTCGGACTGAAACAGATATAAGAAAGGGATTAGAGAAAGGATACAGGGGAGGGGAAGGGGGGGGCAACATGTAGGGATTATCTCAAAATTTGAGTACTCACATTCGATGATTCCTTCCTCGGAAATCTCTCACAAGCCAGGGGAGGTGCTTCTAAAGACGGGATAACAGCGTCCAGCATTGAGCTCTGAAACATCCTCCATCTCCGTCTGTCTCAAAATTTCATCATTTTTCCTACAATCAGAGAGAAAGGCAGAAATTGGTGAAAACCGCCATTCAAAGCTCCCA
Organism: Odontothrips loti; assembly: GCA_038380765.1. Taxonomy (NCBI): domain Eukaryota; kingdom Metazoa; phylum Arthropoda; class Insecta; order Thysanoptera; family Thripidae; genus Odontothrips; species Odontothrips loti. The sequence continues at coordinate 3,887 of CM076256.1, read as the reverse complement.
GCAGGATCAAAACACCATGGAAACTTACATCGGCCACTGCCTTGAAGGCTGTCCGATGTCGTCAGCCGCTACGTCCTTTCATCTTTCCTTTCTCTCTTCTGTCGGCTTCTTGGACTTCCCTTGGGGCCTGGCTCGAAATCAGGCTGCATGACGAAAACAGAGACGGGCTCAAAATTTGGCAATCACGACTCATGACATGTGCCGCGCTTTCGCCATCTGGGAAAACCCCAGAATTTGAAACCACCGCGTCGGAAAACTTATGTCAGAGGCTACATTTCACAGGGTTCTGATGGGGCCGCTGTCCGAGTCCTGCCCGGAGGAGGCGGTACTGCCAGGCGTTGACTTCTTCTTCTTCTTCTTCTTCGGCTTGGACTTCTCTTGGGGCCTGCTCGAAATCAGGCTGCCTACATGACGGAAAACAGGAGACGGAGCCTCAAAATTTGGCAATCACGACTCATGACATGTGCCGCGCTCAATATCTGGGAAAACCCCAGAATTTGAAACACACCGCGTCGGAAAACTTACCTCAGATTCTGATTTCACAGGGATCTCCGATGGGGCCGCTGTCCGAAGTCCTGCCCGGAACAGGCGGTACTGCCAGGCGTTTATCTTCTTCTTCTTCTTCTTCGGCTTCTTGGATCTCTCTTGGGGCCCGTTTGAAATCAGGCTATACAGACAAAACAGAGATTGGCCTGGGACTTGCGCAATCACGACCCATGACATGTGCTGCGCTTTCAATATCTGGGGGAAAACCCAGAATTTGAACCTCCAAATTGCACTCACCTCTCTGCTAAACGCTGGTGCTTGTGAAAGCTCCACCCAAGATGACTTCGAGTAAGGCGTGCTGCCCGCTGAAGACGTGGAGGGCTGCTGTGTACGCAGGGGCGTCACCCCAACCATAGCCGCTGCTACCTGCAACAATACCACGGCGCACATTTAGAATAACTAACAAAATCTGACTGCGAGAATGGAACCGCTGCGGAAGCGCCAACGCGAAGAGCATTCGAACCGACACGAGGCGTACAAGCGAGAAGCAGGAATGACAAAAAGTGACACAAAACGCACCTCGGATTCCGATGCCGCCTGAGGCTGTTTCTGCTGCTGCTTTGTTCTTCTTGCCTCGCTTCCTACTCCGTTTGCTCTCCTCGAAATCGCTGCTGAAAACCTGCGTTTTGCCCGCAACAACCATGCCAAAGATTTCATTAGCATCCCTGAAGCGAAGCGATTTCATGTGACGAGGGCTCAGATTTTGATGCGCACCGGGGAACCCCGCGCCCCACCGGGGCCAACATTTCTCGACATGGCTGCACTGGAGTCCGAAGGACGACGGCTGATCAGTTCTGCCCGTGGAGCCCCGCACGCCAGCTCACTCGCGGCCGCGGCCGCGCCGCTCGCCGCCTACCCCCACCACCGCCACCGGGCGGGCACAGCCGCCACCGAGGAGGCGGTGCGTTGGCTGCCGCCAGTCTCCACCCTGTCTGTTCCGGGCATTCAGTCAAAATTTGAACAACCAGACAATGGACATGCCACCCCCCACCCCTCGCTGTCCCGGCGGCGCGGGCGGCGCTGACGTTTACCCGGCTACAAGCCGCCCGCCGGCCGGGCCGCCGCCGCCGGTCACGTAGGCCAATACTGCCGTTAGGCTCCACCCTGCCCAATTCTACTATACACGTCAAAACTTGAACAACCAGACACGGATACGCCACCCCCCACCCCTCGCCAGCTGTCCCGCGGCGTGGGCGGCGCTACTGCTACCGCTACCGCCGCCCGCCGGCCGGGCCGCCGCCGCCGGTCACGTAGGCCAATGGCCGCCGCTAGGCTCCACCCTGCCTAATTCTGGTATACAGTCAAAATTCTGGACCAACCGTGGACACGGACATGCCACCCTGACTCCTCGCTGCCCCGCGGCGCGGGCGGGCGCTACTGCTACCGCTACCGCCGCCTGCTACCGGGCCGCCGCCACCGGTCACGTAGGCCACTGCTGCCGCTAGCTCCACCCTGTCTAATTCTGCTATACAGTCAAAATTTGAACAACCAGACACCGGCCACTCCTCACTGCCCCATTCGATGAGCCTGCCCAGAACTTGGCCCTTTTCTCAAACTTTGAGGTCACCTCACGACACACCCGTGGCCTGAACAGGTCAAGATCACAATCAGCTGGTATGCGGAGCGCCGACTTACCATGCACGATGTTTGCGGAAGGAACTGAGCTGCTGACTGAATCTGGTGCACTGCTGCTGGCCCGTCCCCTCCCCCTTCCCTTCACCGTGCCGGCGGCCAGGCAGCCAGCCACAGGTGATGGCACGTCTGGCTCGGCTCGGCCCGGCCCGGCCCGGCGCGGCTGCGCACCGCTCTTTACCCACCCGCCCGGCTGCGCCCAGCGCAACGCAGCACCCCCTCGCCCCCACGACTCCGAAGGATTTCCCGGGAATCTGACGCATTGTCTGATGTTGCTACGGGCTCAGATTTTGAAAACTTTCATCGGCTCGAAGCGGCTGGGCCCCGTTCGGCCCGGCGTGGCTCGGCTCGGCTGACCAGACGACGCCGCAATTTCTAGGAAGACGCGAAGGGGAGAGAGCTGCCGCTCCAGCTTCCAGCCCCACACCACTGTGGCCTGTCCCTAAATCAGACGCTAGCTCAAATTGCATTGACTCGGCTCAGCCTGCCAGCCTGGGGCGAGAGATGGGGGGGGGGTGCAGAATGGGGGTGGACTTGTATTGGTACTCGGGTGTGGCCAGCGCTGTCGCCAACAATTCTACGACGCGCTATTTCCAAAAACAGAACAGAATATCAAAATCTGAGATAGTCTCACCCTTCGTTTCCACATCGTGGTAGCTCGCGTCCCTGCAACACACTGAGCAGTCCGGAAGCGGCTAGGCTGGCTCGACTCGGCTCGGCTCGGCTCCGCTCGGCTCCTCTCGGCTCCCCCAAATTTGGCGTATGCTCGCTGGGAGCGTGGGGTACGACCACACATACCAAAGTCAGAATTTGAAAACCAAATCAAAATCTGGTGAGGTGCCAGAATTAGGGATCGGAACACGAATCATTATTTGACAAATTACCTCATTTTGCGATATGGGCAACCTTTGAAGCGCTGTACAAGTGCCAGCTCTCGCTGATAATATGTCACGACCCCGTGCTGCATATATACGTGCATCCCAAAGGGTTATCATGCCAGAGAGGTGAGCGACCTCTGGTGGGCGTTGTTAGTTGTTCAAACCCTGGAGCTCGGTTTTAAAATCAGGATAAAGTCAGTTATACATAAAAACAACAAAAAATTTTGTCGTTTATTTTGCTCATATCTCTAATTTTGCCTGTGCACATCGTGGTAGCTCGCGTCCCTGCAACTCACTGAGCAGTCCCGAAGCGGCCGGCTGGCTCGACTCGGCTCGGCTCCGCTCCACTCGGCTCCTCTCGGCTCCCCAAATTTGGCGTATGCTCAAATTCTGGCATTTACTCCAAAGTCATCGTGGGGTCACGTGACACGAGTGCGCAGTGCGGCACTGCGCAGCGCCAGCCAGCCAGGACCGGAAGCGTGCCTCAGTGCACTCAAGGCCGACCCTCCGTCAACACGTGTTTTCAAAATTTGAGATTTGCCCAGAATCAAGAATGGATGCCGATTCGGAAGAAGGCAGAAGTGTCGCAACGGACGCGCCGTCTGAACCGCCAAGTCCGGGCACCAGCAGCTCGGTGAGTCGTCTACGCCGTGCCAGTCAGTCCAGGTAGATTTGTTCACGACAAACACAATGTCTCTAATTTTGACCAGATCGGAGGTTTGTTTGAAACGGTCCAGTCCAGGCTGCAGTGTGAGATTACCGGGTCCAGGGGTGATGTCGTGGTGGTTTCTGACGAAGAACCGATGTCTGAGGACGATTTCTGTCCCAGCC
>CM076255.1:15400019-15566788 GCA_038380765.1 Odontothrips loti | reverse complement strand
TCATTTGTAAAAGAGAAACAACCTTTGTGGCATTTCAAAGTATCATAAATTCTTCTAGACGAGGCAACTCATACAAAACCTATGACAGGCTACATATTACAGTTTATGGCAGTACGACAGACATTTGTTCTGCATGAAGTGCTCTGGGCACAGTTAACAGTAACAAAGCAGAGATTTGAATAGAAATGTGAACATGGCCCAATGACACCTAGGTAATATATTAAAATTACTGAAAAATGTCAAAATAAATACATTATCCAGGTGAGAGCATCTTACTCAATAACCCAACATTACCCTTAAACACATACTTAACATACCTGCAGCCCAAAGCTGCATTACATGAATTCTCATGTACCATATTTTAGCTAGTTTATTGCAGTCCATTAAAACATAGGAATTCAAAGTTTAGTCTCAATGTTTGTTCCATTTAGGATTTAGAAATGTAGTAAATTGAGTCAAAGGAATAAATACATTACCTAATGTTGGTCATATTACTGTATTTGTTTTTGAAAAAGTTTGCCAATTACACCCAATATTATCTACTGAAACACAGGTTGAAATTAATGGCTCACCTGCTTACTTCGTCTGACCCATGGCTTTGGTATACACTGAAGACTAGCTCACTCACGCACTCAGAACACTCATAAATGACAAAATAACACAATATATTTTTCCTAAAAAAAAGTTATTTTAGAACATGCTTCTGCTGTATCATTGCTCGAGTTTTTAGTGCATTACTTTACCTTTGAATGGGCAATGTTTATGTACATAACAAATCTTAAAGTAACTATACATTGAACGGATTTACTGTACACTTATTTGACAGAATAGCACCACTTCTGAATTAACTATTATCTACAGAAATTAATTTGCCTCCTTGTGAGCAAACAACACACAGGTATAACATGCATCAGTCCAGTAACTTGAATCACAATCACATGCTGATTAAAACCACAATATGCTTTAATTAGGGGCCTTTAAAGTCGTTCATTTTTCTTCCAGTGTTAGACCAGATGATACAATGGTGGACTATCAACATTGATCAGTAAGTGAGAGGATATACTAATTCATTATCCCCAGAGCTTTATTGAAATGGTTCACTTTGCTTTCAATTTTCTAGCAGTACTTTAAATGGAAAAATACTTAATAGAAAATTCCTATCTAATTTTCAATACTTTGTACAAGTATGCTCAAACAAACAGAAAGATTAAAAAAAAAACAATATGTTTTCAAAAAACCCTGTTTGTGTCAAGGCCAGTTCTATAAAACTGCCTCTTATTCTTAAGTGAGCTTTTCAATAGGACTTTGCCTAAGGGTGGCAAAAACCTATTAAAACAACCAAACCATACATCTAACAATCACACACTTATCAACATTCAAAAGCCATGTCAGCAAATAGTGTCTTTCCACCTTAATTTATGAAAAAGATTAATAGTTTGGTTTGTGGCAGTAGTTAGACACTGGGATCACAGTCGGAGCTGAAAGACAATGTGGGCTGGTGAGTTTGACTTCTCACTGCCCACATCACAGTTTTCGCTGGGTCACACTAAATGGCCCTCTGTTTCCATTGCAGCTGGATAGCTGAATGTTGACAACAGTGGAGGTGGCGGAATCGGCGGGTTGTGTAATACGGTAACGTCCGGTGGAACACCGACAGGACCAGTCCCCATGGAAGATAAGTGTTGTCCTCTGCGCAATGTTCCATTACCAGTTGGCTGAGAAAATTCAGCAGGTGGAGGGTATGCTATGTACCTCGCATCTGGAGATATCCCATAAAATGCATCTCCTCCAGGCTGCACACCTATAAAGCAAAGAAGAAACAAGCAGATGTTAGAAAACAAGCATGTGGAAGATTTAATGATTATAAAACTCATGTACATTATGCATACTAAAAGAGGTCTCACCTCCTGAATTGTGGTTGTTGTAGTTTGGCTGATGTTTTCTAAGAGTTCCAGAATTGACAGAATTTACTGACTCAGCATGAGGAGGTTTTAATGTATTGTTTCCAATGTGGTGGTGTGGATGGATGGGATGCTGATGATTATGCTGATGTTGCATTTCAAACCCACAGTACTCGAACGGATAGTCAATCTGATCAATCAAGTATGTGCTAGCAGCAGGTTTCCTTCCATCCTCCTGTAACATAATTAAAGCATAAATTGCAAGTCTAAACTTAAAAAGGTGGTAAAAAAGAAAATTAAAAATTACAAAGCTTAAGCCTAAGACGGAAGAGGCTGCTATGAAAGTCCAAGCATGGCAAACCAGAGTTATTTTAGAATATAAAATTTCAATTCTGAAAATTATACAGCAAGCAGAAATAAAATAGTATGATGTTTAAATAATATATAATAACACATATTTAAAAAATGCAAGCAGTTGTATCATTTTTAAAATAATAGCTAAGCTGTGAAGGAACTTCTAAAGCTCTTGAGTGACATTTCTTACTCAGTGTCTCTGATTATCTGCTCTTTTTGCTAAGACTAGACATAACTATTTCACTACACAACATTCACATAAGAAGTGTAGCAAAAAAGTCCTCTTCACCTGTTTTCTCACCAAGTAGTCAGGATTGCTGTCAGCATTTGAATAGCTTTCGCTCTTTTCAGACACTGAGCTAAGTGTCTCTCCTGTTACAGTTTCATTGTAGCTGCTCGGAGCATACATTTCAATTGTTGCTGACTTGCTACTGCTCTGTTCACTAGCTGCTGAAACAAATTGAAGTACATTTTAGTTTTGTGAGGAAAAGTATTTAGGTACATTTACAAATGCTCCCAAGAGCCACTGGAAGGAAGTAGCTAAACACCACACACCACAGCAATGTAAAATGGTCATCTGCAGACAGAAACAAATGCCACTTAGGAAGAGAACGAGCAAAGCAACAAATACTGAAGTCAAGAATTACATAAGGAACACATAGTGGTTAGATGTAAGAAGATGGGAAGAAGCACTAACACACTAGCAATTACTGACAACATTTATTGATATATTGAACATTGCCAAAGAGCCTCATCTTTATAAATGTTGATTGTCTCTAAAGAAACAAAAACAATGGCGCTGTATAGAAGCTTGTCACACTGATGAAAGCTGTGATAGGTTTGCTTGTTACCAAGTGACAGAAAAATGACAGGAAGTTACATCTACAAGTTGTCCACATCACCGAAGACTGGCAGTAGCACCTCATGGTAGCACATGTACAGCAGGACAGGTCAGCAAAACCACCACCAGCAGGCCCCAGAACTGTGCTGGAAAGCGTAGCATACAAACAAAAACACACCTTCTCGTAGTCTTTGCCTGCGTTTCCTGTACATAAAGCAGCCAACTAACAAGATGTTGAGGAACAGTAGGATCGACCCTGTGATAGCCACACTCACAACTACAAGGCGGGGAAGATCTGCTCTTCCTAAAAGTTCTTCTGGCAACATTTCTGCTCCATCTGAAAAACAGTAAAGGTATTCTTTGAGAACTATAAGATGAATTGACTCACCAGTAAGGCGCTTCCTGGCGTGCTTCCGTAAGCAGCAGCTTATGAGCAGCACGTTTAGAAGAACAACCACAACGCCACCAATGGCGACTGATACAACAATCCATGGACCTTGATTCATACTACTCCCAGCAGGCATAGGTGGTGGAGCTTCATCTGTGCAAGATTGCCATGAAGTTAAAGAAACTACTAAAGTGAAATAATTGGTTTGGAAAAACAATTGGTTGTAAGATAAATAAAGTAGCTCTTAGTTACTGGGGGTAAAAATTAAATACTTCTCTTGATTTGACAAAGCATATGAGCACATGAGCACTTCAAAAAAGGAATAACATTGATGTGCCAAAGTCATAAAATGGTCCAAAAAATAAATAAATAAACTCAAAGTACTTACTTGTTGTGTGTGCCTTGAGATGACCAGCATACTCACTGGGACCTCGTTTGTTCAAAGCCATAGCAGAAAACACATACTCTGTAGCGAGTTCCAAATTTTTGATGACAAAATGAGTAGCATTGGATGGTGTCACATCGATGTATTGGTAGGCCTCATTTGCTGAACCTGATGGTTTGTATCTAATACGGAAGCTTGTTGGCAAGCCACCATCAAAGCCAGGTGTCCAGGATAGAGCAACTGAGTTGTGAGATGTTTCACTGACAATCAAATTCGTTGGTGGATCTGGTTTAGATGTAATGTCAAGCTCAACTGTGTGAGTGGAGAAACCAATTTCATTTCGAGATGTACACTGATACTGTCCAAAATCAGACTGTTCCACTTTCTGAATCGACAGTATTGACTCATAAGTAAGAACATCAATCTGGAAACCAGAGCAGTCAAAAATTTACACATTTCAGTAAACTGACAGAAAATCTTCACAGTAACACTAATGTAGAAACCTGAAAATTACCTTGTGGAATTCTGTTGAATATTTGTTTGTTGCATTTCCTATAGAATTGCCCCCTCTTGACCAATTAAATTGTACATCAGGTGCACCTTTGGCCCGGCATGTTAGGCGTGCTGTATCACCAACATTGGAAGCAGCTTTGGCAAGTACAGGAGAAAGATCAATGTCCGGCTTGTCTGTTCAAAATAAAACAAACCAAGATGTAAAGTTAAACAGGTTCTAAAGAAAAACATGAAAGGCATAAAGTAAAAAAAAAAAGTAAAAAAAAACGCCATACGTTTCACAAGTAAATACGCTGGAGCAGTTGTTTCATTTCCAAAGCCGTTGTTAACAACACAGAGAAATGCTCCGATGTCATCCTTGGTTGCTTTATGAATAGTTAAATAAGACGTGTTGTTACGGAAAATTGTTGATGTTCTAGATGACATATCAGAAAAACCCTCCCTTCGCCAAGAGACATGGTCAACTTTTAGAGGATTACCATCAGCTGAGCAATTCAACTGTGCATCATCCCCAGTTGAGACCAATGTATCTGTTGTAATACTGATAATCCTTGCAGGATCTGGAAGATGAAAGAGAATGAGTAGAATTTGAAATTTCATCAAGGAAAAGAATTGTGACAAGCATGCCAATGGCGCTTTCTCAAAAAAATTACTAACAGTTAACACTAATGTTCACATGTGTGCTTGAAGATCCTTCGCTATTCATTGCTTCACAGGAGTAAACACCAGTGTCATCCTTGAGTAGAGAGGATATGTTAAGTGTAGGTCCATCAATTAGTACTCTAGAACGTGTTTCTGATGACTGGCTGATGAGTTTGCCATCTTTTTTCCATGTGAACGACATGTTGGAAGGGTTGCCGTGTGCTTGAAGAGCAACAAGCAATGGTTGACCCTCAACTCCATTAAAAGACTCCAGAGGTTCATTATCAAAAGTAGGTTTGTCTGGAATAAAGAAAAGCAGTTATAATATCCAGATAGGCAGCACTAAATGGTGAAAACTTGACCAAAATTAAGAAAACAACTTACAAAGGACATCTAGAGTAATGGCATCATGGACACTGCGCTGCAATATTTCATTCATGGCTTGGCAAGTGTACACAATTCCATTTAGATCTGGTGTTACATCTAGGGTAACTTTAACTGTAGACACAGTTCCCCCATGCAATCCTTTTGAAGATGAATTTGTTGTACCCTGAATAAAGGGACGCAATGTTAAATTTTTTCCTTTTCAGCCAAATTAAGAAAATCAAAAGGAAAATGTAAAGGCACCGACCTGAACAGGAATTCCATCTCTCCACCAAGTTAAGACTGCTGGTGGATTACTGGATGATGAGTCACAGGTCAGTGTCGCTGCTTGACCTGGTTTTAGCACAGTGGGATCCTTCTTGATTTGTACTCGATCAGGTGGAACTAAAACAAAGCATAAATAAATCAATGAATAATTCCAATAAGAACTGGATTTCAAAGGCAGAATACATAGTATGGTAAAAAGCTTACATAGGACACTCAGTTTAACTTCTTCAGATAGAGGAATTTCCGTTGCTTTATTTGTCCCCTCACATTTGTATCTTGCTTCATTGTCAGTAGCGTTAACAACAAAGTCAACCTCAGCTGAAGCTGAGTTGTCCAATATTTTAGAAGTTGATGGTATCTAAAAAGGAAAAATAAAAGAGAAAAAAGTAAAATAACAAAAGTCTAGCCGGCCGGCCTGTATGAATTCTCCATGTTCTAGCTAGTGTTGCTCATACCTTTTTGTCATTCTTGTACCAAGTCAGGGTGGCAGGGGGATTGCCTCCATTTGAGATGCAAGTTATTCTTTGTCTTGTGCCAGCAGGTATATTAGTCCCTATAGCAGGTATATTAGTACCTGGTTTCTGTACGTGGATCATGAGTGTGCTGGGTGGATCTGTAGATAGGAATTATTAACAGGGTTAGTACTCACTGCTCGAAAGTTGTCTGAAAAATATGATGGGATGTCACTGTCATCCTTATATTGGATCAGAGTTCCAATATTGTAGGATTTCATGGCACATGTAGTCTGAGCAGATTTTAGTGCTAATAACTACATTAGTAATTCCCAGAATATTCTTCAATTTTTTACGCTATTATTATAGTCCTCATACGTATCAAATTACCATTAGGAGTACTCTTTCAAAAAATATATTTGATTTGTTGATAATTTTATTCTGAGAACTTGGTGATTTCTGAAGCAACTTGTCAGGATTGAATTGAAACACCAGAATCGGCAGTTTTCGGGAAGTGCACGGAAAGGAAAACGAAAACCTCCATCTAGACCCGGAAGGGCTTCGAACCCCTGACCGTGACGATACGTACATTGCACCTCGATTTTGTGCGTGCCGACGGCCGTGTTGATGTTAAGGCCATTGCAGATGACGATGACGGCTCTCGGTCCGGGCGGGATGACGGTCGTCAAGTCCGAGATGGTGATCCAACCGCCAGACTTGGCCTGCACGCTCCGCGACGTGGCGTTGTGGACATGCTTCCCGTCCACCGTCCACCGGATCTCGGCCGGCGGGTTCGAGTTGTCCGTCGTGCACGTCAGCGGCACCACGTCGCCGACGCGCGCCTCCGCCGACCCGTTGATGACGACGTGCGTGGGAGGGACTGCATGACAGACAAGGAACGCAATCAAGAGCAGGAACTGGGGACCAGGAGATGCGCGCGAACACCCCCACACCACACACCCACACCCACACACCCACACTCACTCCCAGGGCTCCCCGAGCCGAAAGGGTGACGACTTCGAGTTTTCGATGTGTCAGGTTGGCCCCCGTACTTATTTCGTAAGGTAAATAGGCATCTTCCACGTAAAGTGTATCAGAAATACGGCCGATCTGAAATCACCAACGGCGACGCTGAGCGCCTGTGAGTGCCCAGGGTCAGGTGCATGCCGCACTGTAAATCTCGTGGCAAGTAAACGCGCCACCCAAGTGGCGTGCACTGTGAATGCCAATTATTGGAAAGCACCTGTAATCGACTGCCACTATATGACCACGCGCGGATCCAGGGGAGAGGGGGGGGGGGAGTGCTTGCTCTGCCTTGCAGTGCCCCCTCCCCCCTCCCTCCCCCCTCCCCCTACAGGGGGCGCCTGAAAGGTAGGCAACCTGCGAAACCTCTCCGCCTGTAAGTAGGCTGAGTGGTACTTTGCCCCTCCCTTGGGCCGCTCCTGGATCCGCGCCTGGCTATGACTGCCAAGAGTTTTCTGCTCTCAAGAGTTCGGCCTGGAAGTGTTTTTGTTCTTCAGCTTCCGTTTCCAAGTCTCATTGGAAACCTCTATGCAGGCCTCAAATCTAAAATGTAAGTGCCAGTTAAATTGTCCCCATCATGACCTTTTCATTGTCAGTGTTAGGCTTCTCCGAAATACCCTATTCAGTCCGCGCCCGCGCGGCCCTACCAACGATCTGCGAGGAAGCTGCTCCCGAAGAAATGAAGTGCACTGGACTTACACTCGACGGTGACGGTGACCTGCGCCGACAGCGGCTTCTGGCTCATGATGTTGGTGGCGGTGCACCGGTACACGGCGTTGTTGTCGGACGCGTCCGCCGTGAACGTGTAGGTGCTCTCCGAGATGGCGTCGTGCGTGAAGTACTTCATGTGCACGGGCTCGTTGTTCTTGTACCAGATGAGCTGCGCCAGCGGGTTGCCGCCGCGGCTCTTGCAGATGAGCTCCAGCTGACGGCCGCGCCGCACCACGTTGCTGTCGAAGCCCTCGATGTAGGGCGCGCCCGGCGGGTCTGCAACAACATGGAGGGCGCATGTGAGATGGAGCGCCACAACATGACGGAGAGCGAGCCAAGATGCGGGTAGAATGGTATGATAATTCTAACTCTGACGACTAATGAAATAGGGTATTCCGGAGTAGAGCTTGACCGGAAACGAGAAGACGACAAGAATCACAAAAGCGGATACGGAAGTCTACGGTGTGACAAGTCACGCAGCACGTGCCACGCCGTCAGCCACGAGCCAACTCAAAAATTTGGAGGCTTAGCTCTCGCTGATGATGTCACAACTATTTGGTAGGGTCAGACAGCGCAGTCTTCAGCCGCGCGGCCCGGGGACTTGCATGCATCCTCAGGCCGCGGTTTAGTTGGGGCGCTGCTTGACCCAACCAAATAGTCGTGACATATCGTCAGCGAGAGCTAAGCCTCCAAATTTTTGAGTCGGCTCGTGGCTGACGGCGTTGCACGTGCTGCGTTACTTTTCATACCGTAGTCTTCCGTTTCCGCTTTTGTGATTCTTGTCGTCTTCTCGTTTCCGGTCAAGCTCTACTCCGGAATATACTATTGTATAAACTCATGCTGAAAGAAAGCTTATGCACACATGAGATGGTGAAGCCTCAGAAAGCTCCTGAGTGGGAAAAGGGGGGCTGCACTGGTGGGGACCGCCCGACAGGTAGGCAGCCCATCGGGCAGCGCTGCTGGCCGGGCACTCCGGGAAGCGCTGGCCGGCGGCCGCCTCAAGGCTCTTACAGCCTCACTTATACAGCCCCTCGGCCCCTCGGTCTAAGTCGCTTGAACCAAGCGGTGATGGTGCGGTTGCGCTTTTGAGCTCTGGCTGCCGCACTGTCGACCCATTTCCCTTGATGTTCGATTCCGTTCGGCCATCACAGGAATGCAGCTCGGGCTCACACGCACACAAACACGAACGTGCGCTAACACACACACACACACACACACACACACACACACACGCTAACACACACACACACACAGGCAATCTCCATCGCTCACCGCAGCGCACGGCATAGCGCTATACCACCGCTCGCTATCGCGTGCACATATCGCATAGCATTCACGAATCCCACCAAAACATCCAAAATATTTCAATCAGCCCGACGCCCCCCCCCCCCTCCCGCCTCAACATCCATTCAGCGACGGTACTCATTTGAATTCTCATCAGGCATCCGCTACCCACCCACTCTCTCTTTTTACGTGGGGGTGACTCGCTATAAAACCACACCTCATCGTAACACACGCCATATCGCCTCGTTACCTTCCTAATTTCACTCCCTCTCCAAACGCCCCCTCACCCCTACACCCTCTTGTATCAAACTTCCTTGTCTGTCTTCCCCCTCCCCCTGCCGACTTTCTTCACTACCCTAACCTACGACTGAACTGCTTCGACCACTTTCTTTTTTGGGGGGTGTTTCCACACACGCACACACACAACACACTCGCACACACGCGCTTGTGGTGGTACGGTGCGCGTAAGGATTAATGGAGAAGAGGGCTATGAGGGGGTAACAAGGGAGGAAGAGGAGGAGCTGGGAGAGGAGAGGAAAGGGGGGGGGGGGGGCAGGAGAGAAATCGGAGTCCCTGATTATACTGTCCGACATGACTTCGTCATTACGGCGAGTGGCGTCGCGCCTGATAACGACACCCCGTGCCGTGGCATGCTGCATGCTGCCCCGCGCCACGCCGCCAATGGTCGGTGACCTGCCCGCGCCCTGCAAGGAGAAACACGACACCTAACCCGAAGGGATGGAGGTGAGGAGGAGGGGGGGGGGGGGGAGGGGAAGGGAGGGGAGGTCGTTTACCTCATTACTGGCGCACGACCCCCCATTTTGCATGGTTTTATTTTTCCGAGAGAGATTTACTGCGTGAAGAACATGGGTCATGCGGGTGAAACTAGAAGGCTTTGTAGTAACGCGCAACTTGTTACGCACCGATAGGCGTTAAATTAAGTCCAAAACTGCACTTGCCTGGGTGTTTTCACGCCCTATCAGAGAGCGTAGATTTATGTCACGCCTCATGTAAAGTGCTACGCCTGAGTCTAGCCGGTGTGGAACTGTCGCGAGGGTAACATCACCTTTGTTATCTTTGGCCTGCCTTAAAGCCTTGGAGGACGCATGGCTCCTGCTGGGTAGGCAACCCAACCGATGGTAACTTCTGCATGTACGCGTGACGTGCGGGCTCTGGCTTAGCCGTTCACTGTACTCTTTTTCTAAAGTGTGTTTTTTTTGTAATTTTTTTTAATTCTAAGTTGTTTTTCCTCAAATTTTCTGTTTTCTGATTTTTTTAGGGAGTACATTGATTTTTTTAAAAATGAGTGACGGACCTCTTCCCTTGGAGTGCCGCGTGTCTATAGGAAACACATACCGCAGAACTGTACCGATTGATGTACGACCCCCTATCATTGCTGCGGCCGGTGACCACCCGATCGCCCGTTCATAGTCCTCCGCCGGGCAGCCCCGCGGGCATTCACACTCGGTGGGTGGCGCCGAATCCCGACCGCGGTCAAATATCAAGAACACGTGCGACGCAGTACTCCGAATGCATTCGGCTTCGGTATGGTGGTGCTGGACTCGTCGAGAACGCCCTGGCCGTCACCTAATAACGGTCATGGAACATGACCTACCAGTCCGTCAGACCCTGGGCCGTGACGAGCATCCCAAAAATCCCCCCCCCCCCCCTCTCCCCCTCCTTCCTATAACCACCGGGTCCTCCGTCCCCCACGGCCGTAGTATTTGGCGGTGTGTGAATGGCGTGGGGGATGCAATCGGAATACGCTTTACGCTTCCAGTGGCGCCCACCAGTGCGCGGTGCCCACCACCTCAACCCCGCTACATATGCCCCTTTGTCTGCTGCTCCCCGCTATGTAAAATTCCAGCCGGCAGCGGCTTACACGCCTTCAATCGTGTATTACGGAGAAGGGCCGAAATAAGAAGTTATGAAGAATCTCAAAAGCGGATCCAGTATGAGGGGAACCGCAGCAGAGAGTGTCTCCGCCACGGCGGCGTCAGCCACGAGCAGACGTCAAAAATTTGGAGGCTTAGCTCTCGCTGACGATATGTTACGACCATTTGGTAGGGTCACACTGCGCAACGCCTACCGCGCGGCCCCCGGAAGTAGTTTCCGAGAACGCGCGGTTGGTATGCTGCGCTGCCGGTGACTATACCAGATGGTCGTGACATATCGTCAGCGAGCCTCCATTGACGTTGGCTCGTGGCCGACGCCGCGGCCGGAGATACTCTCTGCTGCGGTTCCCCTCATACTGTATCCGCTTTTGTGATTCTTCATAACTTCCTAATTCCGTTTCGGCTCTTCTCCGGAATACGCTATTCCCTCAATGCTCAGCTCTGAAGCGCAGTTTTTGTAAGCTTCGTGGGTATTCTCGGTCACTCTCATTCTTGTACATACGCACATTCAAGGCCTTCCGCAAGGACATCCTCTCACCATGCTCTATGCATGGACACAACCCAAAATAGTTGCAATTTGAGACCACTCTTCAATTAATTAATACAAAATTTTGCAATGTTCACCACATCATTTTTTCCACAAACAGTTACAACGGTAACATGTCACAATTTTTTTGAGATTGTCATTTGCAAAACTGAAAACAGTCTTCACTAACATCAACCTCGCACCTAGATTTCCAAAAATTCCCAAGAAATAGTATCTGAATATTGAAAGTTGTTGACCCTTTATTTTTATATCCTTAGCATAATATGAGAATAAACAACTCACAGAGCACGGAGAGTGTGACGGTGGCCCTGAGCGGCTTGCTGGCGTTGATGGCGTCGTGGCGAGCCTCGCACGTGTAGTTGGTGCCGTCGTCCTGGTGGGTGGGCGTCAACCGGATGCGCGACGTCACGACGAACTTGCTGGCGCGGGGGCCGCGCGTCTTGGACACCACCTCCGTCTGCGAGTCATCGCGCTGGTCTGTGGACACAACAAGAATAGGCTTCGGTTAGGCGTCGTCCATATAAGTTCTGCGCGCTCTGTCCGGGCCGGAGGAGCACTATTTCGGTACTAACACTGCGTGTTGGTGGCGTGGCTGCCTCAATGACCTTCCGTCCCGCGAGCGTCGCATCGCCAACACGCGCGCTCTTTGGGAGAAAATTAGGCAGAGAGCAGAGGGAAAGAGAAGAAGAATAAAAGTGGGAAGGGCGGAACACGCCACGCCACGTCTCCTCCAACACAGTACCCCTTTTAGTGCAAGGCGACCCGGACACGAGTTGGTACGGTCGGCGAGTGCGCTGTGAGACCGCGGTGCGTCACTGCCCGATTTCCCTTTCCTTCTCTCCCTCATACAGTGTCAAAAATATTTCCCCGACTATATTTTTCGGAGTTCCTAATAATTGGGTTGTTGGAAAATGCGGAAATTCAGGAAAAAGTCGAGACTATGAATGTAACATTGAAGTCACACGTTGGACCGCAGCTTCAGCGAGTTCCATGACAAAAGAAATGTAGTTTTTCGAACAGTTTCAGTGGCTGCTTTCTGCAGACTTTCAGCTCCATAATCCGACTATGTAACGTCTCCTCTACCATCCGGTTCCTACTTCTTCATGCTCTTGCAGTCATCATCTGGTCTTGTTTTCTTTGTCTGTCTTGCACCATTTCGTTCTCGTTTCCACTGTTCACCTTCATCCTTACCCCCCTTCCCTCTTCTTATTTTTCACCGTTCTTCCCCGCCCACTCGACTCTCCACTCCCATTTGAATAACCAAACACAACAGCCGCTTCGCAGAGAAAGTACGGCACTTAGGCGCACGCTGATAGCCCCTGTCGCCTAAACACAAACCGTCCATTTCGTCTTCTCCGGCTGGAGAAGGAGGAGAAAAGGAGGAGTGGAGAAGAAAAGAGAGAGAAGAGAGAGAGAGAGAGAGAGAGAGAGAGAGAGAGAGAGAGAGAGAGAGAGAGACGGAGGAGGCAAGGTCAAATAAAAGCAAGAGAGAAGGGGCATACAAAAGGGGAGGGGGTTAGTGAGACGGGAAGGAGCGGCACCGAAGTGAACTGACTGCGGATGACGTGAATGATATTATCAGGAGAATACGGGGGCCTGCATAGAGGATATATATGGAGTGTAGCAAAATGGCATTCATAGCATTCACATGGAGAGAACGTATACGAAAGCAGAAGGCAACTCCTTTCAGCGTCTTTCCTCTGCCATTTCCTCAGCAGAAACGACACGTAGGAATTTACTTTTAACAATCCGATTTTCAAAATAC
The DNA here is from genome assembly GCA_038380765.1 of Odontothrips loti. Lineage (NCBI taxonomy): Eukaryota > Metazoa > Arthropoda > Insecta > Thysanoptera > Thripidae > Odontothrips > Odontothrips loti. Next base: position 15,553,436 of record CM076255.1, on the reverse strand, counting down.
CGCGATGCTGGCCAATTTCAAACAGGTTGGTTTAAACATTTCAGAATTGATTAAAGAAATTGTAAAACTACTGAAATCATTTTTAGAACGGCTCTTTTTTTGCCATACGATGTTTTCAATGTAGCTTGTAAGCCATATTCTGACTGTCGTAAAGCTATCTTAACATTATTTTTTTTAAAATAATGGCTGGCAGTTTCCAGGGATAAACAACAATCGCTGCTAATTTACAGCTTCTTCTTATTTTCCATTCTTTCCACTCGATGCCGTACTCGTTAATTTTTTATATATTAGAGGATTTTTTTGCACGAAAATTATTTTTTAACTGGAGGGAGGCCTTATCGACTGCAGGAAGGGACACGCTATATGTAACCAAAGTAGCTCGAGCGGAATATGTGTGTGTGTGTGTGTGTGTGTGTGTGTGTGTGTGTGTGCGTGTGTTTGTTCGGCTGGGGGCGGTAGTCGATGGCAGGGACATCTCCTTCCTAATTGGGCTTTGGTATGCATCATGTGGTTCGGCCGCACGCACCACCGGCCCCGTCGGGCCCCGCCAGTTAGCACTGCGCATGCGCGGCCGGCCCCGCGGATCCCAACGCGGATAGGGCGAGCGTCAAACACGGAGCCATGCAAAGCAATGCAAAGCAGGCCCATTAAATCCTTGCCATTGCATACTCACGCCCGAAACTACCCCCTCCCTTCCACCCTCCCCACCGTTTGATTATCTCTTTTTCAGACCGAGGCGCGCGACCATGATGCACTGGCCACCGGTGACTATGGAGGGAGCGGAGGGAAGAGGAAAAGTGGGGGTAGTTTGTGGAGGGGATGGGTGACGGGCGGGACACGATATCTTTACGAGAGTGCACCCAAAGCCGCCAGGAGTGTCATGCCGTGCACTAAACTACGCCATTGCAGTCAGTCGATGTGCAGTGCGATGGTCACTCAACTCGCTCTGAGTGCCCTACGGCCACCAACACGACTGCCCCCACCCCGTCCTCACTCGTTTCCCCAAATCCTGCCCCCTCCACGTTTCTCGTCCACTCATCTCTACTCCTATTCACACCCTTTACTTCCCCCCCCCCCCCCCAGTTCCAATCCATGATCCATGTCCAATGCGACAAGTGCAACATCATTACGGCGACATGTATACGAGCGACATATCCACCCGACCCGCGCCATTGCTAAAAAATAAATAACAGACAAAAAGACTCTCATAATAATAGCAGCACACAGCGCGATTTTTTTTGTTGCATCACTCTCCTGCTCATCTTTTTCTGTTTCTGGCCGCCGCTGCCACCGCACTATAAATTCTGTGCAACGGTGTATTGCTCCCTCACAACAGTGACAACGACCGTGTACATAGTTCGAAACAAAAAAAGGAAGTAAAACTGGACGCGCGTCACTACCGTTTGAGAGGGGGAAAGGGACAAAAGGAGGGGAAAAAGAAGAAAATGACGGGGGAAAATCACAGCGCAAGAGGGGGCAGCAGCAGTAGCAACAGCAGCAGCAGAGTGGAAGAGAATGCGGTTGTGTACGTCGAACAAAGCGACTGAGGAGAGCTGATAAGGCGAGTACTGCGGCTGCCAGCGCCACACGAAAGGACCAAGGGACGAGACAAAGGGGGAGGGCGGCGGGGATCAACTACTTCGGCTGCAAGACAAAGGAATGTCGAAAACCGCGCGCTCAAGAAGTTCGATCATCACACCCGCGCGAGGATACGAGCTGGGAGAGTGAGAGAGAGTGAGAGAGAGAGTGAGAGTGAGAGAGAGAGAGAGAGAGTGAGAGAGAGAGAGAGAGAGAGAGAGAGAGAGAAAGTGAGAGAGAGAGAGAGAGAGAGAAAGAAAAGACGGACTCCGAGCAGATGGGATGCTGTGCTGAGCCCCGTGCAGGGTAGGCCAGCCCGCCGGACGTCCGTGCGCTGCGGGTCTGCCTATCCAGCGTGTCGCAGGCGGACTGGTCTGGCCACATCTGTGGCACCGCGCACCGCGCTCGCTCAGCTCAGAGACCGAGTGTGCCACCAAATGCAGCGGCGTGACTCCTGCTCCTCCAGAGAGAGAGAGAGAGAGAGAGAGAGAGAGAGAGAGAGAGAGAGAGAGAGAGAGAGAGAGAGAGAGAGAGAGAGAGGGGGGGGGGGTAAAATCGTCAAACCGAAAATCAAAGCAAAACGTATTGTAAGGTTCCTACCGCCTCGAAGTTCCGGGCTCCTTGGAAGCTTGTTGCAAGACTAAAATGGTAAAACTAGGGCATAACCTAACGCCCGTTTTGAAGCATATCTGCTTGAAGCGTAGGGTTGCGCTCTTCTTGAAGCATAGAGAGAGAATCCTCCTATGCATCTGTATAGGATTGAAACGCTTCGAAACGGGCGTAAGCTGCGAGTACACTTTAAACAAATGTAACGTTACGCCTTAGTTTTACCAGTGATTGGATGAAGGAAGGTTGTTCTGGGCTCTTTGAAAAACGCAAGAAAACGGGACTGGAGACGACGTATAAAGCCTTCCTCCTGAAAGCACGCGCATCCTTCGCTCTTCCTCCACGTTCCTCCGGTTCCTCCGCCCCACAACTCCCACCTTCCCGCTCCGCGGCCACAGCCGCTCTGACATTGTGTTTGTTTTCCCCTCAACGTTTCCCTCATCGGAAAAAATAAGTTGGCTATATTTATCTTGAGGGTGTCGTCGCCTCGGCCCGCGTGCTCCTTCGCGACAAGCGGGGTGCGAGAAGGAAGCGAGATGGCGGCACAGCCCGCCGTGCGCGAGAGAGAGGGATGGACGCTCGGAGCAGGAAAAGGGGAAGAAGGGGAAGAATCAATCTTTTTTTACCGCATTGGTCGCGTCTTCGAGGCACATAGGGGGGCGTTCGTTAAGCCAATACTCTCCGGCGCCCAGCTCAGCCTCGGGGTCGACCATACATTACGCGGCAGCGTTACGATGGTTGAGAGACTTCGCTGCAAACGTATCGCGACGGTTTCCCCGCGTTTTCCAGCATCCGATGTCGAAGTACTCCACCTCAATTATGGTCAAAAATATGAAGTGGAATACTATAACCTAAAGTACTTCTCTCTACACGGGGGTTCGGGACCGCTTACTGAGGACCACCATGGGGTCACCATGGGGACATTTTCATGCAGATGTCCTCCATGGGAATCACCATGGAGTCCACCATACGGACATTGTCATGCAGATCACCACGGGGTCCTCCATGCGGGTCCACCATGGGGTCCACCATGCGGGCCTACCATGGGGTACTCTCCGGGGACCACCATGGGCGGCCCACTATGGGGACCACCATGGGGACAACTAGGCCGGCGGAGTGCGTGACTGATGGCCACATCCAAGGATCTGTGGCGGTCGGTCGGTCGGCAGGCCGCACCCTATCGGCACATCCCGAAGGGCCTGGGGAACTCCAGACCTGATCCTGGGGGCTCGGCAGTGAACTCTCAGAAAAATAAAGTCGAATGAAATAGGAATATCGGCAGGACAAAATTTCCAAAGTTGATTCAACATATACAAAGATGAAGTAGCCTCCACCAGAATTAAGCAAGCCGAAAAATGAAATCGTTCATAATTTTCTGACAACGTGTGCATTGCAGGTCACGGGAAGGCACGGCAAGGGTACGAGCACACCAGAACACGCCGTCTAGTCGAGGTTAATCTTGTAGAAACTGCTCCTTACATTGCCGGACATATTAGGGCCTACAAATGCGAGAGGGGGAGAGAGAGAGAGCCAGAGAGAGAGAGATACAGAAAGAGAAGAGAGAGAGAGTGGAGAGAGAGAAGAGAGAGAGAGGGGGGCGAGAGAGAGAGAGAGAGAGAGAGAGAGAGAGAGAGAGAGAGAGAGAGAGAGAGAGAGAGAGAGAGAGAGAGAGAGAGAGAGAGAGAGAGAGGCGGGTCGACAAACAGTGGGCGGACTGGTCGCGTCTGCGTGTTCGACTTGAAAAATTTAAACACGCGTCTATGATGGCAGGGAATGGTCCGAAACTGCGCCGTAACGCCCCACGACTGTGGTATTTGAACCCGGGACCGAGCAAAGTGGCAGACTAACGATACGCCCTTTGCGCTATTGCGCGACCACACAGACGGCACTGGGACCAGACGGCTCCCCGGACCGCGGGGAGTGACCGCAATCCTCTTATACTCATCTCAATCGCACACAATCGGAACGCAAGAGAGGGCCGAGGATAGGTGGGGTGAGGGGGAAAGGGGGGGGGGCGAGAGGATGCGAGGGTGAGGGACCTTTATGAACGCGTGGATTAAAGACCAGCTTAGCAAATCAGTATCGGGGTGTGAAGCAGATGAAAAGTGTCGGGAGCCTGCCTAGGGAAGTGTAAGAAAAAAATACAAGCGGCTGGGTTTCAGTTGCCAAACGCACATGAAAAGGGAGAGCAGGGTAGAGGCGGGGAGGGGATTTGGCCTGCTTTAAAAATACCGCGGGTTCGAATACCGCCGACGCCGCGCCGCCGCGCCACCACTCGGGTGGGGTGAGGACCACGGCCCAGTCCGACCAGAAGGCGAGCCGAACAAAAGTTTTCGCGCTCGTTGAGTCGGTCCCACTTGGAAAACACGACCGACAGGATCGTCCTGCCCCTCCCTGCGGCGCCGGCACGAGAGCGACAAAGACAGAGACTCACGACCTCTTAAAACACGGGGGCGGAGTGGAGCGGGCAGTGCCGGGCCGGGCACAAAGGGGGGAAGGATGACATTAACAGCAGGCGCAGACCAAACAAGCTCCTCGGACCCGAAGTCGACCGATCGGAAAATCAGGGGCAAAGCGGAAGAAAGGACACGAATAAATTTTCACGGATGTCCTCGCGTAGTGCTGATAACGCACCGGAGACGACAACAACAACGGGAAAATCGCCGCGGAAAGAAGGAAAAAAAAACAGAAAGCAAAAAACACAAACAAGCTGTGTTCACGACACATATACGACTCAGCTGGACTTCGTTAAAATTCCACCGTTAACGTCACGCATATGAGCTGGAAGTATGAAAAATATTTACAATGCTCTGCTTTTCCTAGCACCATTTTGAGATCATGCTGAAAATTTTAAAGCGTGAGTACGTGAAAACAAATTTAAAAAACAACGTACAGTTTGACATAGACCTCATGAACCAAAGCTACATATCTAGATCTGGACTAGTAATTTTTACTCGTGGATCCGGCCTTGTTCTGCTTTTTTTCTTCTCTGGGCGCCGAGTGATGAGTGAGGGTGAGGGCCCCGTGATCTAGTCGGGTATCTCGTCGTATTCCTGCCCACCTGGCAACGGTGCTGTCGAGTTTTGCCTGAAATATGAATAGGTGTTTTATCGCGGGCCCAGCTGTTGCTGCCGCTGCTGCTGCTGCCGCTGCTGCTGCTGCTGCTGCTGCTGCCGCTGCCGCTGCCGCTGCCGCTGCCGCTGCCGCTGCCGCTGCCGCTGCCGCTGCTGCTGCTGCTGCTGCTGCTGCCGCTGCCGCTGCTGCTGCTGCCGCTGCTGCTGCTGCTGCTGCTGCTGCCGCTGCCGCTGCTGCTGCTGCTGCCGCTGCTGCTGCTGCTGCCGCTGCCGCTGCCGCTGCCGCTGCCGCTGCCGCTGCCGCTGCCGCTGCCGCTGCCGCTACTGTGCCTGGAGCTACGCCGAGGGGTCCACAACTCTGCTCCACAGTGTACACTGATTGTGTTGATTGTGTCGATTTTTCCACCTAATTTGCAGAAAATTTGAAATTTCAGACTGGTTAGAGCCCTTTACGGCCGTTTTTAGCCCTTAAATGAAGCCCAGGCCTCATTCTAATGCAGTTTTTAAGATTTTCAATTCATGATTGTGTTTGATTGTGTGGAAATGTGTACACTGATTGTCTCGAGTTGTGGACCCCTCGAGCTACGCCACGAGCTCTGCTGTGGACCACGCCATGGGCGGCGCTGGCTAGCTAGCTGGCAGCACAGCTAGTCAGGCACGTTCCACCTTATCGTCGTCTTTCAAGATCACCTGGGGGTATGAATGAGGGGAAGGGAGGGACGGAGAGGGAGGGAGTATGAGGGGGGGGGGGGAAGGGAGATCCGGACAGGATGAGTTGTGGAGGGATCGAAAAGCCTGTAGGCGGTGCGCATTACTAGGCACGGGGTAGTGCGGTAGGTGCCTGAGCTCTGCACCTGCCCCCCCCCCCCCCCCCCCCTGTAGGCGGTACTAGGCACGGGGTAGTGCGGTAGGTGCCTGAGCTCTGCACCTGCCCCCCCCCCCCCCCCCGCCTAGGCACGGTAGGCGGTGCGCATTACTAGGCACGGGGTAGTGCGGTAGGTGCCTGAGCTCTGCACCTGCCCCCCCCCCCCCCTGTAGGCGGTGCGCATTACTAGGCACGGGGTAGTGCGGTAGGTGCCTGAGCTCTGCACCTGCCCCCCCCCCCCCCCCCCCCCGTAGGCGGTGCGCATTACTAGGCACGGGGTAGTGCGGTAGGTGCCTGAGCTCTGCACCTGCCCCCCCCCCCCCCCCTGTAGGCGGTGCGCATTACTAGGCACGGGGTAGTGCGGTAGGTGCCTGAGCTCTGCACCTGCCCCCCCCCCCCCCCCCCCCCCCCCTGTAGGCGGTGCGCATTACTAGGCACGGGGTAGTGCGGTAGGTGCCTGAGCTCTGCACCTGCCCCCCCCCCCCCCCTTGCAGGCGTGCAGGTGCACAGTTCGCAGGTGCAACCGCAGCTGTAACCGGTGCACTTGTGAGTACTTGTATAGCGTGGCGAGATCAAATAACCACAAATAGCCCACACGAACGCAACACTATTAAAGCCGCGAAGTGAGCTCGAAAATCTGTGCATAAAATGCAATGATCAACGCAAAATTCGGCGATGTTCACTGCAAAAGTTGTGCAATAATGGCAATTTTTTCAGTTTATTGCATAATATTACAGCGTATTACAGTGATACCGTTGCAGTTTCAAAAACAGTGCAACGAGCGTCGGTTTTAGTCAAAAAGGCTCCCACGCGGGGGGAACCTATGACTCAATTTTCGAGTTAGCCCGAGTTTCAATACTTACTTTTAGAATGACAGAAGCGTGCTCTCTACACAGTCAGGAAAATAAAAATAAATCTAAAATTTTGGTGTACACCTATAAAATTCTGTCATAATAGTGGTATTGATCTTTTTAAAAGTTCAGGAGTATCGGCACGTAATAGAACAGGAGAGTAGGGGGTGGGTCGGACTTGTGTGCGATATGAGCGGAAATGAGACCACAGCGGTTCAACGGGGGAGCCGAACACCCAATTTCCGAGTGTATTGTATTCCTGAAACAAATAAAAGGAGGGAGAAAGGATGCGAATGACCGTGCGGAAAAGAAATATATACGGGATGCATATCTGTCAAGAGGCAGTTTCGGTCGGGAGCCAAAAGGAGATAGAGGTACACGTCTGCTATCAGGCCGGGGGGGGGGGGGGGGGGGGGCACCGCCTAGCGGAGGGAAAAGGGGGGCAGTGGGGACACGCTGCGTTTGACTCGAAATGCGGGATAACGTCGGACTTCCCTTCTACTCGGTTCACAGTTTTATCAAGGATTTTACGAGTTCCTCCCTCCTCCACCCACCCCGCAACTCTACTCGGACCGCCCTACATTCACCCCGCTAACCCCGCACCCACCCCTCTTTTTCCTTTGCTCTTTGTCTGTCTCATCCGCTTCCCAACCCACTCACCCTCCCTGCCCCCCCCCCTCTCTCTCTCTCTCTCTCCTCTCCCTCTCTCTCTCTCTCTCTCTCTCTCTCTCTCTCTCTCTCTCTCTCTCTCTCTCTCTCTCTCTCTCTCTGCCTCTCTCTCTCACTTACTCTCGTCCCCTTGTATCCCTTGCCAACTTCTCTCTCGCACGGCCCAGACAGTACTACGATCACCACGATCTCGTGTCTGGATATGCGGACAGAGGCCCCCCCCCCCCCCCCCAACACAAGGGTCAGAGGGGACCGACGATTCAGTCGAAAGGAGAGCCAACAATTAGGCCGAAACCTTTGACGTCTGGGCCCTCCCCCTAATCACGGTGGTAGCCCCCCTACCCCTCTTCTTTCACCCCCTGGCCCCCCAAAGAGGCCGAACGAGGGTTTGTGGGGAAAGAGAAAGAGAGAGAAGCGTAAAGGGGGGAGGGGGAGGGGGCATCACCGCAGCACACAAAAGAAGCGAAAAAAAGGAAAAGGGAGCACACTATTACACTGTCCTTTTTTGTCGGCTTGCGGAAAAACAATAAGCCGGGGAAAGGGGGGGGGGGACGTCGGATTGTGATTGTGGATCAAAGCCAGCCAGGGCGAGCAGGAGAAGGGGCCGTTAGTGCTCGGCTGTCATTGAGGCTTCAGACGCGGGGGCAGAGCTTGAGTGATGTTCACAACAGATACGTCGTTCAATGTTGCGAAAATAAAGACATTTACATAAACTTACACTTAGTCCGCAGGCCCACTGCTAAACAACGCCCACGCGGGAGGGGTGACGGCACTTTCCGGTCGCTATGCACGGGGGGGGGGGGGGGGGGGGCAGATGGGCGGCCGGGCGGCCAGATAGGGCCGGGTCCAGACAGCGCGGGGGCTGCGCTACACTCCGGCCCAAAAGCAGCGCGAGGCCCGTCGTCCTGTTTGCAGACCGGGTATAATAATATGCAACAAAAGCCATAATTGAATTCTGCAAATAATGAATTGCACGCGGCCGCGGAACCCATCAGCCCCGGCCGCCCGGCCTCGTGCAATCCATTCAGACCCGTCCCGGTCGTCCCGGACGCGCCGCGGTCCCGGCCCGGGAAGCCCCCAGCTAGGCTGCGTTGTGCCCCCCTCTTTCCTCCTCCCCCCCCCCCTCTCTCTCTCTCCCCCGTCCTCCCTCTCTCTCTCTCTCTCTATCTCTCTCTCTCTCTCTCTCTCTCTGCGCGCGGACTCTAGAGGACTCCAGCGCGCGGGCTACAAGCCTATTGATTTCATCCGGAGGGAGGGAGGGGAGGAGAGGGGGGGGGCGCAAGCGGTGGCAGTGGGAGGGGATGAGCGGGTTTGAGGCAGATCCTAAAAAAAGGAGAGAGAGATAGAGGAAGGAGAGAGAGAGAGAGAGAGAGAGAGAGAGAGAGAGAGAGAGAGAGAGAGAGAGAGAGAGAGAGAGAGAGAGAGAGAGAGAGAGAGAGAGAGAGAGAGAGAGATAGAGGAAGGAGAGAAGAACACCGCTGCTGCTGCTGCGCGCACACAGCTGAGCAAAAGAGACGGGGGGGGAGAGGAGAGGGGGGGGGGGGGGGGGGCGCTACCGCACCGCTGGACACTACACTGGTGACAATCACTTCCAGATGTGTGAGTGTTGGCGGGCTCGCCGCACGGCGCTGTGTGGGGACGGCAGGGTCGAGGGCCGCCCCCGCCGCCGCCCCCGCCGCCGCCCCCGCCGCCGCCCCCGTCACCGCCTCCGTCGATACCCCTCCCCTCCCTGCACCGCCACCCGGCCCGCGAGGGCTCTGATTGGGTTGTGGTGTATTCCGGGCCGGCGGCAGAGCGGGCGGCATCCGAGCGGCCGGGCGCGCGCCAAATACAAATAACGATTTATAATGGCACGTCTGGGTGTTGAAAAGGAGCGTGAGAGGCGGGATGCATCTATCCGGACGGCTGGGAACCGGCAGTAGAGTAGCAGCGCAGTAAAATAAATACTGAAGCAGATGGAAGCAACACTGTCAGAATTATTTCTTTTTGAATTTCCGAGGAAACGTTAGGAAAATTTGCACTATCCCCTGTTGTTTGTAATTTTCTGAAATTTTTTCTGAAAAAAATCCGACGGTAAATATATGAATATGGTGTGTCATACTGTCGCTGAGCCGTCTCATGGGACACTCTAACACCATGGTATACTGATTCTTTCATGGGGAAGCGGCCGATTGCCATGACCTACTTCGTCCACGCTGGGTCCACGGTAAATTTGGCCTAGGAAGTTGGTAAGTTCGACGCCAATAAAACAAGGTGTAGCAAGTTGGCTTCCAATTTGGGCGCCGCGTCGAACACACGCATCGCTCTTTTGTAGCAGTGGTGCCAGCGAGAAAAGGGGAAGGACTGTGGTCCCTGTGTGGCTTGCCGGAAGGGCTGCAGCGCATTGCGCGCGGCGCCCATAGCCACTTAACGGGACTCGCCACCGCCTCCGCCGCGAACTCTAATAATAATAATACCAACAACAGCGTATTGGAAACCGAAGCGCCTGATCGCAGGGCTCGGCAGCAGCGCCCACCAACGCCTGCATGGGGTGAAAGGCTTCCGGGATAAACTGGTGGGTCAGAAGGCGAGTCGCCAGCAACAGTCAACGCCGCTAACTGCTACGGTAGCGGCGGCTGCGGCAGGCAGAGGCAGCAGGACCACCACCACCACCACCACCACCACCACCACCACCACCACCACCACCACCACCACCACCACCACCACCACCACCACAGCGGCAACAAAACGGTTCCCATTCAGCTACGTTTTTTTGTTTCTCTCCAACCAAACAACCCGGACCGGCGAGAGGTAAGAGAACGCTGCCGTCGAAACGTTCAGATTTCCTCTCATTATCGTTTCCTAATGCGCCTGATCCTCGTCCCAAGGATTCGTTAGATACGCGACCACCATCTATGCACTTATCAATCTAATCATCTATCCATACCATCTATCAATCATCAATCCGCACTCACCCATCTATCCATGCTCTCATCTGCCTATCTCCCTTTACAGACGTCTACCTATACTCCCCTCCTTCCCTCCCTCATCCTATGTAGCCATTTCCGAAGCTATCCATCGCAGGGTCCTCAAAATAACTTGCTCACTGAACGAAAATGGGAATAATCCAGTTACCCTACCGTCAACACCCCGGATATAATAATCAGAGTTTGAGGCGTTTTCTCCTCAGCACTTCAGAAAAAATCTTCAAAGTTCTCCACGGAGTAGCCCCTACACTGTAACAAACTCTTTCGGAAAATTCAAACAAAATTGATACGAAAATTTGCAGCAGATACTGTCTTTAAGTTTCCAACAATTTTTTCCTGTGTTTTCACTGTGCCGCAAATTTTCACAACCACGAATAGGAAGAAAGCTATCCCAACCCTTGCGCGCCCATCTATCTATCTATCTATCTATCTATCTATCTATCTATCTATCTATCTATCGTGAACAGGGTCAGACCGCATAACAAGAAACCGGTACACACCAACTTTGAGATATGGGTTAACGAAATTGCAAGGGCTCCCCACGCCGTAAATTGGGACACCTTGTCGCAGTGGCCCTCCGTGCCGCCGTGCGACAACTTGCGCTAATTTCTCTGCCGGAAGGAGGGGCGGAGGCTCGTTCCAATTTGAATTCCTCCCCCCGCCCGCCCCCCGCCTCTCCCGGCACTATTGCTGCGGGTAGGAGACCCTCTTGATGCCAGGCGCCTTGACCCATCAGGGACCGTCCACGAGCTGCGAACACTGAGAGCGGAACAGTCATGACCGCCGCCTGTTTGGACGATAAGGGGCCTTGAAGGGGCTGTTTTCAAAAACTTGGCCCTACATTTGAGACTTGAGACCCGTGCTGGACTCGGCTTGGCGCCCTGATTCCGCAGAAATGGAGTCAAATGACTTTTTGTTTTTCCATTTTCTTTTACGTGAAATGGAAGTAGTGGGGAGTCTCATCGTTGGAGCCCTTACTCATATCTTACGCATTGCCGATCAGAAAAGGTCATGTGTGGTCCCTCTTTTCACACTTAGTGGCAAGCTGAGTCTAACAAAGTCCGGCAGCCTCTTCACTCCTCCTTATCGCTCACAACTGGGCGATGACCATGACTCTTTCGTTCTGAGAAGCACATCTCTCGATACGGGGACGTTCATAAACCACGTGACCAATGTGAGGGGGGGGAGGGGTCAGTCTATGGTTACGATCCTATCCAATGCATGGTAAGGTTAGGTTAGCCAGGTCACGATAGGGGGGAGGGGGTCGAAAAGTGGCCTAGAATCGGTCACGTAGTTTATGAACGTCCCCTAATGACTGAGTGACATGATGAGGTGCGTAAGGCTAACCAGCTGATTATTTCGAGGAGCTGCCCGATACGGCAGGTGTCGGACAGCAGAAGTCTCAGCAGCAGTGGCGTTATGTGATTTACGGACGCCCCCTAGGGCTGAGAAGAGGGTAGTGCCAGCCGGGCGGTGGTAGTGGTGGCAGCTCCGCTTCCCTCTCCTCCCCACGTTCGAAAACTCGGACGTCGGGCCTCGTCGGGCCTCTCACTCTCCCGCCTCGCCGCACGGCAGGGTGGGAAAGGGAAAGAAAGGGCGACGACACGGACGCCACCCCTTTTGGACGGGTCACCCACATGAAGTGGTGCAAATTGCGAGCACAAGGGGAGGGAGGGGCAGGGCGATGGAGATGGAGGGAGGGAGGGGAAAGGGGGGGGGGCAGGGCAGAGAAGGAAGAAGTGGGTGCGGTACGGAGGCTGCAAAGCACCAAGTTTGCCTTGCAAGAGGTTCAATATTTGCATATGAATATCAAGCAGGGAGAGCTATGGGCGCCTACCTCCTCTCCTGTCGCATGGTCGGCGCCGCTGCGTGCCGCTATGCCTTGGCTATACGCCGCGCGATGTGTAAAGCGCCATAGGTCATCGAGCCTATGGCCGAGTCAGCATAACGTGAGCCACCATGTCCGGTCTAAGTAATGCCCCTTCACGGAGTGCTTTTGCCGAACCGGTGTGCGTTGCGTGTGTGATACGCGTGTACTGCACGTGTGAGCGTGTGTGTGTGTGTGGTGTGTGTGTGTGTATGTGTGTGTGCAGTGCTACGGCTCGCTTAATCACTTGCGCCGCCAACCAGTGTCGTGGTTTTCGCAAGCTGTCTGGGACCACTCCTCGCATACGTACTACGTGTCCAGGAGTGTGTGCACCGCTAGTGTGTGTGTGTGTGTGTGTGTGTGTGTGTGTGTGTGTGTGCACAAATCTCCACAAAGTGTCATGCACGTTGCATAAGGCTACGAGGATTTGATTCCAGCACAAGCAGGGTGTGCTCGGCTCCCACGTGAGGAGCAAAGCCATTCGAGGCCTGCTATACCTCTTGTGCCCCCCCCCCCCCCCCCCGTCTGCGTCTCACCTGCGCGGTTTCCATGTTCAGACACCTGCTGAGAGAAGTAGCGTTTGGTGTACTGCGGCCAACGCATCTGCCTGCGATCCCATCCCCGAGAACCAGCGCAGCAGCAACAGCGCCCGGGAGGTAGGCACTGCCGAGGCCCGCCCGACACGGCCGCGCAGCGGGTCTGCCTACCCACGCAGGAGCGCGCCGCCGCCGGCCGGGGAGGCACAGTGCGGTCTACACTGTTCAAAATTCAATCTGAAAATTTCCGGAGAACTAACTGTGTAGATGGAGACTTTTTCAGAAAATTTTCAGGAGAATTTTAAAAAGTTCAGCGTGGTACTGGCATCACCCAGAATTGACCCTTGATGCAACAATTCAAATTCCACAAAGGAATCGATTGAATTCTTGATCATATGAATTTTTCCGGAAAGAAGTCGGATACTCCACAATTTTTCCAACTTTTAACGGAATTTCCCGACAGTGTAAAACTGACGCAGCAAAAGCAAGTTCGAAAAATTCAAATCAAAGTGCACATACGCTGAATCCCAGAGGTGTGACCCCCCTTCACCTCCCCCCTTTCCCCCCACCCCACACCTTTGCCCCTAGTCCGGCACAAAGTCCCGTCCGACAGCCAGCCAATCTGCAGGACGCTCGCTGATAAACGATGACGCCCCTTCTCACACGGCGGCGCTCAAATTCCTGGGTCCTTTGCAGGAGGTCCGCTCCCGCTCTGCTAAGAAGGCGGCGGCAAAGTCGTCCACAGCAGGAAAGGACGAAAAGCTTTGGCCAGGCGAAAGGGGCTTACCAGATGACGGGCCCATAAATACTCGCCTCTGACGCCGCCGCCGCGCCACCGCTATCGCAGCAGGTTCACACACACACACACACACACACACACACACACACACACACACACACACACACACACACACACTCTCGTGCTGAGCGCCCAGTATTTGCCGCCCGCCGGCAGTTGTAGTGAGCCTGTGTGTGCATGACGCGATCAGAGAGCCTTACGGACAATACCCTTGGCCTGCATGCGCCCCGCGGGGTGCGGTACGGCCGGGTAAGGAGGGGGGGGGGGGGGGGCGCACGGGTGGCAGACTGGGCCAGCGCCCGCCCCGCCGGGGTGATTCCGTGCCTTGCTGTGATCCGGCCGGGAGCCGGGAGCCCCCCTGCAATCCCCGGCTGGCTGCCGCCGCCGCGCGCCAACTTCCCTCGTTGGCGAGGGAAATTTCTGCCAGCGCTCCCCGCCCGGCCCCCGGCCCGGCCCTCGGCCCCTGCCACCACCCTTCACCCACACAGCCACACGTCAGGGCTCGCTGGGGCCCGGCGGGGGCCCATGGACCCCGAGCAGCTCGCCACAACTTTCCCCTTTGGATCGGCTTGCCCGGCCCAGGCGGCCTGGCCTCGGCAGAGGCAGACTTGATGTACTTGGGCGTGGCGCGGCGCGCAGCACGGGGGGCTTGCGGCCTTGGGTCCCCCGCCGCCGGCGCCCCCTGGGCGGGAGGGAAGGGCGATCCCACAATAAGGCCACGAGGGACCCGCAAGACAAGAGGCCACAAACTGAGATGAGGAGGGCCCGCCCGGACCCGGCAGCCCGGCCAGACGCAGACTAAAGGCGCCGAAAATGGAAGAAAACGGGGGACGCGCGCTTGTCGGGCTGCCGGGCTTGTGCCGTGCGGCGCACGGCGGCGCGAGCTACAAGCAGGCCGTCTCGCAGGTCCCGGGCCGCCTGTGCCCCGGGGCGTCCGGGCACTCCGGCTGGGCCGCGCCCCTATCTGGCCGTGACAAACAAACACTGCGCAGCAGGGCCGGGAGGGGCGGGGCGGGGCGGCGCGCAGGCATTGTGCTGCCCTGCCACCTGAGACCCGTCACGACACGGACCCACGCCCCCCCCCCCCCCCCCCCCCCAGAGACAAGGGAAAGGGCCTGCAGGGGGCGGAGGGAGGGACCCTGCCGAGGCCCTCCACAATCCACGTAACGCCGAGCAGTGGGTAATCAGAGAGAGGCGGCATTAGGTTAACCGAGCATTGGTAAACAGAAAATACCTCGGGGCTCATTTTATTCAATGTCCAAAAAAATGCATTCAATATTCATGAAAGCAATTCTCTCAGAATTCATTGTAAAAAAGTGACCGGAATTCAACAAAAGGTCAGCGAAATGCAGCAAAAGACGTTTACCGAAATTTTCAAATTTGCACACCGAAATTCTTATCTGCCCTTCCCCGTTGACGCGATCGTCCTTCAGGGCCAGAAGCACTACTCTGATCGTGGCGTATCGCCGTCGTCTTTTCCACGGCGATGGCATCACGTAATTTATGGACGACCCTCAGACTGCAAGGGGAGAGAGGGGTTCAGCAGTCTCCCGCGTTCGTCCAAAGGGCCTGCGAAGGGCACGAGGCTATCGGGCCCCGGCCCAGCCCTTGGCCCATGCGGCCCTGACTCCGGCTGGCTCGGTCCGCCCGCCCCACCCTTGCCATTTCCATAGTTAGTCAAATCACATCAGCTGCGCCGCCGCTGCGGTTACAGAGGCGATGTCCATAGGCAGGGGGACGTTCGTAAACTACGTGACCGATTTTAGGCCACTTCTTGACCTCCTCCCCTCTATTGTGACCTGGCTAACCTAAACCTAACCTAACCCCCCTAAATTGGTCACGTAGTTTATGAACGTCCCCCAATACCCAGGCAATGGCAAAGCAGTGTCCATGGTCTTGGTCTATGCCAAATGCATGATATGACCATGCAAATGTCCGTGCGATATCCAATCAATATCCTGGTAATGCCCACAGAATGTCTAGGCAATGTCCAGGTGATTCTCACAGGACGTCTAGGCAATGCCCAGCCAATGCCCATGGTCTGTGTCCACATGCTCTGTCCATGCAATGCCCAGGCGTGCAGTGTCCAGTGCTTGCACAAGCACACAAACGGCCTGACTACGTCCACGAGGCATGCCAACACCCAGGCAATGCCCGCTCGAAGGCCACGCGGACCCCGGAAACGGCCAACCTAGACGCGCACACTGAAAAAGTGTGAAACGTTTCGTCCACGATCGTCAGCACAGCTTGACGACGATAATGAAGCCCCGATGGCTTCGTCAGTGCCACTTAGTCCACCGCCAATGGGACAAACAAGGGCACGACGAGCACGACGCCTATGCGGAAAATAATTGACAAACTTTTTACCAGGCCCTTTCCCCCCACCCCTACCCCTTTCGAAATTCCTTCATATTTTATTACTTTTTTTTTTCGCGCGCGCAGTCCCCCCGCCCTCTCCCATAACGCAGCGACCCGCGGCGCGGAGAGCGAGCGAGGGGCGGAGGGGCGCGCTCCGCATTGTGGTCCAAGCTTCAGGAGGGGGCACCATTACATCGCCTTTACGACTCGGTAGCGAAGAGAGGGGGGCGGAAAAGGGGGAGGGGGGCTCATATTGAATCTCACATGAGCCATGAACATAGAGCCTCACAAAGCGAAGCGACGAGCATACGTTCCTTTCCGTTCACCCTCCCCCCCCCCTCTCCCCACCCAGCTGTCTGTCTATCCGTCTGCCAGCATGTCTGTGCATCCATCTGCACCGGAAGCAGAGGAAGGAAGGAAGAAGCTGCCTCCGCCACCGCTGCAGCGGCAGCAGCGAGTTGCGCGGGAGGGAGTGGTTCCGGAAGAATCAATCTCAGCTCTCGGCTACTTCTTGTTCGCGCCACCGACCCTCCCTTACCGATGCGGGCAAACTAACGCCTCCGCCTCCCGCCTGCAGCATCCCCTACCCACTCACCCCATGAGGCCCCCCCCCCTCCTACCCTCTCGTTCAAATTATTTACCATGCTTTTACCACCAGCACCAGCCAAGACGACGACGACGTCCTCTCGTCCTGGCGCGTCTGCGGCATGCCAAGCAAGAGGTTGGAGGGGGGGGGGGGAACCCCGGACGGACAGTGGGGAGATAAGACTCTGGCCGACTCCGGCCGCGCCCAGCCAATCCATCACGCATAGGAAGTCCCCCCCCCCCCCCCCCCCCCCCCCGGGGGGTCTCAGCCCGATACCATATTCTAACGCAACCCGCTGCTTGTTTAAGCCCCCACCTCTCCGCCCCGAACCTCCTCCCCGCCGTGCCGACCAGCAAGCGCGATGCGCGATCCCTCAGGATCAAGGCGACGCGCATGTTGGACGTCGTCCAGAAGTGCATATAAGCGCACTCAGGAAAACCGTTTCTTGGAACCAGAAAAGTTCACTTGATCCAATCTCCATCGGGCATTGTTAATACCAAATCTATAAAAATGTTGAACTAATACTAAAAAATTTAAATCCTTATTTAAATAGGAAGCAGATGATACCAACTCTAAATGTCTTCCAGTTTCTTAAGACTTCTTAGTAATTGTCTGTGGAAGTAGAACTTATCTTTTGGTGTATTATGAGGGAGAGCCGAAGATATTTGAAAGGAAAGGGCAATTTTTGAGCGGTGAGGCGGGTGCAGAAGGAGGGGAGCGGGGTGCCTTCCTTTCCCCACCCAGGATGGCTCGCATGGCCCGCGAGGGCAACAATGCCACGATGCGATGCGGATGGACGCGGATGGGCGCGGATCGACACGGACGCGGCTCCCCGTACAATGAAAGTACTAGCTAGCTGACACCTCTTCCTTCCATATTATTTAATTTAGCTAGGCTATGCTAGTGCTATTTAAAGAGGTATCATCTGCTAAAAAGTCTTGTTCCAAGAGAATTTTTTTAAAATCCAACACAACATTAATTAACGTGCGTAATTATTTTGCTTGGTTCAATCACCAAACGGTCAAGACAATTACTAGACTTGGAACAAGAAAGCCTTTCTCTGGGTGCGGTGTGCGCGGCTGCAGGGAGGCGGCGGACGGCGGAGCGGAGGAGCGGCTGGGGAGACGGGGTCCATGACGACGTCGCGAACGCACCGCCGTCCCAAACCTAGACAGGCAAACAGAGACGCTGGGGAGAGGGCAACGCGAGGAGGTTGGAGGAGAGGGGGAGGGACACGGAGGCGGCTCATTGCCACAGCGCCACGTGTGTCCTCCAAGGATATGCTGCCCGTGTCTGGCCAAGAACGGAAGCAAACATAAGGGACGGAGGAGCCCGAGCAAGCCGAGAGACCTACATCCTAACGTACGTAAACCTCACCGCCGGCCCATCCGGCCCGATCGAACGGCTCCTTGTAGTTGTACCCAGCAGGGCGACCCAGTGTCGGTCTGGGACCCCTACGGCCCTGTCGGCAAAACTACCTGACGGCCCTGGTCGACGCCCCCAAGGTTCAATGCCACTGTACCCAATAAATTTAAATTTTATATAATGAAATATTTACAGCAGTAAATTTTGCAGCAATGCTGAGGTTTTAGCTGTCAATAATCAGTGACTTCTCCATCGTAAACGGAAACACCGCGCCACTCGCACGCCACGGCCTGGCTCGCCCACTCACAACAATAGAGTACTCCTGAGAAGCTCAGAACGGAAGTGAGAAGTCGTAACGCAGAAGAAGAATGCTGGGGAAGTATGAGAAATCGAGTAATCGAAAGCCCACTACCCTTCAAAAATAACGCGATTTCTCATATTTTCTCCGGGATTTCTTCTTCTTCGTTATGACTTCTTACTTCCGTTCTGAGCTTCTCCAGAGTACTCTATTCGGCCCTCCGGTCTCAGGCCCGCGGCCCTTCGGGCTCCCCGTCTACCCGACCGGGCCAGACCGACACTGGGGCGACCCGGCAGAGCCATTGCGCCCCTGCGGCCACACACACACACACACACACACACACACACACACACACACACACACACACACACACACACACACACACACACCACTCAGAAAATATGAAGATCTAGAAAAAAAATTGACTCTACTAAAGCTTCTTATGAGTTAATTTTATAGTGTCAGTCGTTTCACCAAAACTGGACGAAAAAAACCGACGTAATCGAAATTGACGGTCAAATGACCGGAATTCCGCGACAAAGCAGTACATATATTCCATCACCACCGATGACTAAATGAGAGTTTTTACAGGTGGTTGCGACGCTGTCGTTTGGTGCGAAGGTGGCGCCAGGTTGAAAAGTGATTTCCGTTGCCGTGGCGGTGCAGCCTCGGTTCGACCCCCCCGCCGGGATCGGGCCGGGTGCGGAGCTGCTGCATGGTACTTGGCCGCCCCTAAGCTGCTTCCTGATGGTCAATTACTGCCTCCGAGACCAACCATAAGGCTGTCGCTGAGGTGCGCCGGGTCGGGAGTGCAGAGGGAGGCAGGCGCAAGTTTCAAGAGGATTTCGACGCAGGATAACAGCAGCAGAACAGCCGGGACGATAGGGCGGGGGGTGGGAGGGTAGGGCCGAGGGAGGAGGGAGGGGGAGGGGGCTGGTAGCTGGCCACTGCTGCGGTAGCATGGGAGGGGCGGAAGAGGGAAACTGGCAAGCAAGTGTAGGAAATGGTGTAGGAATGGCAAAGTGTCGGGTGGGGGAGGGTGTGAGAACGGAGAGGCAAACAGACAAAAAAAAAGGGGGGGATACAAGGCTGGAGAAAGAAATAAGGGAGACTAGCCTTACAAACTCGGAGTGATAGTGAAAGTGGGCGAAAGACTCCTCCCCTTTACTAGTTCGCGTGCACTTTATGCATCGACCAATGTATGGACGCCCAGCCCCAGCCCCCAACCCCTTTCCGAAACCATGCCTTCCTCATCCTAGCTTGCACCTCGCACAGTGAGGGATGCAGAGAAGAGAGGGAGAGGGAGGGAGGAAGAGGGAGGAAGAGAGAGAGAGAGAGAGAGAGAGAGAGAGAGAGAGAGAGAGAGAGAGAGAGAGAGAGAGAGAGAGAGAGAGAGAGAGAGAGAGAGAGAGAGAGAGAGAGAGAGTCCCCTTTCCACCTTTCCGCACGGCTTGATTTGTGACACGGCAAAGGGCTCGATTCTAATGAAAAACTAGATATATAAAATGAGCGACGCCCGACGACACAAGCAGCGTACCGCCGTAAGGGAGAAGAGCGAGGAGGGCAATAATCCAGGTCTTCGTTATTTGGTATAGAGACGTATTTATTTTACTCTCCCTCTCTCTGGTCTGCTCTATTGTCATTCTCGCTGTCCCCTCCCTCTCCTGCCCAAGCCTCCAACCCTCTGCCTCTCTCTCCCGCTCTCTTTGCCTCTCTCTGTCTCTCTGTCTGTCTCCCTCCCCCCCTTTCTCTCTCTCTCTCTCTCTCTCTCTCTCTCGGCGGAGTGGTTCTCTCAGGCGTGGTGTGTGTGTGTGGCGTGGTCACAAAGAGGGGGGGGGGGGGATGGGATATCTAATTAGCATGGGATGTGCCTTGTCCTTGGCGGTTATACGCAAGCCCAGTGGCGTAGCGGCGCGGGCTAGAGCACCCTCCACAGCCGCGGCAGAGTTGAAAATTTAAAAAGCTTCCTTTTTTATGCAGCAGGCCTAAAGAAGAGAGATTCGAGGGCTTTGAAACACGCGTGACCACCACATACTGGGGTTACAGCATAAAAAAAATATGGTAAGACATCGCTCGTCACGCCGCAGTTCTATTCTATAGCGTCTTCCATAAAGTGCGTCCGAATTTTGTCCTATCCAAAACACCACACTGCAGCGCCAAGCGCCTGCTAGGGTAGGCCAGCTTGCACGACGTGTGTGCATGCAGAGGTCGGGATTGCCTACCCACCAGGCGCCATGTGCGCTCAGGGTTGCGCTTGCAACGTTACTGATCACTCCCTTCAAGGATGAACCCGGATGAACCCTATGCCGGAGGCAGCGGTGAGGCTAACCCAGCCCACACGCTGCTGCTCCCCACCGTCTCATTCTATCCGATCCCAGGCAGAGATGGCCCGTGTGCTAGAGTACTCACTGCGCGCCGTCGGGGCGCCGCCCGCAGCCCGCAGCCCCGCAGCGCACAGCCTCTCCCGGGGGATGTCCTCGCAGAGGTGTTTCACGGAGGAGACCGAGGCCGAGGGCGGGAGGGGTCGCCAAATTGATGGACTGGACATTCTCACCACGCCTTCGCCTCGCCCGCCACACACTTCGTCGCCTGAATACGTCGTCACTTTACGGCTGTGTTTTCGTCCCATGACGAAATAGTCGGGTAATGAATTATTTACAATTATTCGTCACTTCCTAGAAACACGCTAAGATATAGGAAGGTTGTTCCACCTAATTCTTCAAAAATATTTTAGAGTTCCGGTTCCCTTGTTATTTTAAGGCCTGAGACGATTTAAAGGTCTTTGAAACCTGACCAACAAAGTTCTGCAGTAAAGTGAAAATCCAGCCATCCTGGTCCAGCAACACACGGCTGCTTGCATTTGGATTAATGCTTCTTCAAGCATGCCATCTTGAGTGAAAATGCTCGACCAAGCGAGCTGCATTGCAGATTATCGCAAAACAAACGCCCACTGCACATCCGTCCACTCTCATACGGTTCCCTGCTTCCCCTGTCGTGGACGTGTGAGAGGGTGTGATGCCGCCCGCTGACACCGCCGACCACCACGTGGGGGCGGCCGGCGGCCCGTACCCGAGCCCGCACCCCCGGCCCCGCCGCCCCAGTCGGGACTGCCCTGGGCTCCACGAACTAGGTTATGACCCTTTTCATGAGCAGTAAAGTCGGCCGGCGCGCGGAGTCCGGTGCGCTACTACGGGCATTGCCGCCGCGGAACCGGTAATCGGACAGAGAGCAACGCCACGCCCCGCCACGCCACGCCGGGCCAAAGCCCGACTCGGCCGGGCCGCGCTACGCTGTACGTCCGTCCGCTGGACGCGGGCCGATCGTGGAGCTCGTAATACGGTAGCGGCTACAACAGCAGCAGTGGGTGGTAGAAGTAGCAGCAGCAGCAGCGTCTGCAACAGCAGCAGCCGTAGCCACAGCAGCAGCAGCAGCAGCAGTATCCGCAACAGAAGCCGAACCACTCGAATCGAATAAATATACGGCGCGCGACGTAAAAAAACATGAAGCGTGACGAAGAAGGCGCAGTAAGGGTAAGCGCAGGTAATAAACACTAGTTTTTGATAAAATGCCAATACTTTAGATAAGGGTGAATCTTTTTATTCTTGTTGGGTTCTGATTGTGTTCAGTGAAATGTATTTACCTGTACTTACTCTTCTTACTCTGCGAGTTAGCGGCTTCAAAGGCGTAGAGACCGCCCAGACAATTTAAGGCGTCGTTCATTCATCATACATCATACATCATTGGTATAGGTACGTGCCGAGCGCCTGCCAATGCTAGGGTAGGCCGGCCCGCACGACACGCGTGCGTGCAGAGGCCATGGTTGCCTACCCAGCGGGCGCCATAAGGGCTCCGAGCGGCCAGTCAAGGTCGGCGCTTATTGGGACAATATCATGGACGTACTTTAATGGCTGGTGAGTCCACGATGTCTTATGCGGTTTTATGAAGGGCGACACTAATCCGATCTGTCTGGGTCCTATGGTGCCTGCTGAATATAGGCAAACCCTGACTTCTCCACGCACTCGTGACGTGCGGGCTGGCCTACCCTCTAACACTCGCGGACGCTCGGGGTCGGCGTCGCCGTTTTCGCCGCTTGAGTACGGGGGAATTCAGAAGGGACGACGCCTTTTCGTGTCGCTCCGCTTCCACTGCCTGAAGCAGTCCCCGCGCGGGGGCCGCCATGCCTCGCTGCCCCAGCAGTTAAGCGGGCCGCAGCGCGCCATGCGGCATGCCGGTGCTGCTGCTGCTGCCGCTGCTGCCGCTGCTGCCGCTGCTGCCGCTGCTGCCGCTGCTGCCGCTGCTGCTGCTGCCGCTGCTGCCGCTGCTGCCGCTGCTGCCGCTGCTGCCGCTGCTGCCGCTGCTGCTGCTGCTGCTGCTGCTGCTGCCGCTGCTGCTGCTGCCGCTGCTGCTGCTGCCGCTGCTGCTGCTGCTGCTGCTGCTGCTGCTGCTGCTGCTGCTGCTGCTGCCGCTGCTGCTGCTGCTGCTGCTGCTGCTGCTGCTGCTGCTGCCGCTGCTGCTGCTGCTGCTGCTGCTGCTGCTGCTGCTGCCGCTGCTGCCGCTGCTGCTGCTGCTGCCGCTGCTGCTGCTGCCGCTGCTGCCACTGCGGCTGCGGCTGCTGCCTACCTGCCGGGAGCCGGCGGCAGGAGCGCGAGCACTCGGACATCCTCCCTTAGCCCCCCCCCCCCCCCCCCCCTGCCCCCCTCGGGCTGCCAGCAGCGTCTGGCAAGATAGGCGTCCTCCTGTGTGAGCTTGGCGGCGTGCATGGGACGTGAGGCTATTCATAAACCCCTTCCTCTCCGCTTTCCCATGAGGGTCCTAGGTACAAGTTGGAGCAAGAAACCTCCGGCGTGGTCCGTACCTCCTTTGCCGTCTGCCCCCCTCCCTCCCCTCTCACCACCAGTTCATCCCCTCCCTCTGTCCCAAGACGCCCCCATCCCAGTAAGGCTCATTAGGGCGGCGGCGCCATCAGAGCCGAACACCCACATGCACATACCAACACACACACACCAGCACTCACACACAAACATGCACGCGTGTTGGAGAGAGGCAGCAATAGCGCGCAACGAGAGGTGCGAGAAAGACGGTGCGTGTTTCGCCTGATGAGCAGCCTATTTTATGGGGGAAGAGGGGGGGGGGGGTAGAACGAGGACGGAGGACGAGCGATCGAGGATGAAGAGGACTGCCTGACGAGGAAGAGGACAAGGAGGAGGACGAGAACGGCGCGGAAGAGGCCTAAGGACATGGAGGAGGACGAGGGCAAGGCGGAGGACAAGGAAGACGTAGGCTGAGCGGAACGATGAGGATCTCTGAAAGGATTCGGCGCCGAGACGCAGCGAACGCGGCTGGCTGGCGGCTTAAAGCGAGAGCGGGAATCCTTATGAAAGGACACGGCCGCCGACAAGGCAGATCGAAATTCAATCGCGAAAACATCAGCCCAATGCCAGCGTGCCAGCCAGGCCAGCTAGCAAGGTAGAGAAGCTAGGCAGCCAGCCAGACAGCCAGCTGAGCCGAGAACCTAGGCAGCGAAGCCAAGCAGGCGCGGCCAGGTAGGCAGACAGCCCGGCCGTCGGCTTTCACGCAGCAGAATCATTACGGCCGGATTTCAACGCCAGCACCAGACGCGCGCACAACGGGGAGAAGTGACTCGACTTGGACTTCGACTTCGGCGCGCGCGCACGCTTTCATGACAAAAGCCGCCCGGGCGACAGGCTCCTTGCTGCTGGCGCCGCGGGAGCCCCGCTGCCACCGCCGCCACCGCTGCCTAACCAACAGCGCTGCTAACACTACCGCTGCTATCCCCACCGCTGTTATCACCACCGCTGCCTAACCAACAGCGCTGCTAACACTACCGCTGCTATCCCCACCGCTGTTATCACCACCGCTGCCGCTCTTCGCGCGATGGCCCTACCTTTACTTTAGCGGCAGCGGCACCTTCCCCCATTATGAATTCAGGGTGATTCATTCGTCGGACTGCCGCGGATCAACACGCCGAACAGAGCACTGTCCGGAGGGATGAGAGACTGAGCGGCGCGCGCTGCGGAGAGGGCGGACCTCCAGGAGGAGGAGGAGGAGGAGGAGGAGGAGGAGGAGGAGGAGGAGGAGGAGGAGGAGGAGGAGGAGGAGGAGGAGGAGGAGGAGATAGAGCAGAGGAGGGAGCGTGCTCGCCTCCGGACGACTCCGGTTCCCGCAAAGAGGATTACCGCCACGAAAACGCGAGCCAATTCAGCTAGTTTGTCTACAAAGCCAATCCCTGCCGCGGAGCCATTGACACACCTGACCGGGCCGTGTTTGTGGGTCAGGCCGCCGAGAGCTGGGCGAAGCCGGGCCGGACCGGGCGGAGGGCGGGGAGAGGAGCGGGCTGGTTCTCGGGGAGCTTCCCATCCCCCTCCCCCTTCCCCTACTTTCCCTTTCTCCCGCAAAAGCGGGTATAGTACTTCGCGCTATGCCAAATCTCTGCGAATCCGGAATCCACTAAATGTAAATGGACGGTTTCGAACGATTTTTCGAACGAATTAGACCACACCCTAATCAGCTAGTCGGCGGAGGAATCTTCTGCTGTTTGCCGTTGTATGACGGGGTGTGTCTGATAAGGCGATAACATTTGCTATGGACTTAAACGCGGCACAAAATATAAACAGTTTGGTCCAGGGAGGTACAGGTAACACGTCCGAAAAATGCGAAACGAAACGAAAATTGTTGCCACCGTACGTGATTCTACGTTCAAAAAGGAGCTCATCCTTCAAATTTGAAATTGTTGTGTCAACGATAAGTCGGCGAACACACGTCCGCCCGAACGAACAGTCGGCATCAGAATATCAGCTTGGCTCCTGCCGTTCCTTAAGAAACGTGCCAGGACGGGCTAAAAAGGGAGGAATAAAAACCGATATTTCGGTCTAAAGCAGGAGGTCTACGGCCCCCTGCAGTGGGACAGGGACAAGGGCGCGCCACTAAATCAGCAACCGATCCGAGCCGGATGAGTTATGGCGGGGTACGGCGGTATCGTAGCACCGTAACTCGGCCGGGAGGGCGGGGAGTGTGCGGCGCTGCGCGAACCAGCATCGGGGAACCGTCGTATTGAAGTCTGCGTTATGCTTCACCGAGGTCGCGCGGTCACGCCTGTGGAGTTCATGAACCGAGACCCCCGCACCAACCATGAGGAACCAACCACTTTGGAAAACCAAAGTAGCACGCACAAAAACTATTTTTGCTTGTAGGTTTGAGTTTAACTATGAAAGTCATTGAAAAAGCAGATGACGAGAGAAGCCGTGATAAACGCGCCATCTGAATATGAAATAAATTTATACATCGTCTTTATGGACAGCAATAGACGACCAAACTGCATCGAGGACTTCTGTATCTTTCCAATCACTGTTGGAAAAAACTCGGAAAAATCACACAACCAAAGTGTAATAGATTTTTCCAGCTCGATGTCAAAACGAGTGATTTTTGGTCGAATCGCCAGAAAAATAATTAAAAAGGAAGCCTAATTTTCACCTTAAATTTGTTTTGATTTTAATTTGTCCCCCCCCCCCCCCCGATTGAAAACTACCCCACATATCTCGCAACGTTCCACGTTCCACCTTAACATTTGCATCTCTTGTTCAAAGTCCCTTCTTGTGAGGAGGAAAGCAAGGAGGAAAACAGAGCGTGCCCCGATGGAATGGGAGAAAAAGACCCACGGAAACAAATGCATCGTCTGCAAAGCAGCATAGACAGGTTTTGTGTTGACTCACTGAGTTTGAGCTCGACGTTGTCCCGGTACCACACAATGGTGGCTGCTGGCTTGCTCTCCTTGACTCGGCACTCCAGCTCCACCTCCTTCTTCTCGGCGATCTCGATCTTGGTGACGCTGTTACCCTCGCCGTTGATGATGTCGATGCCGGCGGGCGGCGCTGCAGACAGAAACAGAAGTGGGGACGTCAGAACAACTCAGAAGTGTCACCCATAGTACCGGGTTGTCACAGGTGCTGCAGACAGAAACAGAAGTGGGGACGTCAGAACAACTCAGAAGTGTCACCCATAGTACCGGGTGGTCACAGATTTCACAAAGTATTCCATACGACTCGACTCTACACCACTTTGGAAAACTTTCGTAGCGGACATTTCTGTGCACGAAATTCTTTAAACTTATAACTGCAGACGTATAACTATCCATGATTACCTCAAAAGTATCGATTTTCTTAGTACTTTGCGAGGCCACAATAATTATTTTCCGCACATTGTGGGCTGTCCAGGCTTACGGGAACCCCGATACACCAACAACATCATTTTTTATAGCTGCAGGTGTTTAAAACTTGCGACTTTGATCGGCGCATTTATTTCACTTTTATTCAACTCTCGGTAATATCGCCTTCGCGGCCACGGCCCGCCACGACGAACTTGTTTGAAAGATTTCGCACTTTGGGGACCAAACTTTTTAACGAAAACACACACTTTCCTAACAGCGCCACCGCTGCTACCGCCGCTGCAGCGGGAGGAGCAGGAGCGGCCGCAGCACTTGGGGCCCCTGACCGGAAAACTAAATTAAATGACACGGGATTATTCAAAAGAGCGCGCGGTGCCAAGCCACCCCTGCGTGCTCGTGCGCGTGCGTGCGTGCGTGCCTTCAACATCCTCCGACTGCCACCGATCCGGACCTCAAGCATATCCGATAGGACTGTGTGCGAACATTCGTATGTGTGTGTGTGTCGTGTGTGTGAGGGGGGGGGGGCGTGCGGGTGTTTGAAAGAGCGGCGGGAGGGGGGGGGGATGGGTAATGTGGGGCCAGGGGCCTAACTTCTCGCCAACCCCCATCAGTGTGGCCCTGCGGGCCCTGCGGGTGGCGCCATCCCTTCCCGTGCCGTCAATGCCCTGCAGGGCCGGGCAGAGTGAGAGAGAGGGATGGATGGAAAGATTGAGGGGGAGAGAGAAAGAGAGGAGAGAGGCCCGGGTGCCCTAGCCTGCTGAGCCTGCCCTAGCCCTGGGGCGGAGTCGACATCACGGATTGGGACCGTCCATTCCGGGGCCATTCGGCCTCTGCTTCCATTCAATTAATCTCCACATGAACGTGAGCGCGCGAAAGCTAGCAGTATTTGAAATGAGCGCCGGCCAATTTAGGGCGGGGCCGGGGACCGCCGGGGACCGCGCGCCGCCGGCCTGGCCGGATGGAAATGGGAAGGGACCCGAAGGTTTACGAAGCATGGACTGGTGTGGGTGTTGGTCAGGTACGGCCTGCCCGGGCCCTCCGCTGAAGGGTCGCGCTACGCTGCTGTGTGATCCTGCATTCCCTTCGCCCTACCTACGGCCGTCTACGACTGGCCGGCCCTCCGTAGGGCCCCGGGGCATGGCCCGGCGAGGCCACACCCTGGGGACCTTGGGGACCCTATCGCCCTTCACCCCTCGGTCTGACGCCCTGCACATCACATCTGCCTCCCGTTCGCACGTCGTGCGGCCCCCGCTGCCGCCGCTGCCGCCGCTGCCGCCGCTGCCGCCGCTGCCGCCGCTGCCGCCGCTGCCGCCGCTGCCGCCGCTGCCCCCGCTGCCGCCGCTGCCGCCGCTGCCGCCGCTGCCGCCGCTGCCGCCGCTGCCCCCGCTGCCGCCGCGCCGTGCGGCACTCTGTAGAGGTGATCCGTTTCTCCTCCCCTCCCACTTGTCACACGAATTTCCCGTGGCGCAAAACACTCTCCGCCAAACGAGCAGCCGAGCCGGGAGCCGGGGTGTCTTCGCACGCATCCAACAAGTCCCCGTGTGGACGCAGCGCGACTGGATTGAAAGAGCGTCCTCTTTTACAGCCTTCAATCACTAAATTGTATCCATAAAACGGGAAAAAGGGAAGAAGTCGAGATGCCCTTCTTCGAGATGACCACATAATCTGCCGTGAAAGGTCAACATGAAATTTTGATTTTCTCAATTTCAGCTTTAATCGAAGAAGATTGTGGTGCTTTTCAGTGTCCAATGTTTTTGACTTGACCGAAGGAGCTTCGTGCAGGGCTGCAGCCATGACTGCACTCTGCCAAACCTTGAAAAGTTCAAGTCTCCCTTTTTCTGGGTGTGGAAAAACGTGCTCTGCGGTCTGGGCTCGAGAAATAGCAGGGTGTCCTTAACACCTACAGCCAGCCTGCCTTTCCCTTCCGCGGCCCCGCCGCCAGCCCGGCACGGACTACACCGCTTATCGACGGCTGTAATGGAGTTTTTAAAGGATTTGCTGGCGACGCCTCCAGCGGCAGCAAATCTGTATCCACCGGGGGTCGGCCCCGCGGGGGTCTGGCTGAGGGCCCCCCTGCAGGGGCGGAGGTGTGAAAGAGGCCAGTTATTTATCGGGGCTTCAGCTGGCGGGGCGCGCGGGGCGTGTGGCCGGTCTGGGTGGCGTGAGGGGGGCCCTTGGGGAACACCTTCCGACCTAACCCGACCCCGCGCCCGGTAGGGGGAATGGGGGGAAACGGGGCGGGGGAAGGGCGGGGGGAGGGCGGGGGGAGGGGAGGGCCTATGGGACCTGCAGTGTGGTGGCGGACATGTGACAGCGAGATTGGCTAGGCAGGCCGGGTGGGGCCGCGCCACCGGACAAGCACACGGGGCATAGCCAGCCGTAGCCGGCCGCCGCCCGGCCCTCTGCTCTGCGAGGGCCCAGGGGAAGGGCGGCGGTGGCAGCAGTCCTAAGGGGCCGGCAGATCTGCGCGCACTGCTGCTGCTGCCCTTTTCCTCGGGGGACTCCCACCCAAAAACGGGGGCGAAATGACTCCGGCAGGAATCGAAACCCGACGCCCCCGTCCCCCCAATCGCCCCCGCTGGGCTCTCCCCGCAGTACCGCACGGCGCGCCCCCGAACCTTGAAGGACAAATCAAATAACTGCGCGTAAACACACACACACACACACACACACACACACACACACACACACGCCACACGCTCTCTCTCTCTCTCTCTCTCTCTCTCTCTCTCTCTCTCTCTCTCTCTCTCTCTCTCTCTCTCTCTCTCTCTCTCTCTCTCTCTCTCTCTCTCTCTCTCTCTCCCCTTCACACTGCGCAAGCAATGTATCATGGAGGGAGAGAGAGAGAGATATAATCCGCCTCCTCGCGCGTCGGCAAACATGCATGTGCGTGTACGCACACTGCATTGGTCGCCGCGTTTTGAAGGACAGCCCGCGTTTGCCAAGAGACATGCGATGCGCGGCGCGCATGCTGTGCGTTTCAATCGAAATTCACTTACTCTGTTTCACTTTACGCGCTTTGCTAACGCAAGCTGATCACACTTTGTCACGGGGCGTTTGGTTCTGTAGCGGTTTTACTGCACTACAGCAGGTGTCAGAGACAGTTGTCAGATACACTTACAATGGAGTGTCAGACGAGACGTCTCCTCACATTTCTGAACCGAAACCATAGAGTGCAAGTAAGCTAAACGCATCACGAAGTAGTGTCAGACGCTAGGAAACACTACTTGTTGACTATTTGCGTTAGCAGAGCGAGTGCCAGTGAGTGCGTTTGCTGCTGATTCAGAGTGTGTTCGTGTGTGTGTGTGTGTGTGTGTGTGTGTGTGTGTAGGTGTGCTATGCGTTCGCCCATTGAATTGGTTTGTTGTTGCAGAGACGCATAACGAAGCAAGGAAGTCCAACATGAGTGTGGATGTGAATACGGACTACAAGATGAGGATATGAATAAAGAATGAAAGGGAGAGATGGAAGAAAACATGGCGATCAAGCAGTAGTGGTATGAAAGGAAAAGGCGTATCCTTCACAACACATACAAACACACACAGGCGCACGCGTGCACGTGTCGCACGTCCGACTGCCTCTTCAGGGAATCTTTCCTAAAGTGATGGCAATGGCAGGGGACAGGCAGGGTGATGGCGCACGGGGACGGCGGGCGGCATGAGTGTGAGTGTACAGCGCACAAAGGGCTCACCCCTCCTACCCCCTTTTTTTTGCCCTTTCTGCTGCGACTGTCTTTCTCTCACTCGCATGTCTGCCAGCCCCGCATCGCCCACCTTCCCGTTCTCTCTCTCTCTCTCTCTCTCTCTCTCTCTCTCTCTCTCTCTCTCTCTCTCTCTCTCTCTCTCTCTCTCTCTCTCTCTCTCTCTCTCTCTCTCTCTCTCTCTCTCTCTCTCTCTCTCTCTCTCTCCCCCTCTCCCCCCTCGCTCGCTCTCTCTCATTCTTTCTGCGTTGCTTTGCATGGGCAACGCTTTTCTATTCCCCGTCCCTCCATGCGCACGTGCACACGTGTGCCGAGTGCGCGTGTGCACTCAGAGGAGAGACGGCGGAAAAAAAATCCACCATTCAGTAGGATTTTTTAGGTGCAATTTTGTATCAAGTTCGAGTGAGTTTTTGAAATTTTTTTGCACTTGGAATTGCGTAGAGCAGCACGGCTGACAAGGGTGTATGAAGTTTACACACGGCCCCCGCCCCGCGCTGCACAACTCCACTCCGCCTACAATGTCGCACCGTCACCACAGCCGCCTTGCATCTACAAAACTCACCCACGGTCGTCAAACAGCAAAACTTTTCTGCTGCCGGGTGTCCCCCCCCCCCTCCTCTCCTCACGACCTCCTACTCCTCCTCTTGCCCCCGGAGCCGTCTGCGTTCCGAGGCGGTCCCGTAGCGGGCACTAGTCACCCCTTCATCCCCTGCAACTCCCCCCCCCCCCCCCCACCTTTTACCATCCCCACTCCCTTGCCTCCAGAGACGGGACTCAATTAAGCAAGATGAGGCAACATTTGCTGTTTCCCCGCGAACACGGTCCACGTACGACCCTGCCCCACCCCGCCCCGCGTCCCCCACCCTCCGCCGGCCATTGCCGCCCCCGCCGCCCCTTCCTTCCGACTGCCCTTGTTTTTCTTCCGGCCGTCATATACAGCGTCGCAACGAGGACCCATATCCGGGCACTTGAGGGACCAGCGGGGTCCGGCAGGGCCGGCGGGGGCCGCGTTCCATCTTGCCTCGCCGCCGCGCCCCGGCCCTGCAAGTGTGTTGCGAGTTGGCGCGTTCTTTATGCCCCGGGTGGCGACGTGAGCGGGCGACACACGCTGCCCTGCCGAGCCCCGCCATGCCGAGCCCCGCCCTGCTGGGCTCTGCTGGGCTCTGCTGGGCTCTGCTGGGCTCTGCTGGGCCCTGCTGGGCTCTGCTGGGCTCTGCTGGGCTCTGCTGGGCTCTGCTGGGCTCTGCTGGGCTCTGCTGGGCTCTGCTGGGCTCTGCTGGGCTCTGCTGGGCTCTGCTGGGCCCCACTGGGCTCTGCTGGGCTCTGCTGGGCTCTGCTGGGCTCTGCTGGGCTCTGCTGGGCTCTGCTGGGCCCTGCTATGGGCTCTGCTGGGCTCTGCTGGGCTCTGCTGGGCCCTACTGGGCTCTGCTGGGCTCTGCTGGGCTCTGCTGGGCCCTACTGGGCTCTGCTGGGCTCTGCTGGGCTCTGCTGGGCTCTGCTGGGCTCTGCTGGGCTCTGCTATGGGCTCTGCTGGGCCCTACTGGGCTCTGCTGGGCTCTGCTGGGCCCTACTGGGCTCTGCTGGGCTCTGCTGGGCTCTGCTGGGCTCTGCTGGGCTCTGCTGGGCCCTGCTATGGGCTCTGCTGGGCTCTGCTGGGCTCTGCTGGGCTCTGCTGGGCTCTGCTGGGCTCTGCTGGGCTCTGCTGGGCTCTGCTGGGCTCTGCTGGGCTCTGCTGGGCTCTGCTGGGCTCTGCTGGGCTCTGCTGGGCTCTGCTGGGCTCTGCTGGGCCCTGCTATGGGCTCTGCTGGGCTCTGCTGGGCTCTGCTGGGCTCTGCTGGGCTCTGCTGGGCCCTGGGCTGCTGGGCTCTGCTGGGCTCTGCTGGGCTCTGCTGGGCTGCTGCTGGGCTCTGCTGGGCCCTGCTGGGCTCTGCTGGGCTCTGCTGGGCTCTGCTGGGCTCTGCTGGGCTCTGCTGGGCTCTGCTGGGCTCTGCTGGGCTCTGCTGGGCTCTGCTGGGCTCTGCTGGGCTCTGCTGGGCTCTGCTGGGCTCTGCTGGGCCTGCTGGGCTCTGCTGGGCTCTGCTGGGCTCTGCTGGGCTCTGCTGGGCTCTGCTGGGCCCTGCTATGGGCTCTGCTGGGCTCTGCTGGGCCCTGCTGGGCTCTGCTGGGCTCTGCTGGGCTCTGCTGGGCTCTGCTGGGCTCTGCTGGGCTCTGCTGGGCTCTGCTGGGCTCTGCTGGGCTCTGCTCGCCGGAGGGGCACCACCACGGCCCGCCGCTACGCCGCGCCGCCCCCCAAAACACCGTCACGGAAAATGACGCCATCCCGTGCCCATTACGGCCAACATGCCGCCGCCAGCACCACGACGACGGCGGCCGCTGCCGGCGCGCTGCCGTGCCGCCCGCTCCTAACCGCGGTGGTGGCGGGAAAAAAATAAAATCTCCAAAAGTGAAGAGAAGGCCGCGCAGCCGGCGGCAGCAGAGAGAGAGTCAAGGGCAGAATAATCGCTCGCGGAGAGATGGCTCTATAAAGCGCTGCCCCTGCCAGACGGTTTCGAGCCCCTCCCGAGGATACAGACGTACAGAAGAAGGATGCAGCGCGGGCTGCCGCCCCCCGAAGCCCCCACCCCGCCGTTCCGATAGGCCTCTGCCTGCCACGCAAAGCAAACGCAGTCGATGGAAAAGTCGTTACTGGCTCCACTCTGCCACCCCTGCGTGTCTCTCTCTCTCTCTCTCTCTCTCTCTCTCTCTCTCTCTCTCTCTCTCTCTCTCTGTCTCTCTCTCTTTCCCTCTCTCCCTCTGGTCGGACGGGTCCAGCCTCGCAACAACTCAATGAGCTGGTAGGCCCACTGAGTTGGGTCGGCCCCGTCGGGTCCGCGGTGGCCTGTGGGCTTGGGGGAGTAGCAGCAGCAGCAGCAGCAGCAGCAGCAGCAGCAGCAGCAGTGGGGGCGCACACAATGGCCTTGGCCTGGTCACTAATCACTCCAGGACCCTCCCGGCCCGCCGGCCCCGCCCGGCCCCCGAGACGCGGCGGGAAAACTCAAAAAGACGGGGGGTAACAGCGCCGTATCGGAAATGGCCGGGCGGGGCGGCGGGCAAATTTACAACTATTTGGCGGCAGTGGCGGGGGCAGTTCTGCACGCTGCGCCCTATAATAGCGGCGGCAGCGGCGTGGGCCTGAAATGGATTTCTGATTCGGCTGCTCGGTTGGCCAGCCGTGATGAAGGGGGAGATCCTGTGTCCGAAGTGGCTGTCATTTGCTCTAATGATTCCGCGCACTGATTTGAGGCGCTCGAGGTCTGACCAACCGTGCCTCTGTGATGAACCGGATTCAGGTTTGGCCTATTCCGATTTACATTCAGGTTCTCCGATGTGGCGCCATGCGCGTGACGAGATTTCCCCTTAACAGGTGTCCTTGGTATTCTTGTCCAGAAGACTGTATGGTATTGCTTAGGTTATTCGGTTTGAAGTCAGTCCAGCCTCTAGATAACTAGAATTGTCCTGAAGATTAATCTGCAATTTGGGTATGTGTCACCAAACAGTGGTTGCCGGTGGTTGCCCAGGGAACGTAAAGGTTTGCAGTAGTGTTAAGGATTCCAGTACTGTAAAGGTTTGCAGTACTGTAATGGATTGCAGTACTAACGGATTGCAGTAATATTGAGGTTTGCAGTACTGTGAAGGTTTGCACTACTGTAAAAGTATGCAGTAAGTTACTGTAAAGGTTTGTAGTACTGTAAAGGTTATCAGTTCTGCACAGGTTTGTAGTACTGTAAAGGTTTGCAGTTCTGCACAGGTTTGCAGTACTGTAAAGGTTCGCAGTACTGTAAGAGAGTGTATTGTTTCAAAAGGTGCGTAGACCATTACCTGCCCTGATGACAGGTGCTCCGGTTTGCCTACTGACGTGTTTGCCTATCTAAGATTGCACCAGGGTGCAACATTCATTGCATTTTCGATTTATTAGTGTTCTGGAAATAGTGATGATTTTCCACTGGACGATATACTCTCAATGATAATCATTAGTATTCCATCTACAGTGGGATTCAGCCCGACATGGCTGCGGCTGCAGCCTCACCAGTCCCCCCGACTCCCCTGACGAATCCCCTCCCGCGGCAGCATCTGTCCACACGCGCTTACAACTCGAAGCGGTACAGAGCGCGGCACGCGGCCGCACGCGGCGCGCCCCAAATCTTCATTTTCTTTCCCAGTGTCATCCCAAGCAGTTTCCTTCCTCCCCGCGAAAACTTTTCTCGCAAATTGGAATCCGAGGGGTGGGAGAGTGTTTCGAATATTCCTCGCCGCCTGGCCGCGCGCGCGCACGCCAGAGAATGGAAGATAGTTGGTAAGTTGGCGTGGCCGGGCGTGGCGCAGCGCGCTGGTCCCGAATGACGCTGAGCCCCACCTTATAGTAGTCCCTTCCCCCGCACCTTTCTTTCCTACCCCCCCCCCCCCCCCCCTCTACCAACCTCAGTCTAAAAGACGGCCACAATCTGAATCAGATGGCACCTGGGAAAGTAATCTAAACTTGGTGCGCTCCCTGTGTGCTGCCGCGCTGCTGTTTGTACATCCCTGACTATACACAGTCCCGCGCTATAACCCTCCCGCCAACAACAACAACAGCAACAGCAGCAGCAGCAGCCAACTACTTCACCAGCAGCAGCGAGAGCATGTTGAGGTTTGTGATCTCCGCGCGGCAATCCGCCTGATTGTCCAAACTCATTCGGTCGGTAATTTCGATGCATGTACCCATAACGAAAACAGCGCCGTGCTGGACACGGGTCGTTCACCCCGTCGGACAACCGCTTTTTATCAGCGCGCAAGAACTCCCCGCAGAGCTGGAACGTCCGATATGTCGATACCAACAGTGTGTGTGTGTGTGTGTGTGTGTGTGTGTGATGTGTGTGAAGTGAGTACCGTGCCCGTTTGGCACTAACAGGCACCTAGCCACTTTGGGGGAGAGGGGCGGGGGGGATTTATCTACGCAAAAAAATAAAATATCAGATCGCCTTAAAAATCCAGTGTGATTAATTTTGGTCTGCTTTTCGTTTAAATTTTCGTCGAAACGGGCGTGTGAAGTGCACAGTCACATCGACTAGAAAATTAAGTCGCAAACTAGTTCTCTGAGTCGATTTCCATTTCATCTTTCAGGGAATGTCCTGATAGGAAATCTTGCTACTTCAGAACGAAGTGCATGGGCTTCTTAGCTGAGAGGGGTGAGATTTTTGCCCCGCGTTTCTCCCTTCCGCACCACCATTGACGGCCCTGAGGAGGTGCACGGGGAAGGATAAGTCGGGTCGGCTTGACGAGGAGGGCCGCGACATCTTGCCAACTTATTGGTCTGCTGTAGATGGAGGTGACGACGGAGGGGAGGAAGGCAGAGGTGGACCACCTTGAATAAAACCGTCGATCGAAAAGCGGTGCGGGCGCGCTCTGCTGCTGGTCCGGACCCGAGGCCGGGGGAGGTCAGATAAGATGATGAGATGGCAGCACAGCAAAGGACTCGCGAAACACTTTACTACTCTCATTTCGCCTCTTTCGCCTCTCGTTTCTCTCCTCATTCTCATCCTGCACGCCTTTGCGCTTACTCTCTTGCTTCGTCTCCTCCTTCGTTTACTCTTTTTCTTGCCACGCGCTCCTTCCTAACTGCTATGGCTGTCCATCCACAGGTCAATAGGTACCATCTACCTTCACGGTCAGGAAAAAAAGGACATCAAATCGAGTAAGAAAATCAAGATGTCCTTAATTTTGGTCAGTACGACCGACTTTTGGTCTTATCAACTAGGTATTCGCACGGAATCGACCCCGCGACGACCTGGAAAGCTGGCATAAAGAGCCAGCAGGTTATAAGGGCACTGTTAATTATTTTAAACAAACATTAAAATAACCGCAAATAGATTGAATAGTCTGAACATTAAGAGTATCGACAACAGCTTAATCAATTCGCATTTGCTGTGCTATACTGTAGGTCCAATAACTAACATCGGTCGCGAGTGGTCGAGTGGTGCCATTTCTATGTAGTGTCAGGGTGTTGGCGGGAGGGCACGTCCATTGGGCGAGGGGGAGAGGACGGGGGATGCAAGGAAGCGGTGGCGTGAGGACGAAAAGAAGGCCATCGAGATGTGAGGGGAAGAAGCCGATCGGAGCCAAGGCCTCCTGCTGGCTGCTGGGCCCTCTCCGTAGGAATGGCTTCGGAACATTAGTGATTTATGATTGCAAGATTTATTCAAGAGTCGAGGTTAGGCACAATGCCACAGAGTCACGACCAGGATTAGGATGGGTAGGGCAAGAGGAGAGAAGGAGAGAGGAGAGAGGAGGGAGGAGGAGGGAAGGGAGAGAACGAGAGAGAGAGAGAGAGAGAGAGAGAGAGAGAGAGAGAGAGAGAGAGAGAGAGAGAGAGAGAGAGAGAGAGAGAGAGAGAGAGAGAGGGGGCAGGTAGATAACGTAGGGAGCCGCGGTGCGGTGCAAGGATTAATGCAGGAACAAAACGTTCGTGTGTGCGCGTTGTCACGGAACAGGATCAGAGCGGGGACGAGAGAGTAATGTGCACCAAAGGACTTGAGCCAGGCTGTCCAGTCGAAAAGTGAAAAGAGGTATGGTACTTTCCCTATGGAGCCGACAACGCAAAGCCCTCTGTCGTCAGGAAAAATATAATGCGCAAAATTTTCATAGTCGACCCGAGTCAATTTTTTGACTTTACTTTGGTCCAATCTAATGTGAGGTCACATCGACTAAAGATTGTGAAGCTATTGACTTCCGAAGTGAATTTGATTTTTCATTTTTCTGTGGGAAACTTTTTTTTCCGTACCTAATTCGAAAATTTCAACGTGGCCGTCGTCGCTACGGTACCATAAGCGGCGCACAGCAGGCGACGCGACATCTCAGGTGCTAAAAACAAAATGCGCCGGCAGACGTGTGGCGAATCCTGTCCCCATCGCTGCTGCCGCTGCTGCCGCTGCTGCCGCTGCTGCCGCTGCTGCCGCTGCTGCCGCTGCTGCCGCTGCTGCCGCTGCTGCCGCTGCTGCCGCTGCTGCCGCTGCTGCCGCTGCTGCCGCTGCTGCCGCTGCTGCCGCTGCTGCCGCTGCTGCCGCTGCTGCCGCTGCTGCCGCTGCTGCCGCTGCTGCCGCTGCTGCCGCTGCTGCCGCTGCTGCCGCTGCTGCCGCTGCTGCCGCTGCTGCCGCTGCTGCTGCTGCCGCTGCTGCCGCTGCTGCCGCTGCTGCCGCTGCTGCCGCTGCTGCCGCTGCTGCCGCTGCTGCCGCTGCTGCCGCTGCTGCCGCTGCTGCCGCTGCTGGCCGCTGCTGCCGAGGGATGTGCGGAGCGCGCTCGGCCTTTTCCTCCGCAAAGGAGACAGCGGCAGCGTGTACAAATCCCTCCCCTTCACCCCGGCGGCGTGGCGCTGCGTAGCTGCGTCGCGCTGAGCCCCGGACCCAAAGCCAATGCGTGACCGGAATCGTGTGCAGAAGCGGCCGCGCAAGGCCCCCCGCCTCGCCACCTGTAGCGCTGCCGTCCACCTATTTCGTAACGCCGCCAGCGGTTTAACGCGCCGGCTATTCTTCCAAGGCCAATCCTGCCATTCCATCGCAAGAGATCGCAGAAGATCGCTCGAGCTACTTCAGCATCCCCAATCCGCCAGCGTGCAACATCAACAGTGCAGCATAACGGAGACACATACATCTCGTCGGGGAGCGCCGTGGAGGGTAGGCAACGCGGGCGCAGGGCGTCGGAGCCGCTTGCCTACTGAGACTCGTAGGGGGCTCGGCAGCCACAGCTCCGCGGCCCCGATGCCTGTCTGTGCGCTTGTGTCTGTCCCTGTTGTTCTGTATCTCTCAGCCAGTCTCTGCCTACCTCATTCGGTGTCTCTCTGTCTGCCACTGCAAATCACGCGGCAGGCTGAATCGACAAGAATTGACGTCTTACCATGGCTGCCAAATTTTGGCAAGCACACCTGGGCAGACTGCTATTGCTGAATGTGGCTGTATTTGTACCCCATAATTGGCGAGCACGGACGCTCACCAAAACTTGGCAGCCACAGTGACGGCCGATCGGAAGTGCATGCCAAAAATCGGCATTCTAGGTGCACGCCACTCCAATGGGGCTTTCACTTTCTATAGGATTTGCAAGTGTGTCTGCCTGTCTCGCTTCAGTCTCTGTCTCTTTCGATGTCTCTGTCCGTCCGTCCGTCTCTCTCTCTCTCTCTCTCTCTCTCTCTCTCTCTCTCTCTCTCTCTCTCTCTCTCTCTCGTTCTCCAGCTGCAGAGGAGCTGGTATGGGCACTGCCAGCACGTGCAGAGGGCGCTTGGTGGCGGGGCGTTGCGCGGATATGTGTTTCTAACAAGAATCCATGTGATGAGGCCGGGGCTGTTATTATGCCCGCGTGGCCTTCCCGCTCCTGGAGTCTCCAACCCTAGCTCCAGCCGCGGCTCCAGCCCTGGAGAGGGAAAATGCCCCGAAGGCGGCGTTGCAAAGTGTTTACGCTCCGCAGCCGCCGGCGTAGGCCACCCGAGGGAGAGTATGGAAGAGAGAGAGAGAGAGAGAGAGAGAGAGAGAGAGGCGGAGAAGAATAAAGGTCGCACACGACAAACACTGGGGCAGTAGATTGCTTCCCCTGTGTCGACCGGCGGCTCGCAGACGACGCGACCCTGCCCGCGCCGCGCCGCGCCACGGCCGCAATCCCGCTAGACGACGGACGCTGACCTACCTCATTCGGGTCAACGCGAGGTGAACGTGAATGAGAAAGTGTAGGAGGACAGGACGGGCACTACGGTGAAATGCTGCTCCGTAATACACAGTCTTCATGTGAGTCTTTTTGATCCTTACAAAACCTTCCCATGTTTCACTTCGGTGAATTGTAGAAGCGATGAAGGCCTGCACGCGGGGGGGGAGGGGGGGGGGGACATCCGTTGCAAACGAATTGCTTATTTAAATTTTATGACAAGGAATTTGAGAACTAAAATTTCGTTGTGTTAGTTTTGCCAGCAAGACGTTCGTAGCAAAAGCAAAGAAACATCCATTTTGCCCCCCCCCTTCCCTCCCAAAACATTAATTAATAAATAACCTAACCTAAAAAATAACACCACTAACGTATACTTCAATTAATGAAATTTTAGTTCTCCGAACCAATTGCATTGCTTTGTCGCGAAATAACCTAAGAAATTCTTTGTGACGTTATGACTTGGTCTTGTGTGTTTAATGCCTCCGCTCCTGAATGTTTCATTCCCCACTCTTTGAGAGTGTACGAGGAATATGCACAAGTCGGAGGACAACGAAACGGAGGGCGCGTCGTTGCTCTCCTAGCGTCATCCCAAACGGACTGTCACTAAGCCAATGACCGTTCACCAGGATTCAACTGGGATGGCAGGGTTCCAAAGGCGGATCTCACCCGCTCGATGAAACAAGGGATGGAAAAAAGGAAACGACGGTCGACTACACTTGCAACCCTGCGATGCTCGGATCATATTCAGTACGGAAGGCAGCGGAAAAAGTTAAAGACCTAAAGAGGGGAGAAAACTTAAGATTTCACACAAACACTGCGGAAGAGCAGGCTAGCGAGG
Organism: Odontothrips loti; assembly: GCA_038380765.1. Classification (NCBI taxonomy): domain Eukaryota; kingdom Metazoa; phylum Arthropoda; class Insecta; order Thysanoptera; family Thripidae; genus Odontothrips; species Odontothrips loti. The sequence continues at coordinate 15,513,598 of CM076255.1, read as the reverse complement.
CGCGTCTCTGTGGGTTGTAATGTTGCCAATTTTCTGGTTTTGACGCCTTATTCGGGGCAAACAACGCCAATTGCCTGCAGAGAGAGGGGAACAGGGGAGGAATGAGACAGTGTGGGAGGCGTAGAGGTGGAGAGACTGGGATGGAACATAGGCGCCATGAAACAACGCGTTCTTCTAAAGTTGTAAAATGGTGCTCACTCGAAAAAGTTCTCTCACCACGGAGAGATGAGCAGTGCTGTAGTAGTGTAAGCATTGCCGTTTGCACGAGAGAAAGAGAGAGGGAGAGAGAGAGAGAGAGAGAGAGAGAGAGAGAGAGAGAGAGAGAGAGAGAGAGAGAGAGAGAGAGAGAGAGAGAGAGAGAGAGAGAGAGAGATGCAGGCAGAGTTTTTACTGTCGACGCGGCGGCCTATAAATTTTGATTAAGTGTTTTGCGTGTGGGGACAGCGAATGAAATTTGAAACAAGAATAAGCACCAAGAAGAGAGGGACGCAACAGAAAACCAGGTTACTATCGTCGTAAAAAAAGGAAACGGAGTAGGAATAGAAGTCTTCGTCATCGTGGTCCAGGAACCCCTCCGCAGGGTAGCTACTCTCTAAGCTCGTTAAAAAGCCAAACGGATTGGCACGTTATTTAAAAATTAAGAAATGTTGCCGAAGCGCCACTGGTCGAGCCACGGATCGGGTCAGCAGCAGCATGCGATTCGCTAAATAATTCGGGACAGCTTCCCTCTTCACCCCGCTTCGTTTCCATCCCCTGCGCTCCGTTCCTCCTTCCTCGCGTCTAGCTTCCAGTTTCCTGTTTTCTCTCTTCCTGGTCTTTTTGCATAGGTCAGACGTTCCCATCGCGGTTATGTCCGATCAGCGGCCAGGTCAGGGGAAAAGCTAGCAAGGAAAACCACAGCGCGATAGAGTATTCGAGTCATTCTTTTCTTAAGGCCTTATTTACCATGACTGTATAGTATTGTCTTTGAGAGCGTTCAGAAGTGCGTGATGTCATGTCAGCCTCCAAGCTAGCACGACCAGGTGGTAAAATTTAGAACGCGTCCAAAATTAGGTACAAGTGAGTCTTCTAGCCAATTAGGAACGCTGGTGACCCACAGGTTCGATTTCATACGCGGTCCACGCCGGTTTGTAACTACGGCTCCATTAAAACTTTGCATGTGCAGAAGAGAACAGGGTTTCACCGCAGAACCATACTGTGGGCCGCAGAAACCCGCCATGTATAGTTAGATACCTGGTCTCTCTCTCTCTCTCTCTCTCTCTCTCTCTCTCTCTCTCTCTCTCTCTCTCTCTCTCTCTCTCTCTCTCTCTCTCTCTCTCTCTCTCTAGCCCTACCACATTCAATACTCTCTGATCCGGTCCTTTCTCCGTGCTACACAGCTTCACATTTCACAATGAATTTATTAGCTGGCCCTATTTCGCAGCACCTCAACCCCTCCTCCACCGATCAGACTGGAAGTCGTGAAAGTAAAAGGTAATTAGGTATAGTAATGAAATGTCCTTGTTCAGGCTTATGTACTTATTTACAGAGCAAGAAAGGAAAAACATTTTCCATGTCAGGAAACGTTGTGGAAAAGGTCAGAGACATGGGAAGGGGATGAACAAAAGCCCCCAATTTACCCCCGGCACAGCAAAGGGCAGCCCTTGGCGGGGATGTCCACTTCCGCGGAGCGCCGCCTCGTCCGGCCTCAAAGAGGACGGGCACAGGCGGCCACAAGGACACCGCCGGGGCGACATTGAAGCTCTGCTCTACGGCCGTAGCAACTCCTACACTTTCTATCACGTGGATACATTTTTTTGAGAATACTTGAGGAATTACTTCAAGATATGCTTCGGAATACTTATAAATTTGAGAAACATTTGGCAGTTTTTGGCCATTTGGACCCTTTGAGGTGAGATTACCGGAATCATATTCTTGAGAATGCCGCGAGAACACCTTCGGAACACTTAAACAGCGTACAACAAATACTAAAGTTGCAGAACGCAGGGCCGTCGTACGCATTTAAACTGGGACTCTTGGATGTGCCGTTTAACTGTCACCAATCAGTGCTGCAACTGGCGCATTGACTGGCGCAGTAAATGGAAATATTTTGGACCCAGCAGCCAACCTAATGAAAAGCGTGTGCTTGCAAGAGATAATATGTCCTCTCATCTAAGATAGTGAGGCAACCCGCAAAACAAACAAGTGAATGTAGACAAAAGCCCCCCCCCCCTTTCAAGAGCCAAATCTAGTTACGTGCCTGGCTGTGTGTGGGTGTATGTGTGTGTGCATGTGTGTGTGTGTGTGCATGTGTGTGTGTATGTGTGTGTGCATGTGTGTGTGTATGTGTGTGTGCATGTGTGTGTGTATGTGTGTGTATGTGTGTGTGCATGTGTGTGTGTATGTGTATGTGACCCGCGACCGGCGGCTATTGACGGTGCGACCAAAGTGATTTCCTGCGGTCCGCACCTGTGGCGTTTGTCCGAGGGTGCTGGCGGGTGCTGGCGGCGCCTTCAGCCTTTACGGCGCGGCCAGGTGCGGCCGCCACCGGTAGCGCAGCAGAGCGCTGGCATATTGATGAGGGGAAGACAGGAACAAGAACAAGTAACGAAGGCCTCCCGCCACAGAAAATTTGGGCCCAAAAAGAGAAAGAGAAAGAGAAAGAGAGAGAGAGAGAGAGAGAGAGAGAGAGAGTGGGAGTGGGAGGGAGGAAGACAGAAGAGAGAGAGAGAGAGAGAGAGAGAGAGAGAGAGAGAGAGAGAGAGAGAGAGAGAGAGAGAGAGAGAGAGAGAGTACAGCACGACCACAACGCGGCGTAGGACGAGCAGAGGTCCCCCGCCCTCTCCTTATCACAGAAACCATCAAAATGATAGCGGCGTAACCTTGGCGGCTGGCGCGAATTTTTACAACTCATTTAATTTTTTTCCCTCCTCTCTCCCCCTCCCCCTCTTCTACTTCCTTTTCTTGCTTCTCTGATACCACCACACTCCGACGCACCGCTCCCCCCCCCCTCTCTCTCTCTCTCTCTCTCTCTCTCTCTCTCTCTCTCTCTCTCTCTCTCTCTCTCTCTCTCTCTCTCCCTCTTCGACTTTTTGGTTTGACACATCACGCTTACTTCTTTCCCCTCCGGGTGGGCTATGCTTTTAATCCCTCCCACCCCCGCAGCGTTCTTCGAGGATTGTCGCGGCTTCAGCCCTGGCGACCCATCCCTCCGCGCGCCATCACTTCAATGCCGTCATCCGGTCACGGAGCCACAAACTTTCCTCCACGCGAGTCACACCGCCCGCCCCTCCATTACAGCTACGGCCGCACACCTTCCCTCCCCAGAGTTTGTCCCACACCCTCCCCTTCCTCCTCCACCATGGCCTTTTCGTATTCGCGGTCCCTCTCTCTCTCTCTCTCTCTCTCTCTCTCTCTCTCTCTCTCTCTCTCTCTCTCTCTCTCTCTCACCCTCCCACTCTCTTTCTGTCTGTCTCTCTCTCTCTCTCTCTCTCTCTCTCTCTCTCTCTCTCTCTCTCTTTCCCTCCAACTCTCTTTCTGTCTCTCACTCTCTCTCTCTCTCTCTCTCTCTCTCTCTCTCTCTCTCTCTCTCTCTCTCTCTCTCTCTCCCTCTCTCTCTCCTTCGCCCCACTCACCCTACTGCTACAAGAAGGGTCAGCCACCGACGCCCCTGAGTCGGTAGAAATGACCTCGAAACGAAGACGAGCGCGGCTCCTCCGAGTCATCGAAGTCTTTCGTCGTCTCTCTCGTCGGCCTCTCTCGCTCTCTATGCCGTTTTCTGAAGATAATAATTGTCAAGTTTGGCATGCATTGCTGACTTCTCATTTTTCTACTCTCTACTGACAACCTGACACTAAAATAAGGCGAAGAAGAACGAGAGACAGAGGGGGGTGGGAGAATAAGAGAAAACAGACAAACTTTCGCTTTAGATATGGACACGTGCTGCGCTGGAGGAACGCTGTTTGACGGGGGAAATCGGAGAAATTCGAAGGGAAGCGCGAAGGAATGCACTTCTGCGAATTTTCCCAATTCCTGTCATCTGGGTATCCTTTACTCGCTTCCACCGCCACGGCCACGGATGAGATGGACCCCGACGACACGCCCAGTACTTCTGTCCACCGAATGAAGCAGCCGGGACACGGTCACATCTCCAACGATCTGGACCAACCAGGTCTGGGGATGCTGCGGTCACCGGCTTTCGCCTATCTATCCATCTCTTTCTCTCTCGCAGTGTCCGGTGAGCGCAACGCCGGACCACGCCTCGCCAAATGAAGTGTGGTCGGACAGGGCGACGTGGAGCGCCACCGCAGTGGGGGACCACAGCGACCCACCTCTAATCAGGGCCCTGAAAAGGACCAGGGGAAGAAGGGCGGGGAGGGAGCGGCGGGGATTGGCTAGAGTAAAGAGGTAGTACGGCTGTGGAGAGGGGGAGCAGGTGGCGTAGGAAAGGAGGGGGGATTGAGGCGACAGCATCGGGGTGGCTAATCGAATGGAGCGCAGGCTAGATATCGGAAAACACGGCCGCCTTCACAGAAGTGGCGCGGCGGTGACCGCTGGATCACCACCCACTCCATGCCCACCCCAGACCGTCGCTACCCCAGCTCGCTCTGCCTGTCACCCCCTCAGCTGGTGCTGCGTGCGCCGCGCTGGTCATACAAGTGGTTTTGGCCGGCGTCTGACGGGACGCCCTCCGCAGCAATCCACTGAGAGTATGAAAAGGTCATGGACATAGCCGAATTTTGTTTTAAAAACTTGGCGTTACATGGGAGATTTAAGACGCCAGGATTACAAAAATGGGACCACACGGCCTGTTTTGATGGGAGATGAGGATATTTTATAGTGGTGGACGTTCTCATGGCCACTATCTTGCGCATTTTTATTTCTGAAAACGACGTAGTGATCCTATTTTTGAGATCCTAGTCAAAACCGACTCTATCTGAGTCACCTATCGGCCAGAACTGATGGGCGATGATCCTGTCTCTTTCATTCTCGAGGGAGACTGGCGTGGACAAGCAGTGCGAGTGCGCGCATCGCACGCCAGGCCAGAACACGTTGCGAACGCGACGCGCGACAAGCCGCGACGTGCCGACGTGGGCGGGATCGGGCTGGACCCTCTCCCAGGGGGCGTCGGCGACAACGACACCGTGTACCATCAGCGCACCTGTCGCGGTGGGGAAGAGGAGCGCGGTGGAATGGGGGAGGGAGGTAGCAGGAGGAAGGAAGGGTTGGCAACAGTGATGACTGGGAATTCAAACGTGTCGTGCGCCTAACCGAGGGAGCGCAAGTCCAACTGCGCACTGTCTTTCCGTGAGCGCCTGACAAGTCACGGGTATGCAGCTCACTTCGCAACAGAGCGACCCAACACGGTGCTTGGCAGTAGGGGCAACCATTATCATGGTTTTTTAAAATACATAATTGCGATCTTAATTGTTTTGTTCACAACTTGACAACGTGGACCGCAGTGTGGTGAGCGAGACTCAGCTTTTTATGACTTCATTGAGCCCCGCTTACTGTTCCAGGGAGGGACATTCATAAACTACGTGACCGATTTTAGGCCACTTTTGACCCCCCCCCCCCCCCCCCCCTAACGTGACCTGGCTAACCTAACCCTACCATGCATTAAGGATAGGGTCGTGACCATTGGCTGATTCCCCCCCCTGAAATGGTCACGTACTTTATGAACGTCCCCACGGCAGAATGTGAGAAATTCGAAGGCAAGGAAAGCCGGTGGAATGCGGCTATTTCGGGGAATCTCAACCTCGTTTTCCTGTTCCACATTTCCGCTTGAGTTTGATAGGTCTAACCCTTTCGAGACGAGACAGTTTGGCGTATCGCTAATTAAAGCGGCTGCGGCAGCAGAGGCAGCAGCAGCCTGCCCAGCAGGAGCAGCAGCAGTAAGTAGCGAAAAGGCAATCCTCGCCCAGCTTGAGTGTCCGCATCCCCTCGGCTTGCGTGGACCGTGGTAGTTGGCTGGTATCCCGCTCGCAGAAATGACGGACTGAACCGCGGGGCAAACAGAGTACTGCTCCTGCTCCCTGCGCTACACTGACACTGCTGCCGCGGCTGCCGCAACTGCCGCAGCTGCTGTTACGCCAAAGAAAAAGAAAAAACGTAGACCTGGACTGAATCTTTCGAGACTTTGGTTGGGGACAAAGTTCCTAGTAGCAGCAGTATTCGCAGCAATAGCTACTGTTTTTCATCAAGATGAATTTTAACGCCGAATCAGACTTGGTGGAAGAAAATTATTACTACTACGACTGCTTTGAATACTACTACTATTAATACTGTTATTACTTACAAGAAACACTGCTGCTGCTGCCACTACTACTTCTGTTACTACTACTCGTACTACTACTGATCCACTACCACTGCTACTACTGCCGCCGCCACGGTTTCTGACCTCAGGGAAGCTTCTTATATTGCGCGAGGGGAGAAAAGGAGCAAAGGGAATACGAAGACGGGGATTGGTCGAATTAGCCGGCGGGATGAGCATTCCAGAGCAGCGGCGCGCGGCGCGGGGGATGCAGGATGCGCGGTGGCCGCTCTGCAATGTAAAACAATTCATGCCCAAGGATTTGCCGTGTCCCGAGGACTGTGACTAGCAAGATAGGGAGGAATGCGCTGCTGCTGTGCGCAGCCTGGCTTTTTCTCAAGGCTGATTTTTTTTTCCCAAGGAGGATGCTGCGGCGCCTGGGACAAGACGCAGTAGAGAGGCTGCCTTTTCCAGGGTAAAGAATCTCTGCGTGCTCATGTCAAGGCAATCCTCCGGCTGCTTCACTATCCAGCGCAGCGTCGAGCGGAGCCAAAGGGGTGGCGCAGGTGAGAAAACCACACACAGAAAAACGTAGTTTCAGCCTTGAACTTGTCAAGGTTACTGGCCTTCATTCAAGGCAATCATAGGCGTGCACGAAGCTTCGATGTAGCTTTGTTCCAAGTGACAAGAGCTTTTAAGTTCGTTCCAACCTTGATCGAAGGCATCACTTCCCTGGGCGCACACGCACGCACACACAAATACATACACATTCTTTAGAGAAATTATCTGGGCGCTGGCATTCCCAAATTGCACCGGGTATGACCCAGCAAATTAAGTGCAGGCCCAGATATGTGGCGTGTGATGAGACACACACATGAGGCATAGCGACTCCAGACTGGCATCTACTAAGAGTAATTCAATCCCATTTTAAAGTGCCTAGGTTCGAATACCAGAGCTGTGAGGTGTAGGTTTGCCCAGAGAAATAGATTCCGATGCGCTAAAATCATTCTTTTGCCAATAATTGCATTCGTCAGCGTCTTCAGAATATGCCATTCTAGACTTGATTGCAAATGCATTTGTTCAGGTGTGCGTCCGGCCGGCCAGGAGCCATTCCTGTGTTTAAAATCGCTAGTCCACGAGTGCACGAACGACCGTTCTCCGCTACGTACTATACCATGGCGGTCGTCGGTTCCAACGTACCGCCGCCCCCGTGACTTCCGCCTCCCGCCCCACGACTTTGAAAGCGTATTCCCTCACGTACACTTTTACCTCGCACCGTAGCGTTGCGGGTGGGAATGCACGCAGTGGCCGAGGGATCCGGGACCACCGCCGCCGCCACCTTCACTGCGGCCCCGGAAGTTGGCTGCCCGTTTCACACCTCACAACGCGCGCTGCACGGCCCCTAATGCGTAGAAGAGTTAGTCGGGCACATACCATCACCCTCCCCTCCCACCGCCCACTGCCCGGAGGGAGCCAGCCACCACGACCGCCGCCCCCGAGGGGGCCCAAATACCACGTGATGTGTAGGGACTGATCTCTCAGGACGCGCGCTCGGGGGCTCGCTCTGTACGGCAGCGACCGCAGAAACGGACCTGACCCCGGAGTGAAAGCAGTGCGCCAGGGCTCTGTGTGTGTGAGTGTGTGTGTGTGTGTTCGAGTGTGAGGATGAGTGACGGAGAGAAGATACACAGACGAGAGACGGAAAGAGGAAAAAGGGGAGTGGTGAGAAGATATGCAGGAGACGGGCAGGAGAGGTCGGGTGGTTGGTGTAGGGTGTAACTGCCACTTTGGGGCACAACGCGCCGCTAAGATCGCGGTAGGCAAGTTCGGCGCGTACTAGGTGAAGAGGGAATTAAAATCCAGCAGGAAAAATCGAGATATCTCGAGTTCGAAGTCGATTAAAAAAACGGCCGTTTCTTTTTTGTGCTAAAACCTTGTCGAAAGAATAAAAAAAAATAGTCATCCCGAATTGATTTCGTCTCTTTTCCGTGTTCTCGATCTGTGGCAATAGCGCAGACGCGGCCTCTGTCGCTCGCTCACGCCGCCACACCTTGACAGAGTGAGAGGGGAGACACGGCTGCAGGCGCGCGGTTGGGGGCGGCGGCGCTGCGAGACCTGCAGAGAGTGCTAAGTAAAGGCCCGGGATAAACTTTCCAGTCAGACGCGGAAACAGGCCCCCGCGCCGTGCCACGCCACGCCACACCACATCCCGTGCCTACTGCTCGTCATCAGCGTGAGCGACAGGGCATCCAGCCCCGTGCCGCCCCCGAGCCGCCCCAAGGCCCGGGGGCAGGACGCGAAATTGAGGGCGGAAATAAGCAGTGGAGCGATGACGATGCTGTCGATGATGATAATGACGATGCTCGTCGACGATGATGACGATGGCGCACGGCTGGCTGGAGCATCCAGTGCAATCAAATCAATGATGGGACTCAATCACGGGGAGCGGCGGGGGGAAACACTCCATCATTTTCGGGGCCCTTGTTTCCCCAGGTAATTACAACACAACGTTTCACATTTCCCCACCACAAGGCGCACATCAAAGGCTAATGTGATTAGGGCAGAGATCGGCGAGGTGACTAGGCCGCCCTTTCCTGCTCTCACCTCGCCCTTTCCTCTGTTCTGCCCCCCCCCCTTCCCCATTCACCCACGGGGCAGATCCGTGTGCGCGACAGTCCCCCCTCCCTCCCCTCACTTTCGTTTCTTTTGCGAGATAAAGAGCAACGGAAATTCATACCGTCAGTCTATATAATTAAATTAATGCTGTTTTAATTTTACACCAACTTTCACTTTGAGGGGGTTCAGAAAGTGGAGGGGGAGGGGGGGGGGGCAGCGCGTCTCTATGTCAGACGTGAACCCCAAAGAGCCCCCCTGCGCCGCACCTTTTGAAATTTTCATGCTTCGCAAAAGGGAATGGAATGAGTCGGCGAAGGGGGGGGGGGGGGGGAGGGTTCAAAGTGCTTTTGGTGGGAAAAATCCAAGCCTCCCTTTCTCTGGTGCCACCTTAGTTCGCCTTTCGCGGCGTCCTTCTTGTCCAACTGTCCGCCAATTTATCTCATCCGGCTTACAAAAGGGAAAGAGGCTCAAAGAGACTTTGTACCCTTTCCGGGTTGCAAGTAGTTCCTGAAACCGTGTTGGTCTGCGATGCTACCAACCACAACGGAGCGAAACGGTTCATTCCACGCCAAACAGCGATTGATAGATCAATTACTGAAATATTCCCGAAGAGAGCGGGCACGTGTAGGTTGTAGAGGCCTCCGGTGACCTGGTAGCGAGAATGGGAGGGAAACTGAGCGAATTAGAGAGACAGAGAGCGACAGGAAGAGGGATAGAGAGAGAGAGAGAGAGAGAGAGAGAGAGAGAGAGAGAGAGAGAGAGAGAGAGAGAGAGAGAGAGAGAGAGAGAGAGAGAGAGAGAGAGAGAGAGAGACCGCCTGCTGTTTGCATAATGAAACATTTGTATTTAGCCTAAACTTTTCCGGAATAACGATCATGTCCCGTCTCGCTCTAATATCCCCCGATGACTTACACAGCGAAAACGGCCTCTACTGCAGCATTCCGAACATCCGCGGCCTGAATTCATTCATTCGCATTTATATAATTCATTCATTCATTCAACGCCGCGTGAGCGAACGGACCGGCAGCGCGGGCGGCGCCCTCCTAATTCAATTCGGCGATTGCCGAAAAAGGAAAAGTTAACGACACTGTGGCGGCGTACAGCAAACGTCCTGTACCCCGTCGGCTTTTTAAACTTTCCTCGGGGGAGAGAAAAAAATGGAGGTAAAGAAGAAAGACGAAAAAATGTCATTAGAGGCATTGATGGAGAATGGATTGCCCGGTTTAAGGTCAAAATACATATTTCTGGCTAGCGCTGTTAGCGTCTGTCAAGAAAACGATTCGACTTTCCATTCTTCGTCGCTACCTTTTATTTTTCTTCTCAGAGCAAAAACAAAAAAAAGTGGTGTAAATGTATGTGCTGGATGACGTTAAGGGATTACCGAAAGACATAGTTGATAGATAAAGACGATCCTAGATATATTTTTTTTATGCAGAGGGGGAGACTGAGGCGGAAGCGGAAGGATACAGCACAAAAAGCCCAGTGAAAAAGGTGAGGGGAGGGAGGGGAGCGGGGGGGGGGGGGGGGGGGGGCGGAAGGGGTCTACGCAAGGGACCACCTGCAGTGCAATATGCCCGCAAATGGGGCAGATAAAGAAGGCCCATAAAAACAAATGAAGATAGTGAAGGAGCTGCTGACGCGACGCATTGCGAGGGTGGGTGAGGGACAGGAAGAGAGGGGGGGGGGGATTTCTGGTTGACGATAGAGACGGATATAAGAGGTAGAGCGACAGAGGACGAAGAGAGAGAGAGGGAGGGGGAGAGAGAGACCCGACGTAGCCTAGATGACGTCCCTGACGGAGACGTGGCCGCAGAGACAGATGCTGCTCTCCATCTGTGTCCCCTGCATGCCACGAGCCAGCAACCAGCGCGACCAAGCCGCTGCGGTGGGACTGAGGGCGGTATTCAAAATCAGCTCTCACCCGAGGCGGGCGCGCTGGATGAGAATATCATGGCGGGATGAACTCGGCAGTGTGGGACGGGAACGGGAAATAAGTGTGAAGTTCAGAGTGCGTTTGAAAATTTGATTCAATGTCAGTGAATTTGGAACGGAATAAGATTATGGTCGGCTCAATTTCATGTATTGCAATACAATTAAAAAAAATCAAATGTCTTTATTAAAACTTTGGTAAATTTGATGCAATTTCGTGTAGTTTCGCTGGAGAATTCTTCAGGAACTTGTTTCCACCACGACGGCGCAGAGGCTACTCGGTTGCCGAACGCACACCCAAGCGTTCCAAGGCGAAGGACCGACCTCCCACAACCCGCCTCTGAGAGTGCCTAATGATTTCGGCGGAAAAGGAGAGAAACAGCCGAAAAAGGAGAAAAAGAAGAAGTCAGAGTGAAAAAACCGCACCCGACGCAGAAATAAACGCAAGAAAAGGAAGATCCTTACGTCGCGCGATGTGATATTAGCCACAGCTGTGCCAACAGCCGTCGTAGAGCAGAAAGATATCAGTGCAGCAGAGTATGCTGGGTCAGTTCGTCACTGAAGAGGCAAAGTGATCCACCTGTACACATATATGCATGCACTGCAGCCACCAAAGGAATTCGGGTCATCTGGTTGTAGTCGGTACGAATTTTCAAGAAATCAGAACCAATTTCAAGTGTCCGGGTAAGAATATCACATTTAGTGTGTGAATTTCATCGTCATTTAGGACGTAAGGCCAATTCGTCGACAACACTGATCTTGTTAGATACCCTCCTCTGCGCCCGAGTCTGCGCCTCAACAGGTGAACTCTGAACTCGCCGTCAGAGGACAATTAGTCGCAGCATTTAGTCGCCTCGATGAAATAAGCATGAAGAATGTGTAAGCCTGCCTTCATCGCACCCTCTTGAGAATTCCTCGCCCTGACGGCCAGCCGTCCGGATCGCACCGCGCGCCGCGGACTCTCGAGCCGCCTGGATGACGAGTTGCGGGGGTCGCTACCCGTCGGATGCGATTTCGGTTGCCTGGGGAAAGCGATTCGTGTGGGAGCGGCGGACGGTGCGGACGGTCAGGGCTCCTCTGCTCGGCCGTGCCTTGGCCGCGCTCGCCCGGACTTGACTCAAGTGCGCGAACGTGCCGGTGGGCGTGCCGAGCTGGCCGTGCGGGGCGGGGCGGGGCGGGGCGGGGCGGGGCGGGGCGTGGCAGGGCCAGAGGGCCGCAGAAGAGTGAAGATAACTCGCCGAGCAGCGGGCGGCGCGAGTTGTAACTTTGCCGGGCTGTGTCTCAGATACGGGCCTCTTACTGCGGACGTTGTGATGACAGAGCGGGCCGGCGACGCCACCAGCAGCACCTCCAGCAGCACTAGCATCAGCAGTCGCAGCACCAGAGGACCGTGCCGAAGCACTAGCAGTGGAAGAAAAAAACAGAAACAGCGACACGAGCACCATCGCCACTACTACCATCAACAGTCGCAAAACCACACCGCAGCACTGGCAGCGGCAGCAAGGAGCAGCAACAAGCCACCACCACTACCATCACTAGCATCAGCATGTGCAGCACTAGCACAGTGCAAAAGTTATCCGCAGCATTAGTGGCTGCATCAAAAACACGGGAACCTAGCTTCTAATAACCATCTTAACCATGGCATTGGTATCATGCCGTACGAACAGACGCAGCTAAAACAGAATCAACCTCACGAGCGTCACCACCACTCTTAGCATGAGCATTCACAGTATCAGACCAAAACGCTACGACACTATCAGAACGCACGAACAGCTGCAGGCAACACAAGAAGGAGCGTGCTCCAGAGAAGCAACAGTACCAGCAACACCAGCTACGGTGAATTCGGCACTGTACTAGCAGCAACAGTTCAAGAACTGAAGCAATCGCAGCACAGAAGTAATTTCACAACTAAGTCGCAACATGACTATCGTGCTATACCACTAGTTTGCGGCATTTGCCAATGTCTGCAGTAGCAGCATTAGCGACAGCGGAAGCCACATCAGAAACAAGAGAGACAATGCCAGAAACAACGCAAGCAACATGACCAGCACAGGGAACATCAGCTTCAGCAGCCTCTCCTCCCTGTTCCAGGGCCGACTCTTTTCGGTCCGGGACTGGGCTTTATTTGGCCCGGTTACGCAAAGAACGGTGGACCAAAAAGCACACTGCGGCAGCAGGGCTTCCTTACGGCAAATCGGGGACTCCCTGCCACGCCGCGCTGCCGAGATAGGCGAGACGGCGGGAGTAGATAAGGAAGATGACAAATGATGTGCCGCGGCGTGGCGGGGGTAGCCCGGTGGTGTGCTGGTACGGTGAGAGAGAGAGAGAGAGAGAGAGAGAGAGAGAGAGAGAGAGAGAGAGAGAGAGAGAGAGAGAGAGAGAGAGAGAGGGGGGGGGAGAGAGAGAGAGAGAGAGAGAGAGAGAGAGAGAGAGAGAGAGAGAGAGAGAGAGAGAGAGAGAGAGAGAGAGAGAGAGAGACAGCGAAAGGGGGTGGTGTTAGCCGGCATGGGCGCCAGGGAATGAGAGAATAGGCAGCAGAGGCGGGTGGGAAAAACACTGGGGCGTGCAAATGGAAAGCAAAGAGAATGCTACGAAGGCGGGGGGAAAATGATCAAAAAGGAAGAATGACGAGGATAAGAAGAGAGAAAGAGGGTAAAGTCATATCCACAAGTAGAAGTGTGAGGGAAAAGAGACAGACAGTGCGGTAGGTCGTTCTGCGAGATGGTGTGTATTGGCTGGCAGGCTCTATATGCCGCCGCTAGCGGCCTCTCTCCTTTCGTCTCCCCCCCCCCCCCCCGTCTGCAACAAGCCTCCCATTGCCATAGCTGCAGTCACCCTATGAGCAGAAAACACGACGAGACGACGTGCTGGGCCCGCCTTTTAACCCCCGCCCTGTTGTACGGAACTCATACCGCCCCGCAGTGTGTGTGGTACCTGATAAGGAAGCCCGCTGGAATGGCACGTCATCGAGACGGCCAAGTGGGACAGTTTCCTTCTATGGGCGGGCGGGCGGGTGGGCGCGAGTGGTGGTCGAAGCGAGGTGGACAAACACAAGGTTAAGGTGAAAGAAAGGGACAGCGAAGGGGAAAGTGGGGGGGGGGGGGGGGGGGGGAGGCAGCGACGGCGCCAACCGCCGTAGGGGCAGAAGGACGATATGGCGGCGGCGGGGACCTGACGGCGGCCTTCAGGGCGCAATATCGGTATCGGAGTGGCGCATTTGGCACGCGTCAAACGTCAAGACGTCGCCCCCTTTCTCCCTCCTCCCCCTCCCTCTGTGGGCAGAGGACGAGGACGTGTTGTGAAATGTATCAGCCGGCGGGCACACGCACTGGGGGAGGGTGACGCCGCTGTCGTCGGGTGCTGAAAGTGCTGGAAGATATGGCGGAGGGGGTGCGGCCAGGACGGCCCGGGATGGATAGACGAGGTGGCAGCGGCGCCTATGTGCGGCGCGGTTCACAAATCGCGTAACGCCTATCGATCCCGATACGGTGTCGTTCAGACAACCATTCGCGTTCACCCCACAAGATGAAGCCCCGGGCTCGAGCGCCCGCTCTGCTGGTGAGTCTCGAACCCAGATATGCATTGCGTGATTTATGGACGATCCCTACACAAATATGGACAGACGCGGCAAGGGAAGTGGGAGGGGGGGGGGGGGGGTAAGTCTTGTGCCATGTGCTCATATACTGTACCCAACCCACCAACCACACCTTCGACCATGGCCGGCGTCGTCTGCTCTCGGACCGCACACTAATGGAGTGCCAGGGCCACATAAGGGGCCACAGCCACGGGGCAGGGCACAGCGTCGCCGCGGCAGGGCAGGGCTTGGGCTACGGCAGAGCACGGCGGGTGCAGTCACGGTAGGGCACGGCTCGCCAAAGCCTAGGTAAGTTTACGTTGAGTATTATAGGAGGGTTTATTGTGCGCCGCGCGCGCTTTCAGCGAGTTTGAGATGCGCGGTGGCGGCGGCGTCGGCTCCACGCTGCCGCTGCCGGTGTGGGCGGACGGGGGCGCGGGCGGGGGCGGGGGGGGGGGGGGGGGAGCGGGCGAAGGCGGGGGAGGTGAAAGGTTCAGGGCCTCGCCGGACTGGATGCCGGCCTCACCGTCGCTGCAGCAAGGGGTCCACGACCGCGTCGGTGGTCGCGTGCACTCACCTGGAAGCAGACAGAGAAAACAGGCAAGGTCAGACACGCTGCGTAGGTGGTGAGGTTCTTATGGAGTAACTTTGTTTGCGAAAACAAAAGGAAAATATGGCAAGCATAGACTCTCAAGATACTGCAACAGGTTTGTAGGCTGTCTCATTCGTATTTTTTTTTTTTTTGAGGATGCTACAATGCTGTTGTGGGGGTCAAATCGTCCCGTAACGTTTAGACACATAAGCTAGTGTGTGTAAGGGTGTGGAGTGAGTGTGTGGTATAGCCTTGCATGGCACGGCGACTGCTTTGCCGAGATAGAGCTCCGTGGAACCAGAGGGACATATTCCGTTGTCCTCTGCTTTTTAGAAGTAAGCTACAGAGCAGCAGCAGCAGCAGCAGCAGCAGCAGCAGCACCAGCAGACACACTAGCAGCACAGCGAGGACGGGCTCGCTCCCGTGGTCCATCTTATGGACATGCCCTCGGAGAGTTCGCTACCCACAGAGCAGGCCCGTGGGGACTGGCTGAACGGGCCAGCGCTGGCCAGTACAGGGCCTGCCCCAATCACATGACTACATAATGACGCACTCCTCGACTGACCACTCGCTCTGCCCCTCCCTCCATCCCTCGCTCACTGCGGCCGACGAAACTGCCAAGGAGAGAGGAAACCTATCGGAAATCCATCAATAATTTCCCTTGGTTTCGCTCCGCGCAGGTGGGTCCGCTTTCGGCCACCCCCAACAAGTGTGCCCTCCCCCTCTATCCACCATCCACAGGTGCTCCGCCGGCACCCCAGGCCCTCGATTCGCCAGGCTGTTCAGAGCAGAGGTCGGGGCATGGAATGTGAGCCACCTACAACTTTTAAACCACACGCCCTTTAATTTTCGTTGGGAACAAAGTCCTATCTGAATACTGGACTGATCCGAAAAGCGGTTGGTTGAAACTAGAATAAGTGAGACCTGTGCTAGAGTCAGCTTGGAGCCAGGATTCCAAAACTGGCGTCACATGACGCTTCTAGTGGGACATGAGAACGTAGCTAGTTGGCCTAATCACGGCCACCTTAACTCGTATCTTTCCGCATTTACTATCAGAAAGGGTAATGTGAACCCGGAACTTTGGAATCCTGGCGCCAAGACAAGTCTACCTTAGGTCTTAAGTATTGGACGCTCACCGTAAGGCCGCAAAGTTTTTAAAACAAACTTTATCGCTCAAAATTATCCTTCAAAATGATGATGATCCCCACCATCGTCATCACGATCATGACACTCTCACTCTAAAGTACAGACGCCGCAGACGCCGCACGCATTCCGGCCGCACCGCAGCCCGGGATGTAACCCGCACTCGCGATACATTGTCGGCGTCTGCTGCGGTGTGGGGCTGCGCATCTCTCTTCGGCACGCCACGCGGATCCCCCCGCTCGCGTCGGGAGAAAGAAACAAATCAAACAAATGAGCGGCACGGACCACGATCCGTCTTGGCGCTCCGCGCGTCGTGCCCCACATTTCGACTTCGGCGCCAAAGCCGCTCGATGGCTCATAAGTCGCCGCGTATCTCCATCTCCGGCAGGCGCCTCGCCGCGACGTGCGGCACTCCTGCAGGATTACGGGGCGTTCGAACCGAGCAGAATGCCATAAAACCTCCGCCAGAAGAACGCCAAGGGGGAAGTCCTTCTTAGGTCCGGCAAAAGGACTGCAGGACTGTGCTGCTCAGGACTTATGTTTCTGAGGGGATGTCTTACGTGAATCCGGAAGGATGGATGCCTTAGTCCTCGGGACTCTAGACCGACCCCTGAGAGAGTCCAAAGAGGGATTCCTTCCAGGCCCCGCATTGACCCGTTACATTGGGACCTTATATGGACTCTTTGCTACTGCTCACATGTGACGAAAATGGATTTTCGGGATCCTAAACTGAGCTGTTAGAACTCCGAAAACGAGATCCCAGGATTTCCAAAATTAGCCCTTCAAACTCAGAAAATGAGCCCTCGTGCCTCCAAAAATGGGCGCTTACCCTCTCCAAAATGATCCCCTGTGACTTCATATTAATTTCTAATGGCTGCGCACATGATATTGCACAGGATCGTGACTCCAGCAACACCCTCCGAGGGACGGCTTTTAACTCACTCGCAGCGATCGCACCCCCTCCGCCCCGATTTTTCACACGCCCGCCAAAGCCGCAGAAGCAGAGGGAGAAGTGGAAGGATCGGGTATGAGAGTGCGTATGTGTGTGAAAGAGAGAGAGAGAGAGAGAGAGAGAGAGAGAGAGAGAGAGAGAGAGAGAGAGAGAGAGAGAGAGAGAGAGAGAGAGAGAGAGAGAGAGAGAGAGGGGGGGGGGGGGGAGAAAGCGAATGGGGGCAAAGAATACAGAGGGTGCGCACAGCAGATCTGCTGGAAGAGAAAAATGTAAAAAAGTATCGTTCGCGCGTTTCCAACTTCCATGACGTGCTCCAGGAAACGGGAGCACTGGGCCACACAGCGCGTGGGGTGGGAGACGGCCATGTTTTGTCTCTCTCGCTCTCCCTCACCCGCCACAGAGGAAGGAGCCAAACAATTTGAAAAACCAATTCCGGCGCGCGCTCAGAACACCATAGCCCCTTGGGCACGTGAGTCACTGCCTCGCCAAAGGCTGAAAAGTTGAAAGTTGCTTAAAACGTACTCTGTCAGTGACAAGCAAGGACGCGGCCGAAAAATTCCAGGTGGTTGATTCTTTCCTTGTCAGTCATTCATTCTCCTATTTGTATCTCTCTCTTTCACTCACTCTCTCCGTAGTAAGTCAATCAAGTGAAAGAGGGACGGATGATAAAAAAAAAGAAGAAAAACAGCCGATCTGTGAGCGCACGGCGATAGAGGTTGGTCCCTGACTGGCAATCAATGGAAGTAGGGCAAAAAGAAGAAAAAAACAGGGGGGGGGGGGAATCGGGCCGAGGGCGGTATCACAGCATCAAGATTTGATTAGTCGCAGCGAAAATTACACGCGGGAGAAATAACTGGGGCAGCGCGCAGATGATTCATACTTCGCACGACGGGGCCGTCTATCCAGGCGCCTGGGCCGGCAGGACTTGTTCGGGTCCCTCTGACTGAGCCTGACTTGTGGGTAGGCAACCGCTCAACTCGTTAAGGCGCGCGTGTCGTGTTTACATCCAGGGATTCGTCCTCCGGAGCCGTGGGCTGGTTTATGTTGAGGAAACCTGGGACGCATTCTGAAGATGAGGCCTTTTACAGAAAATGAAAAAATTGAAGGTAGGTCGTTTGCTTGGAGGCTGACAAAAATTGAGATTCTCGCCATCGAGCTAATACACCTATTTCTTTTCAGGCACGATAGGAATAGACGAACTTTGGCTTTGATGTTTCCTTTAAACGTGTACTTAAGGAAGGTCTTAATCTAGCGTCACACCTGAACATCGTCAAGGCTGCTACAATCATGTCTCCTTTGTCCGTCAGCCATGTTTTCTTCTGTCAGTAATTTTCACATGATCCTTTGAGCTAATACCTGCATACGTTTAGCAAGCCCTGCGTGCGGTGGTTCTGGCACCTCAGCCAATCTGTCACGTGCTCATCGCGGGTCGTCATGGACGGAAACCATTTGTCGCAATTGCAAAACAGCAGTCTCCGGCTCCATAGTCTTCTCAACGAGAAGTGGTTCATTCGGTGAACTGTTGTGCGGGGTACTACAGTTGTAGTTGGTTTTACAGGATCATATTTCTGCTGAAACTGATAATACAAATGTACTACAGGAATAACAAAGATATTGCGGGCCGAACAAAGCATGTATTTACGGTACTGCAGGCTGGCAGTACACCAGTACCACCAATTTTATAAAAGTATACTTCGAGAGACGTGTATAGGGTACTACAGATATGGGGCCCACCCCTCGCCCCTCGCCTTTCAAGGCCACTTCCACGACGGTCAACATATCTAGCAGAGGCTAAAATTGTTGGACCCGACACAGCTGGACCCGATTGAACCGGACGTTTTCCTGGGCGTCTGTTGCAGCTGGATATCGGCGTACGCACGGCGGGCGATAGAGTATCCGGGGGAGACGCTCTGCCAGCGACACGAGGTGGCGTTGGGCGTCGTTCGGCGACTGGCCGGGCGTCCCTTCGCCTGTTTGGAGGGCCCAGTGACAGCAGGCTATCCGTCAAGCGCTGCCACCCTGCAGCCCACCCCCTCACCACCGCCCCAGATTAAACTGTCACAATGTGCTAACGAAATTTCGGTCGCTATTTCTTTTTGTTTGCTCATTTTTCTTGTCTGCGTGTAAGGGACCCCGGCCTCGTCGTGCGCCCTCCCCCCACCCCTTTCCCCTTATGGTGCCTTTCTCTCTGTCTCTCTCCTTCTCCCTGTCTTTCCTTATACATCTCACCCTATCTCGCGGAGGGGAGGAGAGAGGATGGAGAGGTGCGGGGGTTGACGCTCCTTAAACGGAAAGGCGAGGATGTCTTGGGAAACGAGAAACAACCTCGACACGTCGTCCTCCCCGGTGCGAAGAGGAAAGCTATGGGATTCGCGCGGCGGACACTAGGGAAAAGAAGGCAAAATGAAAAGGGAGCAAAGGAGAAAAAAAAGTGTGGTGACAAGACGACAGGTTTTGTTGTGCGATATATCATATGACCCGTCGTCGGACCGAAAGACGCCGCATAGAATCCGCACAGTTCAGATTCTGTTACGCGCCAATTTGTTAGATAATTTGCCCGTTCTGAGGTCGGTATTGATTCCTACGACCTGTTGGGAGATAAATAGTCTAGGTGAGTGAAGCTGGAAATTGCAATGCTCATTTTGTACACCATATTGTCTAAATGGTCCTCCCCAAGGTTCGTGGTGAGGGTGGGTTAGTTGTAGTACAGCAATTCATGGTGATGCCGCTGCGGTTGAGAGAGGATGATCACCATGGATTGGAGATGTTCCTCGCGGACGGTACAGAACAGAAGGTACAGAACCAGCAGCGAAGATTGCAAGGCTTTAGCGAGCCCCGTGTAGACAAAAACGTTGGGCCGTTGCAGAGGCTGGTGCGAGCAAAGGCAGGAGGGCAGGCTTGGGGCGGACGCGTGTGCGGGACACTTGCCGAGGACACATTCTGCACAAAGGGACGCTCGATGGAGCACGCCTAGGAAGGGCTTCGGGCCATGATCCTCATTTCATGAGGGAGAGCGAAGCCCAGCAGTGCAGCAGAGCGCCGCGCCGCGCCGTGCCGTGTGCGCTTGTCAGGAAGTTCGGCCAGTACCCGCCTCCTCGCGCTTTGCTTCAAAGTCGAGAGCGGCCCGCCGGACTGCAGGGTGCCTCCAATGCGGCGGTGGTAGCAGTGGTGGCGGCAGCTGCCGATGGCTTTCTAGGAACAGAGCGCGATGTCTTTCGAGGCACATCTGCCAAGAAGTGGACACTGTGACCACTGTGATCGTCATTTGATACAAAATGGTCACTTTTTCAGGACCTCTGATATGTGTTAATATTCTAGTAACCGTCGCAAGTAGTGATGTTCGTTACATCAAATGAATACAGTTCCAATAATTCTGATCATCATGTTTTCAATTACAGTAAACAAGGTTCTGTGCTCAAAATTAGAAGCAACATCCGTAGAGCGGCGATAGCAGAGACCCTGTCAACCCCTGTCAACTTCGCTCTATATTGCTCCGTCCATGCAAGCCGGCGGCCGATAAACTTTGTGCGCGCCACCAGCAGCGGCGGCCAAGGCAGCGGCGGCGGCCAACCTTCGGGGGCTGCCAGGCTGCCGGTCTCCTCTTCACCTCACTCTGGCGCCCGGCCCATATCATGACCGAGTCTTTTGCGTCGATTCGCGAACTTGAAACTGCGGCCTTGTCCTCTCAGACCTTGAGCTCGCCTTGGACGGGACGCCGCGCTGGCCGTGGCGGTCCGCGGCCGGTCGCCAGCATAAACGGTGCCGCGCTATTGGGCCACATAATCACTGTTCGGCTCTTTTCAATTTCTACTCCTCGCTGCCGCCTTTGTTTTTTTTTTTTTTTATAGGGTCGAAGATCGAACGGGCCATTCATGCCGGGCACATGCCGCCCGCCTCTTTCCGAGGACATTTCGTTAGGGGTTGAGCCCTCTCTCCTCATCCCCTTATCCCCCCCCCCCCCCTCTCTCTCTCTCTCTCTCTCCAGCCAAGTTGGGGGGTTAGCAAGTAGGAGGAACAAGGAGAGAGCAACAGCCTTGGCGGCGGCGGGGAGGTGTTGATGACGAGGGCACCATTGTTTGCGGGGGCGGAGGGCGTCGGTAAGGAATGGTGCTGATCTGCGTTGGAACGCCCGCTCAAGAGTAGAACGGGTGGACTTGAAGGACAATAAGAGGGCGGATAAAAGGAGCGAAGATGATGACTTCGGCGAATGAGGGAAGCGGGAGGAGAAGCGGATGAAGGTCAATGAAGGCGCAGATAAGAGGAAAGGCTTTTCGTTAATGGTTTTCAAAAAGTTGTACGATCTTAAAGTATCCAAATTTCTTAAGGTGGAAAAGCAACTTTGCAATTTAAATGCGAAACCATGTTCGAACTGTCAAGGTCGTGGGGCAACGTGAGGCGCACTGCGAATTTCTCTCCCCCCCCCCCCCCAGCTCCCTCTCCCATCTTAAAAACAGTGATTCAGCCAGACCATTGTCTCCCCGCCCTGGACCGCAAAAAGAAACGGAAAGAATTAAAAATAAGGTTGGGGGTTGAAAATAATAGGAAAAAATGTGTTACGACAGGAAGAAAAAGTGAAACAAAAAGTGAAACAAAAAGTGGGTCAGCCGCACAGGTTGCGCGGTGCCCGACGGCGGCTGCGGGGTGTCGCTCGCGACTAAAACAGATTCCGAATTAGCGGCGAATAATAGCGGGCGGTGCCACTTGCTTTTAACTTTTGCTCGAGGCGGCGGCGGCGCCGAGTAGTGGCAGCAGTCAGTGACCCCGTGGGCGCTGGGGTCCCTGCATCCGCAGTACAGCACCAGGTATCCACCTCAGACCTGAGGGGTGACCACTTAAAAAAATAATTTGCTGCTATTTCCTGTTGCGCCCCCCCCCCCGTCCCCCGCTGCTAATTTTTGCATTCACCCGCTCTTTCCTCTTCTCTTTTCTCTTTCCTTTAAATGGTGCGGCGCTAGGGACGCGAATTTGCTATTCCCAACGCCATTTCACACTCAGACACCGCATGGCGGCAACAAGAGCTCCTCGCTCAACTCGTCGTTTTTACTCGTTCTTTGCTTCCTCTACTACGACTATGACGTAGAAGGAAAAAAAGAACGAGTATTGCGCTCGCCCTGTCAGTTAAGACCCCGATTCATTTTGAAAACTGCGTAACGGAGGGATTCTGTTTTGGTTGGGCGTTGATGTAGTTTCGAAAATGACATATTAGATTTCTGAAAAACAAGGAACAAAAATTCTCGTTTTTAGAGACCGCAGATCAGTGGAAGTTTGTCTTGGAACCATCCGTCGCCCGCCGTCAAAAATCACTTTTCGCGTACTCTGCAGGGCTTGGTGTAAGAGATCAGTGGCTAAGTCTAGTAAAAATGCGAGAAAAACACAGAATTTTTAAAAAATCACATATACTGATTTTGCAGAAATTGTTCGTAAATATGAGAACCCAAAACATTTAGTTATGAAAATCTCGAAAAACCGTATTTTCCCTCAAAACTCAAAGAACGAGTCTGTCCTAGGACGCTTAAGCGTTCTCCATGCCTGTCTTGTTCTCAACCGCCCCCGCCCCGCCCCCGTCCCGCCCCCGCTGAAAATGAACAGTATTGTGGTACTGAACTGAACTTCCCGACAGACGATGTCTACCCCGATAACAAGCTGGCCGGTCCCTCCGTCAAACCTCCGTGCCAGTTCCGCTGCGCTCCACCGGTCAGTTTGACAGGGGGACTTGGCCTACTTGGCCTGCTTGGCCTGCCGGCGGCAATTGCACTCTCAAAAATGAATGCACGATTGAAGCATAAAATGTTTAAAGTCAAGCACATTTCATGCTTGAAACGCCAAAAATCCCACACGCATATTATGCCTGATTGAAGCATATTATGGTTGATTGAGGGATACTCCCATATGCTTGCCCCAAGTATACAATACGTGCCTCAAGCATCATATGCTAGTTTCAAGCATACAAACGTTTGATGTACGCAGATTATTCTTTAATTAACAAAATCCCACAAGAATACAAGATTTGCATCAAAACCCCTTTGAATCAAGCATCCATTTTTAAGAGTGAAAACGAATTCTTTTCTTTTTCCAAGTGGGAATCTTAAGCTCGGCTAGCGAACCAGTTCCTGGAGAGCGGTAGGGTAAATTCTGGATTCTAGGATAGAAAATACCCGAAAAAGCGCACCGTTTTAGCCGCTGCTGTGTGGCTGGCGCGCGAGAATTTGCCAATACTCGGTGTGTTTCCAACCTTGTTCCGCGGGCACGTGCGCGGCGGTACACGAGCAGAGTGGGAATTCTCATCATCAACCAATCTTGTTAACCCAGAAAAATAATGTCAAAAACAAGCGGACTGCATGCAGTTTTCACACTCCGCGGGGCACGAGAGTGCTCCAGCCTGACGCTCCTCAACAACAGTATCCGCGCGACTGCATTCTTTGCACTGCACTAGCCGGAGCCGGCCGTGTTGTCTGCTGCCGCCTTGTATCCCTGTTGTCCCTACAGCTGAGGCCTGAGGGATGATTCCAGGGGCAGATGAGTGAGGGGGAGGGGGGCGGGGGCGATGCAGCGCAAAGCCTGACGCCGACCCAGCTACACTACGCCCAGCTCCGGCCGGGGCCAGAGGTATGCTGTTTGCCTTGCGAAGGTTCACCCGCGCGCAGCGCCACGACGCAGCGCGGAAGTACTATGCTGTGCGCCTTGTTTCTGTTTACCGTCTGTTTACCTGCTCTGAGCACGCTGGACTCTTTCTGGTAGAGAAGAGAACGAGGCGGAGCAGAACCAGAGAGAGAGAGAGAGAGAGAGAGAGAGAGAGAGAGAGAGAGAGAGAGAGAGAGAGAGAGAGAGACGGCAAATGCCACTGGACGAGGTCTGGACTGGGCCCAGACCGAGGTTATGCTCTTTCGGACTGCCCCTGGCAATGCCTCCGGCAAAAGGCCAGCACAGCTAGATCCGTGCCGCCCGACCCCGCCGCCGGCTTGCTGCCCCCCAGCCTGAGAGAGAGAGAGAGAGAGAGAGAGAGAGAGAAGCGCACAACGAACAAAAGTGTGGAGATTTAACACGCGTTCGCATTCGCACACGACGATCCAGAACGACCGTGGGGTTGTTGGTGTTGATGTTGTTGTGTGCCTGCTCCACTCAGGAGAGAAAGAAGCAGCAGCAGAAGCCAGCAGACGGGGCTCGAGAGAGAAAACAACAACGGTTTTGTTAAATATTTGCGCGGGGCTGACAGTCGCGCTGTTGTTGTCCGCGCCGGTTTGCACGAGAATTTTAAAACGGAGCGGCGAGTAGTGTAGCACAACTCCGTTATGAGCGACTTCGAAACGTTCCGAAAACAACGATCGGGTCGTCTGAGCTGAAGAAAATAACCTTCAGCATTAAACTTACCACCCTTAACGTCGAACTCCAGCAACGTTTAGCCTTACCTGTCCTATACTTAATGACTGACCTAAAATGGTAAGACTTATGAACGGGTTCGATACATCCACTGACCAGAATTTTGTTTGAAATTCTCAAACAGTATATGCTTCAAATCTTCCTCTCGTGTTGTCATTGTTCTGTATGAAGCTTATTTCACAAAATTTTTCATAACATTTTCAGTTTTAGAAAATTTTACGAGTTTGTGAAAGTCTCTAACAATTCCTGCTGCAAAATTTCCCATTAAATTTGTTAGAATTTCCGAAAGACAGTGTATGGGAAGAAACCGTTTCCCCTACCACTTGTATGCCGATTCATCTTCGGAAACATAGAGGAGAGCGTGGTAGAGGAAAGGGGACCTGAACAGCGGCGCGGCCTCTGGTCTGGTGCAGAGTCCGATAGAATAAACATGACGAAGACACAACAAGCGCGGCGGCGGCGGCGGGCGGCGTAAAAGCCGTACTTCTGGGGGGCGGCGCCCACAGATGCGCCCACTGCGGCGGCGGCAGCGGCGGGGCAGCGGCATTTGTCATCAGAAGAGCTTTTGTTGCGCGCGGCCCGCCTTCACAACAAAGCAGGGGGAAAGCTAGTAAAAACTTTTCCGAAGCGCAACATTCCTTCGACGTTATTCGCAGAGCCCCTCGGTGGCGCGGCGTTATTCGCCGAGCTCCGCAGCGGTAGCGCTATTCACACTCCTGCACGGCGGCAGCAGAGTTATTCGCAGTCCTCCACGGCACAGGGATATTCATTCACACTCCTCCACGGCACCACTTTGGGGGCACTGCTATTCGCAGTTCTTCAAGGCGACAGCGCTATTCGCAGGGCTTAGTCTGACGGCACGCACCGTCCGACTTGGCGTTATTTGCAGCAACCCAGCCACGGTGGCAGGTTTTTCCGCAGTGCTACTCGGCGACGAGCGTTATTCGCAGTGCCCTTGCGTGTGAGTACAGACAGCTCTAAACAAAGCCTGGACGCGCGCGACTCGCGTAATTTAATTCGCAGCGCGAGGAAAGCGGCTCCGCAAAGTTAATTGAATTTCCCGAATTTCAATTAATTTCCATACATTTGGGCCACACCAGCCAGCCAAGCCCCCCTCCCCCCCTCCCCCCCCCCCTGGCGTGCCGCGTTGGGGGTAGGCCGGGAGAGGGGGGAGTGGGGGAGGGGACGTCACCTGCGCCTGTAACGCTGTCTGCGCCAGCCGGAGGGCAACGCCTCCTCCATAGAGTCACGCATCCACCCTCAACGCGACGGCAACACTCGGGACAACACCCCTATTCAGGGTCTGTCTATTGCTTCTGCAGACGGAACAGCCATGGCGGCTGGCCCCCAAAACATCAAGAAACTAACATTTTATCACGGTAAGCATGTAACGGATATTTCATTAAAAGGGGTGGATCGGACGTAAGCAAAATACTGAACGGCGAAAATCTCGGCAGTCCTTCAGAAACCGTGCGCGGCGAGAAGCAGGGCGCGCGCACTGTTTCGGCGGCCGCCTCGAGACCGTTTGTCGAGTTCGTGACATGATCACGGCATCTTTTGAAATGTGCGCATATGAAAACCTGTCTGCCTGTATTTGAACCCGTTAAACGTTAAAAGCGCTGCTCCTTGCCTAAAAGCGCGAAGTGTGGTCCCGAGGTAGTTCCAAATGTTTATTTTCTGCTGTTTCCTCATTGCACGCGCCATAACAGCGTCCTCTGATTGGTCGACGACAGCGACAGCGCATGCGCTCAGGGATGACCACTTTTGTGCTCACGTTTTATTCAGATGAACTTTTAAAATCAAGTTGCCGGCAGCGAATAAAACGTGAGCGCAAAAGTGGTCCTTCCCCCTTGATGTGCGCATGCGCTATCGCTGGCGGCGCGGGCGCGGAGTTTCAAGACGTCGTCTTGGATTTCGGCCTAAATCTCAAGACAATGTCTTGAAACTGGCGTGCGGCTGGCCGGTGTTGGCTGGTTTCAAGACATCGTCTTGAGATTTGGACCGAAATCCAAGACAATGTCTTGAAATTTGCAGGAGGGTCTTGAAAACAGCCGCGGATGTCTTGAATTCCTAGACAACACTTTTACCGTGTCGTCTGTGTTTTGGATAAATCGATCCGGACCTGAGGCTGACTTTCCCCCCGGATTTGCCAAAGTCCCGACTGAACGCGTCCAAGCAAAAGACTGGCCTTGGTCCATTTCTCGCCATCGTGCCGTCTGTGTTTTGGATCAATCTTGTATCGACTTCAGGCCTACGTAGCCCTCACGGTCCGCCTGGCTTTAGACAATTTCCTGTTATCGCACTGCCAAGATTCTGGATTTCTCGCGCTGGTCTGAGCACGAATTTGGGCTCTCTCCGATTCTCAGCCCTTGTTGGAAATTTCTATTTCGCGGGACGATACCCTGCGCTCGAGGCGGCTGGGCGCATGTGTGCGCGGGGTATCGATACCGGAATTCCGTTTGCCTTCCGGCAGGCCGCGGATAGTACTCTACAAACCCAACAGTTTGGTGTCACAATCTTGTCCTCAAGTGTGGTGGTTACCATACCAATGGAAAAGCGTGCTGGGTCACCACGCTCTTCTAAGGGGCCCACCACACTTTTAGAGGAGTGTGATGGGTACCACCACCGTACTCAAAACAGTGTTGTCACAAACCACGCTTTTCCTCCAGCCTTGGTACCACACTTTAGGAGAATTGTGATACCCAACTCTTTGCTTGCGAGAACCCTCGCATTAGATCGCTGTTACAACAGTGTAGTATACTATCGAGCTGCGTTCCGTTATCTGCGGACAGCCCCCTGCCGCACTTGCCACCGCAATCCAGCTCAGCTATGCTCCGCTCTGCAGAGCGGCAGACCCCGCCGGCCCAGCCTGCTGCAGCTGCCGAACAAGATGCGCAGTGGCACTTTCGCTGCGTCAGGATTTCGCTCAGCTCATGTCTATATAGTGCAGCACAGGGCGGGAGTGGGGCGGGGTAAGGCTCGGGTCGGGAGGGTTGGCTGACTGCGTAGAGAGGGTGGCAGTGTCGGTCATCGGTGGGAGTTTGTGGGGTAACGGGGTAAGAGGAGGAGGGCTAATGCGAGTGCAGCTGTTGTTGGAGTGCGAGTGAGATATAGTGAAGGGTAGACGAGTGACAGATTGCCGATGGGCCGAAGCAGAGAACACTAGGGAAGAAGCACGGCTGGAAGGCAGGCCCTGGGCAGGAGAGGAGGGCAGGTGAAGGGTGGCTGAAGCAAGAAACAACCGGAGTAGGTGAATGGCTTGGGGAGAAGGGCAGGAGTGAAGCAGAGCAGGTTAAGGGTACGTGATGGGCAGGTACATAATGGAGGGTACGCGGGGGTAAGGGAAGCAGGGTGGAGATGAGGTCAGGTCAAGGGGGCGGAAAGGATAGAACGGCAAGAGGAAAAGGGAAGGGCGGAGGTAAGACGAGATGGGCAGGGGTGGGAGGGCAGTAGGTGATAGGAGGCGGAGGGCAGGTGGTGGAGGGCACGCGAACACATGTCTCAGATCGATTGGACTGGGCGAACGGACCAGTACGCGGCACGGCTGAGTGCAGTCTCACTTGAATAATTCAGCGAGATGGCACGGCGGAGAGAGCATTCCTGCTAGGCCACCGTGAGCTGCACACAAGGCGATGATGGAAAGAGGCAGTGAGACAGGAGAGGGGAGACGACGGGGAGAGAGGCTGAGAGAATAGGCCAGGGCGCAGGGCGTGTGGGTAGGAGAGGGACAGGACGAGAGGTAGGGTCAGAGGAATGATTGGCGCCGCCGAACCTGTTCCTCAGCTTGAATGGCGGGTATCGAAAAACGATCTGATTAATTGCAATGCAGCGGCGTTGCGCTGGCGGGCCTAATGAATGGCTCATCCTGGCGCGGCGTAGTCCGTCCGTCCGTCCGTGCATACGTCCGTTCGCCCCGCGCAGCCGCTAATCGCATCGCCCACCGAACCAAACGCTCCCGCCGGACACGACAACACGAGAAGGGCAAAGGAAAAAGAAGGCACAGTGTGACAAAGAAGGGTGCGGCGGGAGGCGTTTTTGTGCAGAAGAAAGGGTCCGTGGCAAGGTGAACGAGAGCGGCCGGAGACGCGGCACAGAGAGGCAAAAACCAAGATAATGACAAAAGCGGAGGCAAGCGGGGCGGGAAAAGGCGTCCGAAAATCCTTTGTGTTTTTTTCGTGTTATCTCGAGCTGTGTCTAGACAGCACAGGACGAGGGAGGGTCAAGGGCTGCACAGGCCGTCAGGGCCGCCGCCGCCGAGGTCCGTAAGCAACCTAATCTGAGAGGTCCTCGATGAGACCCATCAATGGCTAAATGAACGGCTTACGGCGGGAACAGGTGACGGCCGGGGCCCTGCCACGCCCGGCCGGGGTGTGTACAGGTGGACGATGATATATGGCTGGGGCTTGGGTGGGTGCGGCTGGACCCACAGCACACCCGCGTGGACCCCGACGGCCCCAGCACCGGCTGACAGCGAGAGACTGACACGCTCAGCCTTTCTTTGAGTCAGCCCATCCGCTTTCTGGCTGCCATTGCGTTTTCAGCGCCACGCGAAACTTGACGCTTGGTTGCGAGGATTTCAGAATTAGGGCGAACAACTGATTTAGCCATTTTGAATTATTTTCTGACTCAAATCTCTGCCAAACATCTACTTGAACCGGCCTGCAAGCGGCATCTCGTCGTAGCTGCAATAAAAGTCGCACCAAAGCGCCAAGGCTGAGAGTAGAGCCAGCATTTTCTTCAAATGATATGGATTCGCTGGTGATGGGTTCGAGAATTGAAACTATTTGTCACTTCACTTGGCTCATTTGGCATAAGTTTTTCAGAACTCTCCGAGTCAATTACATGTCGAATGATCGAGCTTCCAGCAAGGCAAAGGAACCGACAGGAACGTTCAAGTATGTAGAACTTTAGTGCCCGACCGCACGCTTGTCCAGCTCATCTGCCGAGTTTCCGGGAAGGCAATCGTGGAGGATCGCTAG
This sequence comes from Odontothrips loti, assembly GCA_038380765.1. Taxonomy (NCBI): domain Eukaryota; kingdom Metazoa; phylum Arthropoda; class Insecta; order Thysanoptera; family Thripidae; genus Odontothrips; species Odontothrips loti. Next base: position 15,484,204 of record CM076255.1, on the reverse strand, counting down.
GCAAAGCCAGTGCAGTCGATCCTGTGCAGAGGAGATATCCGGATTCCCTTCAGCGGTCAGCCAGATCATGGGAAGCTTGGGAACATGCTTCCAAATAATGTGGCCATCGGGATTGGTTCTGGACATTCTGGGAATTGCTTACCGCATCACAGTGCCCGAGGCATCTTATCAGTCGATTGCAAATCAGGTGTTGTCAAAAGGGACGGGCAAACGGACAGCTAGAGCGGTAGGCACAGGGGGCAGACAGGGGGCCGTCATTGTGCGGTTAAAGTGGCGAAATAGATTGCACCTCGTGCCAGTTACCGAAAGAAGGTAACTTTCAGAGTCTCTTGATAGGGTACTGCTCTGGGAACGGAGTTTAAAGGACAGAGGTCAGCACCTTCGTGGAATGACATGGCAGAGGCACATATATAAAACTTCGACAACTTCTTAGAGAGTTCTTCGAAAAAATAAAATCAAAGAGCCTCAACTCACTGAAATTTTGGTCACTTTTACGACTTTGATTTTGGTGCAATAAATTACCCATTATGCGGTCACTTTGACCTTATTTTTTTAGTCACTCTGATTTTTTTAATTTCAATTCCTTTTCATGAGTGTGCACACTCGCTTCCCCATCCTCTAAATCCCACTTCCACACACGTCTTCACCCGCGCGGACTGCGCTATTGAGGATCACATACTCCTAGCGGTGTAGAAAATAGCGGCGGCCGGAGTCAGGGGGTGACGTGGGGAGGAGGGGGTGGGCGGGGGGAGATGGAATGCCAAGAGGCCACCTGTGTACTTGAGGGGGAGCGAGGGCCCCAGTCGAGTTGACTACTATGTGGACCGCAGACAGTACAGCCGCAGTCGAGAAGGCGCGCCGAGGCGGAGTGCGGCGCGGCCGGGACGGGTTGGGGGGTGTTTCTTCCGCTGCCGCGGGCGACTGCCCCTGCAACAACTGCGGCCGGAAACCATTCCTCTCCGCGCAGTTTGGCTGGCACATGGGCTCGCACGCACGCACACGCACTGCCATCACTCTTCTCCTCCTCCTCCCTCTTCTTCTCTTCCTCCGCCGTCGTCCGCTTCTCCCCGCGCCTACTTCTCATTCTTTCCTGGCGCACCTTCTTTTTTTGTTCTCCTGGCCGAGACGTTCCACGCTCACTGAACCGTTGTTGCTCGCGCGTCAGTGGTGGCACCCTGGGAGGTAGGCTGTACCGCGTTGCGCGCATGTTCGGCGGGACTGCCTATGCACGACTTCACAGGGGCTAAAGTGTCTTGCGCTGCGTCGCAAAGTGCAGCCAGCTCGCCTATACTTTCTGAACACGCCCCCCCCTCTCTCTCTCTCTCTCTCTCTCTCTCTCTCTCTCTCTCTTTCTCTCTCTCTCTCTCTGTCTCTGTCTCTCTGTCTCTCTCTCTCTCTCTCTCTCTGTCTCTCTCTCTCTCTCTCTCTCTCTCTCTCTCTCTCTCTCTCTCTCTCTCTCTCTCTCTCTCTCTCTCTCTCTCTCCAGGCACGAACAGACGATATAGTCTTATACGGCCTTGCCACCAGTCGCCTCCAGTTTTGTCCAATTTTCCATCAATCTCCAAAATCCTTTAGATCATACAGCCTCTGAAGGTATTACATTAATCTCCCCTCGATCCTGCAGTCATCTCCACATTTTGCACCGATGTCGTCTCTGCGGATGTCTGTTGATACTGAGATCCCTCCAGATCAGATCTCTCACACACTCTCCGCATGCAGTTCTCTCCAGATACCCCACCGCCGTATCCCGTGGCCCCACTGGCACACAGCATACATACTCCATCTTTGCAGTATGAACTGGAGCGAGCGCCTGCAGTGCTGCTGCGCGCAGCCACGACCCGCACACGACTCGCCTTTGAAAATTTATTACGGAGAGCCCGGTGGGCGGCCTAGCGATATATAGGTCAAACGTGCAATCAGCAGCTGCATGCCAGTCTGTACCCCTGCGGCCCCGCACCCCACCTCACCCCACCCCGCCACGCCAGCGCCACGCTACGCCGCAGTCACTGGGTATTCCATTAGGGTTCTGGCCCGCCACGCCACACCGCCGGTGGCACACTCAAATCTAAGTTTGCCAATTTCTGCTGATCCCGTGGAAAGGTGAGGCAGACAGAGGCACCACCGCCACTGTCGCAGCAGCAGCAGCAGCAGCAGCAGCAGCAGGCAGTCCCGACGCGATCCCGACGACATCCACCGCCCGCCAGATGCTGCAGCAGCGGTGGTGTCAGGTTTCGGTGGGAAAGGAATGGGGGATTCGCATTGAGCGGTGGAATGCGGACATAACAGAGGCCCCGCCAGGATACATCCCAATCCACAGGGCCATGCCAATGCAGGGTCGGAGTTCGGAACGGGTTTACGGGTAAGCCGGGGGCGTGGGGCGTGGGCCCTGGTAGGAGAATGGAAGGGATATATACCACGTCCGGGGCCGGGCCGTCAATAGGTGCAACGTGCAAAAGGGCTTGCCATATGGGTTTCCAAGTGGCTGCCAAACGGCTGCCGAGGGGCTGCATAATGGCTGCCAATGGGCTGCATAAACGCTGTCGAACGGCTGTCGAGGTGCGCAGAAGTTCTGCCGAATAGCATCGAAAAGGCTACCACGGGGCTGCGAGGTGGCTGCCAAGGGGCTGCTAAAGGGCTACCAAAAGGGCTACCAAAGGGCTGCCAATGGGCTGCCAATGGGCTGCCAATGGGCTGCCAATGGGCTGCCAATGGGCTGCCAAGAGGCTGCCAAAAGGCTGCCAGGTCAAAGGGATGGCGGAGGGCTTTTCTGGAGGACTGCCACTGCCAAGGGAGCCACTCATACGCGCCAGTGAGACAGCGCCGTGACACACACACACACACACACACACACACACACACACACACACACAGGGTCCCCCGTCATACAATGTTGTTCAAGTGCCGAGATGAAAAAGAATCACGTCCGTCGCCGCAGCAGCCGCCGGGACTCGAACCCAGCCTTGGTCCGTGTGGTCGGGAAATACGGGCACGTCGCTCGCGGAGCAAGGCTGGAGGCTAGGCGGGGTGTGACCAGAGGAGTTAGGGGAAGGGGGGGGGGGCTGCCGTGGGACCCAGGCTGAGGCGGTGGCAGTGCTGCAAGTACTTGTGTCTGTCTGCATGTCGACTAGTGGGTGGCGAACAATGCCCGGAGGGGCCACAAGGAGCACCAGAGCACCAACGGGGGCACCAAAGGATCCCGGAGGGGGCGGCGGGTCAAGTCCTCGCATGCATTACCGGACATGTGAATGCCAGGACACACACACACATACACACACACACAGTGCAAAGGGTCTGTCGAGTCCAGCCAGGCCAGTGCTCTCTCGGTGAGGGAATGGTCATGAGAAGGGCGTTAGCAGAGGCTGCATGTGACGGTGACGGCTGTGTGGGGGCAAGGGAGAGGGTGCAGATGGCACGGGGGTGAGGGAGAGGGAGGTCGCTCGGAAAGGGAGGGAAGGGGGGGGGGGGCTTTCTCCACCAACTAGACCCTTCCGGACTAGTGAATCCCCCACTACTCCACACACGTACGCAGTCACACACACACACACACTCACACACACACACACACACACACACATACACTTCAACGCCTAATGTCAATGCATCGCGCTGCGGGGTGGCTGATGGATAATCTGCGGATCCTCGTGATCAAACGATCCGCGGCATCAATTTGGGGGCCTCGGGAGGAGAATGCTGTGCTGATCATGGAAAACGAGGTTCGAGTTCGAACGTCATGCCAAAAATAAGAAAACTCGAATTTCCCAAGGACGGACTTCTTTACGAAGACAGTCTTGCACGTGACAGGCGGTGAATGCGTTACTGTGCCTCGGCCTCGGACCCTCACGGCATGCGGGGGCTATTTCTAAGGATATGCGGGAGGGGCACATCAAAGGGGCGGTCTAGGCCACAGTTAGAGAAAAATAGAGTGGGGCATCAATCCACATCAACCGGACACGCGTCCATTCTACAGGCGCTTCCGCCGTCAGCCCGGGGAAGGGAGGGCGACAACTGGCTGGAGGACCCTCAGCCCAAGCCCAGCCCAAAAGCCGGCTAGGGACGGGGCCGGCCCCGGCTGCCCCCACGTGGGAGAGGAGATCTCCTGAGGGATGCTGCTGTGGGCCAGGCCGTCGTGGAGACGACACACAAAACGGCAGGGCGGGGAGATGGGACACACTGAAGAGTACGTGCGTATGCAAGGAGGGGAAAGAACCAATTTTCTGCGCAGGGTATTAGGAGGGGAAAGGGACGGAAAATCGTCCCGGAAGAACGTCCCGGGCGGTTCTCACTCAGCCTATGTCAGACCTGTCTGACTCAGGATTTTCATGTCGACGAGTCACCTGATTTTGGGCACACTAAGGTTATGCGATGACAAACTTTTTCGGACCATCAGGAAATTCGTTGTACTATCGCAAACCTTCTGTATATGTGAACACGTTGTTCTTCCAACTAAGTAGAAAAGATTCTTAAGGCTGCGGACTGGAATAGCCGTCGGTCAAGCCCGAGGCCACGGGGGGTCTCGGGGTGCCCCCGGCGGTGGTATGAGGAAAACCAAACGGGGTGACTGTCCTCGCGGGGGGTCCACTTTGTCCCGCTCGCTCACATCTATTTGTCAATGTGAAAGTATTTGGACGAAGGAGCCTCGTAGCGTGCGGTGTGGGAAGGGGAGGTCAAAAGGAGAAAAGAGGAGGAGGGCATGGGGAATGCGGCGAGAGGAAGGGACCGGCGAGTGAGGGAGGCCAAAGCAACCAGCCCAGCTGCAAGTTCTAAGCGCCTCCGCCGCTAATACCCAGAGCACACATCCGCACACACACACACACACACACACATACACACACACACACACACACACACACGCACACATACAGCAAGGCGCGCGGTCCTAACTCCCTTCCACACACACAGACTTAGGTCACGTAATTTAGGACGATTCGAGCCAACTAATGTGATGTGCATTCACAAGGAGATGGATGGCTGGTGAAAGCGTTTAAGCCCCTCTGATCGCGAACCGACTACTATAGATCCTTGCCGGGAGTGCCGTGCCGCTGCGGCGACCCTCCCCTCCCCTCTCTTTCCTCCGTTTTCCTCTCGCCCTCCTTCTCTTCCTTCCCACTTTTCTTTGGCGCTCCCACTCCCACCTACGTGGATGCCGCACTACTTTTCCCACCCCTCCTTCCGGAAGCCTCGCGCGCCCACAGAGTTGTGCACGTGGTTAGGGACCCGCAGGGGACCCGCCTCGGACTCCACGGGGCCGAGCCGTGCCGAGCAGTGTCGAGCCCAGCCGAGCCGTGCCGAGCCGTGTCGTGCCGAGCAGAGCCGTGTCGAGCCGAGCCGAGCCGTGTCGAGCATAGCCGAGCCGAGCCGTCCCGAGCCGTGTCGAGTCGAGCCGAGCCGAGCCGAGCCGTGTCGAGCCTAGCCGAGCCGAGCCGTGCCGAGCCGTGTCGAGCCGAGCCGAGCGGTGCCACTAGGGGGCAGGAAGCAGGAAGAAAGGCGCGCCCCCAAGTTTGGGTGGTGGCGGCGGCAGCGCGGCGGCGGCGTGCGTGTTCTGATAAGCAATTTGTTTGGTGTCGTGAATGGCCAATCCGGAAGGCTAAAGGGCCCCCTTTATCTCAGAGGAGGCCGCAAACGATCCGTTCCGACCCTCCCAACCCTGATCGGTTAAGGCCTAGGAACAGGCGCAGGGGTGCGGTTAATTATTAGCACCACGTCCCCGTGAATACAGTTGTGCGGTGTGTAGGTGTGTGTGTGTGTGTGTGTGTGTGTGTGTGTGTGTGTGTGTTTGCGTGTGTGTTTGCGTGTGTGTGCGAGTGGGACTGATTCTCAGGCGCGTAGTCACGGGGGAGAGGGCACGGATCTTATATTGTAGAGAAGTTCCCTTGGCCGTAAAGTATTATGTAAATGGCTACTGCAAATATTCCAAAGAGACTAAGTTAATGCGACACATTCTAAAAAGACTTAAAGGTCCAGGCTACGTTCACACAACTTCGATAACGCCAGAAAACCTAAATGGCATTTCAGAATCTCACTGTGTATGTAGCCAGGCGAGCACGGCGAGCAGACTTTCTCTTTCCCCTTGTCCTCTTCGTGTTGCGGTACAGTTCATACAGGCCCTCATCCGCGCGTGTAAGTAACGGGGCGACAAGGCGACTTCACACATCGCGGAGACCTGTAACCTCCTCCCCTTCACCCCTTCACCCCCAACAACCCTCCCTTCTCCCTCCCCCTCACACATGCGTCTTGACAGGAACACACAACAAGGACAGACAAGACTGTGCGACACTTTCTGCCTGTGGCTGGCTTGCGGCTGCGCCTCGTTCGCGCAGTCTCAGGAAAACAAGGGGGAGTCAAAATGAGCTGTCGCTCGCCGTGCGCTGCTTCCACGGCGCGTGGCGGCGCGTGGCGGCACGTGGTGGCACGTGGCGGCGCGTGGGGGCGCGTGGCGGCGCGTGGTGGTGCGCGTGGCGACGCCGTTTGGAGCGCTGCGCCGCTGCGCCGCCCTCCCGCAGAGCACACCAAGGAATAGCATGGAGTGGTTAGACCATCGCTCAAACGATCTGACGTATGCGCACCTACCCGTGGGGGACACGGCGCGACGGAGGGACGGAGCATGCTATAAGGACGCACGGCAAAAAGGAGAACGGTTTTCCAAAAATGTGTTCTCTTTCACCCGGGCAACGAACGACATTTCACGGAAAGAGGGAAAGGAGGGGGGGGGGGCAGTATGGGAAAATTATTCAAGGGGAAAAGTCGTCCATTTTTTTACGAGTTAAGTTCTGCGAGTAAAAATTGTAGTCACATTGATTTTAGGAATCAATTTCTGAAAGTGCAGTTGGTCTATAGGAGACTCAGGACCTCCCCTCAACCACCTCGACTGACCCTTCCAGCCTTCGTCAGTGCGGCAGTCCGAAACTCCCTAACCGAAACTGCGACAAGTTGTAAAGCAGAAAGAGGAACTCGTCCAGGGAGCAAACAACGTCGGGCCGAAAATAAACTGGATAAAAGAGAGAACGAAACAAGATGCCCGTAAGACCTCCGGACGGGGGCGGCGAGTAGAGGGGGGAGGGGACTCCGTATATGTAATAGCTTGTTACTTTGGAATTTTCGCCGCAGCCGCCGCACATCACAGCAGCCCGCCCGTCCGGGCGCAGAGGGGGTGTATATATATATACATACACACACACATTGTTGGCTCGCACAGTCCCCAGGATTCCGATGATGATGGTGATGATATGGCTTTGACCCTCCGAGCCACCCTCGGAGGCTCAGGCCGCAGATCCCGGCCTGGCCGGCCTGGACCAGAGAGCACACACCCCCGCCCCGCCCCGCCCCCTCCGCCCCCGGCCCCCCGATACGGCGCCCCTTGCAAAGAGGTTATTAGTCAGCGCGAGGATGTTTGTATACACTCCCTGTTTGCAGCGCTGCTCGCTGGAGCGTCCTGTGGGGCTATGTTTGTGAGAAAAGGAGGGGGGGGGGGGCCGCAGGCCGGGGGAGGAGGGGGAAAAAGCACGATCGGGGGCTGGGGCTCCGTCCAAGGGGAAGGAACTTTGAATTTAAGTGAACGTTGGTGTAGATTTGTTGACTTGTTTAAGAAAAAAATTGTGTAAATTTTCTGAGCACATGTTTAGTTTGTTTTTTTCCCCAAAATTTTCCGACGCTCGAGCGCGGTGCATCGACGAGGTATCGACCGTATCGTGCGTATCGTGCGTTTCCAGACGATTCAGCCACGGGGACAGCGTTGCCCTAAAATATGAACGCCCCCTCTGTTGCGGTGTCGGTCCGCAGCGGGGGACCTCACCAAGGGGCTCCCCGAGGACGCCCCGAGGGACCCGGAGAGGGACGGAGCGGGGAGCGGGGATGGGCCGGGGGCCTCTCTCGCCTTTTCCGCCACCTGCTCCTAACGAGGTGCCAACGGAAATCGTTATTTTGGACGCGACCGCGGGGGCGTGGCGGCGCGTGGACGACGCCCCCCGGGGGCCCCCACGGGTGTCCCCGCGGCGGGGGCGCGCGCGATAGTGACATGGCCCCTTCTAATCCCCCGCCGCACACCACAACCCACCCACCGCCTGGCCTCCCCGCCTTCGGAGCAGCCCCCTCCCCCTCACACAGCCTCCCGCGCTGTGGACCGCCCCGAGCTGCTGCCCGAGCCCATGCGCGCGCGCGCGCACACACACACACACACACACACACACACACACACACACACACACACACACACACACACACACACACACACACACACACACCTCACGCCGGCGCATGCCTCAAACATGAGGACCAGTGCGAAGAAGGGAGAAGGGCCTCTCCCACCCTCCCTGTCCTGCGCGCGCGCAAAAAGGGTCCATGCTTATGACATTGCCAACCCTTTCCCTGGGGCACTCCTTATGCCCTTCCCCGGAGCCCACGGCTACCCATGACAAGAAGCGAGCTCGCGCCGCGCGCACGCAGCAGGCCCTGAAGCCGCTAGGCAGCACCAACGCAACAAAAGCTGTACTCTTTGGGAGTTTCAAGTGGTCGACGCTGTCGAACTCGGTACTTCGCCCTGAGACCTTTCTATCTTTAATCTCTGCTGAGGTTTCTCACGCTACTTAAAATTGCAAGTCAAATTGTTTCTTGCAAGGAACAGTATAATACAGTCCGTCAGCTTCGTCACGAAAATGGACGGTCTAAAAGGAGCTCTAACCAGAGTTGTCTTTCAGCGGCACGACATTTTGCCGCAGCAGGCTCGGACACTTACACACAGACACGCAGAGAGGCTCAAGCGACGGTGACGAGTGCTCTTCCGAGGGCTACTGAGGGCTGTGCCAATAGGGCTGTGGCGAGGACTGTGACGAGGGCTGTGACGAGGGCTGTGACGAGGGCTGTGACGAGGTCTGTGACGATAACTGTGATGAGGGATGTGACGATGGCTGTGGCGAGGGCTGTGGCGAGGGCTGTGACAAGATCTGTGACGAGGGCTGTGACGAGAGCTGTGACGAGGGCTGTGCCGAGGGCTGTGCTGAGGGCTGTGCCAAGGGCTGCTGTGACAGGGGCTGTGACGAGGGCTGTGCCGAGGGCTGTGCTGAGGGCTGTGCCAAGGGCTGCTGTGACAGGGGCTGTGACGAGTGCTGTGGCGGGGGCTGTGCCGAGGGCTGTGCTGAGGGCTGTGCTGAGGGCTGTGCCAAGAGCTGCTGTGACAGGGGCTGTGCCGAGGGCTGTGCTGAGGGCTGTGCCGAGGGCTGCTGTGACAGGGGCTGTGACGAGGGCTGTGCCGAGGGCTGTGCTGAGGGCTGTGCCAAGGGCTGCTGTGACAGGGGCTGTGACGAGGGCTGTGACGAGGGCTGTGACGGGGGCTGTGCCAAGGGCTGCTGTGACAAGATCTGTGACGAGGGCTGTGCCGAGGGCTGTGCTGAGGGCTGTGCCGAGGCTGCTGTGACAGGGGCTGTGACGAGTGCTGTGGCGGGGGCTGTGTCGGACCAGGCCATGAGGACAAGCTGCGAGACCCGGAAGGGCCACAGAACCTTGGCCCCAAACGCGGTCGTGTCTATCTGTCGCGACGATACGAGCCGAGCCTATCCCAGTCAGACGCACGCACGGAAAGCCCCCCGAGCCGAGCCGGGCGGCAGCTTGTGCGGTCTGGTGCGGGAGGGGACGGCGGTGGTGTGAACCAAGCCTTTTGGTCCGAGTGGCCGGTGAATAGAGAGATCAGTGCGGACACTGTGCTCAGGCTGTTGGGGACGGACGCGTGTTCTTTGATCCTCGCCCTCTCTACAGCAACACGCGCGGAGCTCTCTGAAGAGGGAAATCTTAAACCGAAGGGGAGGCGTACTTTCTGTACGCGTGATGAACAAACACTTGTGATAAAAGCTACGCGGAAAATGCCGCCATTTTAGATACTTTGGTTGGCCGTGATTCGCAACAGAGCTTTTGTAATTCAGTACGTTTGCCATGTTGGACTCAGAAAGGTAGTGAACAATTGGCAGCCCAGTACGGAGCTGGTTTGGAGATCCCAGCATACCATAAAAGGAAGGCAACTGTACGGAACGTCGTGTCTGGGCTTGGCAAGTTCCGTACATTTGCCGCCCGTCCGTGGCATGCTGGGATAACCAAGCCTGCTCCGTACATCAGGAGCGCAGTTCAAAAAGATTTCTCTCGTGCCGAAAGCGCTGTCCGTAGTCACATGGTCCGTTTTTATACTTTGCTAAAATGTTTTACCAGGTCCATAACGCGTCCGCGGCATGTAAATGGAAGGTGTGAATATTTTCAACAGTGGCTTGTTTTTGAATGGACAAAGAAAGGCGCTCCAAGGATTTACCACGGCGACTGCATATTAGGCGGAAGAAACCCGCTAAAAGTGGGGAGGCCGTCAGGAGCCCTGTCAGCACTACACGACGGCGGACCAGCCTGGGGTCATGGTTCTGTACAGCGCCATCGGGGGCAGCACTGTAAATCGAAGAGCGAGGTTCGTTACCCAATTTGGGCGATGTAAGACACATCGACCTAATAGGGCGAGGGGTTTGAACGTCGCCCATTTAGGGAAATGAACATCGCCCTCTTAGGGCGAGATCCCGCGAAACCCTCGCCCTTTTAGGGTGATGACTTTAAACATCGCCCTCTGGAGGGCGAGGAAATTTGAGTCAAAAACCTCGCCTTCCAAGGGCGAGGAACATCACTCTAAGATTTACAGTGAACGCAGAGTCACGACCTTAGACCGGTCCAACTATACATTATGCGGCAGCAGCCGTCCGCCGCCGACGTGAAACTTGTCCAAGTTTATTCGGATTGACTGTAGCACACCGCCCGGACAGACGGTGCACAGCTTTGGAGGGATCACATCGGATTGCCGACGCTGCGCCGCGCCGCGCCCGGAGACCCCGCGCCTCGCAAATTGCCTACTTACCGGGGGCGATCCACATAAAATATGGCAGGGGAAGTAAAAGGGGAGGCTCACGGTAACGAGGGCGAGCAGCCGGACGCGCAGGCGTCTTACTCACCTGCAACAGAAACAGGGGAGAAAAACATTAGAATCACGTCTGTTTTAGCAGGGGCTGCGAATTTGAATGGAAGCTTAGGCTCGACCCTCTGGCATATCCAACGCATTTTTCCTGACTACCGCGTCCTCGTCTTACGCATCGTTATAAATGTTGCAGCGCTACCCGCATCACCGCATCCAGTCTCTGTGGGATACGTCGCCCGGTAGCATCACTCCGCCGCGGCTCGCACGGGTGTCGTGCGGGCTGGCCTACCCTGGGCGTCACAGGCGCCAAGCAGTTCTCTCTTGTTCACATCGTCAGCGGGCGATGCTCACACCGGGTGCCCAGGTCAATAAAGCGGCGTCGAATAATGTGCTGCCTATCAGCGCCTCACGGCCGAAAGAACAAAGCGCATGTTATAGAGTAAGCCGGCGCTGCTGAGAGAAACCCGCTCTACTGCGCTGTTGACCTGGACACCCGGTGCAGAGATACATGGTTAAAATCCTGCGAAGAAGGTCTTTGTACGCTACGAAGAAAGACTTTGTAATAAAAAGACAATGAAGGCTTCGTAGGATTCCTCTGTATTTACAAAACATTTTTTCGTAGCATACGATGAGCGTCTTTGAAATACGAAGGAATCGTACGAAGCTTTCATTTCCTTCGTCTGATTTTTACAGTGTGTCGGCCGAGTTTATAACGGAACACGGACTCTGCCCTATTTGTTGAACACTTGAAACGCCAGGTCAATTAACCCTGGTGTTTTTGCTGCGAGGAAATGCGCTTGTTTGCAGGTGCATAGAAAAGAGTGCGCGCAGTCACGCGCGATACCCACAAGTCCTGGACAATGCGCCCTTCCCCTCGCTCACAATCATAAAATGCTTGAAGTCAAGCACATTTCATGCTTGAAACGCCAATAATCCCACACGCATATTATGCTTGATTGAAGCATATTATGCTTGATTGAGGGATACTATATGCTTGTCCCAAGAATACAATACGTGCCTCAAGCATCATATGCTAGTGCCAAGCATACAGACGGTTGATGTATGCAGATGATTCTTAAATCAACAAAATCCCACAAGAATACAAGATTCGCATCAAAATCGCTTTGAATCAAGCATTCATTTTTGAGAGTGCATTTCTGCAACGTTGCTGCTACCCGCGTGGATAGAAAAGACTGAGGAGGGAGGGGGGGGGGTTAGTTTGGGGAGAGGGGGCCAAGGAGAGAGCACCGGGGGGCACGCAGCACTGCGTACCCTTCGCTGCGGGGGGTAGGGCTTGCATCTCACAGCCAATGGCTCGTAACAGCCAAGACTGAGCGCAGAGGGAAGCGAGGGCAGGTCACCCTGACTCTATACCAGGGAGAACACAGTGCGCCATACCGCACACACACACACACACACACACACACACACACACACACACACACACACACACACGCACACATGCACGCGCAAACACAGAGCGCAGCACAATCCGTACAGAGTGCGAAATGTGGAAAGGAGATACAAGTGACCGATCGGACGGGTGCAGCACCCAAATGCATCAAAATTCGTACTGCAGACACGCGCGCGTGTGTGTGTGTGAGAGAGAGAGAGAGATCCCATAACGCTGAGACACCACATCCTTTCGGAATGCACACTCAGGCAAGAGCATACCAAAATAGGTCAGAGAGCTAAAGAGAGGTAGATTCCTCTATACCTTGGTACACCCCTCCCACTATGCACACACACGCACACACACGAAATTCAAACATTATACACCGTTTCAATATCCACCACCCCCGGAGTCTTACAAAGTCAGTCGGTCGGTCAATCAATCAACCAGAGCGCGCGCAGAGTCGGCGCTGTCTCAATCTATCGACTCCACTATCCGTCCGGCCGTCTCTCTATCCCTCGATCTCTGGCCGTCGTCCGTCCAGCCGTCCGTGAGCGAGAGGAGCGTCGGGCTACGAAGGGCTTACGCCAAATGCCGACCGCCCCAAGCCAAATGGCAGGCGGGGCGGAGTGGCGTGCCGGACGGCTTGAGACCTTGGGCCTGCTCGGAACGCACGCCCAAAACATTGTTCTCGACCCAGACGTTAATGTGCTCGGTCCATAGCAATTTTCGTATGCGCTTTAACCGCTGATTCTTCCGCAAGCCTGATACGCGGAAAACGGTCTTAAGTTATTTCTTAAGATATCTTAAGATAACTGTGCCCGCACCGATCTTATTCATGCTTGATCGAAATAACAAATGATTGCACCTGGTTGAAGACGGTACACATTTTCCCGGAACAAGCATTAATAGACAGACTTCACCAATTTCGCCGTAAATTATTGCTCTGCGCTACATATTTTTGCTCACGAACCGAACATACTTCTGAGAGTGTGACCCAGCCCTGGCCTGGCCCTTGGTTCGGTCTGGGGGACTAAACAGCTTCCGGAACGAGAGGCCTCGGAAAGGCCCACCACGGCGGGAGAGGGGGGGGGGGGGACTAGACGGGAAGGGACTGGGAAGGGGCTGGCAAGGGGCATGAAATTCATTTATGCGGTCGACTCAGGAAACGTGCTCGCTATCGAGGGGACGCTGCAAACAGCCATTGTCATGATTATTATTACGGCGGCCCTCCAGGCCCTCCGGCTGCACCGCATCTTTGCACACCACATGCACACTCCAGACGCTCCCCGAGACCATGGCCCGCCACGTGCATTTGTCCTGGTTCCTCGTTCTCTCTCTCTCTCTGTGTCTCTCTCTGCCTCCATGTTTAATTTCTCCCTTTGTCTCCCACTCCCTTCCTCCCCCCCCCCCCCCCCCCCCCCCACCCCCTTTCCCCGTCCTCGCTTCTTCTACAACGTCACCTCGCTTTCGTCCGCCATAATCGTGTCTCTTTTCTGCGCGAAAGTTGTCTCCAATTCTGAATTAGTAAAATTGCCCTTAAACGCGAGCACGAGACTCTGGTCTCATGACGGCGATTCCCTCGCGTGGCCAAATCCGGGCCAAAGCCACCACGTCCGTGGTTTCTGCTTTCCGCCAATTGCGGCAAGGAGGAAAATCTTCCATCCTGTTCTGCCAGCCCCTCTTCGTTGAGATTGGCTGCTCCAGTACAAAACCAGTTTGTCCCCGCTTTAAAAAAAAATCTTGTATTGTCATGGTTGATCGCACGCAGCCCAACGAAAAATAGACGATTCGTCGAGAAAAGAAAAACCAACATAATATACTGCGACTCAAGAGAGGAGGAGACCATACATGTGCTGTCGGATTTCTTCTTGCTTCTCGAGTCGGTCGCCAAACCCAAAAGACGTCTTCGCCGCGTAGTCCGGCCAGCAGCAGGCATGAAGGTTCTATCCATCCATTCGAAATTTCCTGTCCGTTGCTTATTTCGGAGACGCGCTTTGCAGATGAAACACACCGTCGGCTATTGAACGCCGCTGAAGGACCTCGTCCATCAGGATTTCATCCAGCGAGGACTACGTCCAGCAGGACCACGTCCAGGTCGTGCGTCTGCGTGTTATGGCCGAGTCCGGGAGTTCGGTGTACGCTCCAGCCACCCCTGTGAACCGAAGGGGTCTTGGCGGCCTAGTCGTCCTCTGTCCAAAAGCTTCCAAGCCCCTCTCTTCCAGGTCCAGAGGCTGAAAGCCCATCATTAACATAAGCCCAAGACAAGCCATGCCTAACCAATGGGGGACGAGCAGCTCTCCCAACCAGCCACTCAGGGTGCCAACCTTAGGGCGCCCTGGCTTGTAACTGTTTCCCTCCCTCCCCCAAGGTTCTTCCTGCTCCCCGCTGAACTGCAATAATGACAAGAGAGTTGGCCGATCAAAAATCATCGCAAGAAAATGTAACCGTAGCTGCGATAGCTGTGCCAGTTTGGTTGTACCTGCAGTAGCCCACTCTGCTTCTCCGGTCTTCCAGCTCAAATTTCAGACCGAGCCAGAATCCCATAGGCACTAGCTAGGTGCACTGCTAGAAAGATTCGAAACTTCACCCAGTCAAAAACAAAAGAACAGATGAGACTGATGACACTCTCAAAGCACTTCTTATTCCTCTCTGTGTTCGGCCTCCCACTTACGCCGTTTCGACAACGACACTATACATCCTCCCCTAGACGCGATGCGTCCAACTTTTTGCCTCCTCTTTTCTGGGTCAGCATTGTCTGTCTCCTCTTTGTCTTCAGGCTGCTCTGGGGACCCCCGCCTCCTCGCACACTATTAATCACGGCGGGATAAGTATTTGTCACGAGAGCGCGCTCTGCTGTTTCACTCATTTTATATTTCCTTGTCGCCTCCCCGCCTCTGGCCGTCGTGTATTGCAAAGGGCGTCCGCCCGGGCCAGACGGTTCCCAGGGGATGGCACGGGAGGGGGGGAAAAGGAGGGGGGGACGAAGGGAAGGGGGGAACAGCCTCAAGTGGAGGGAGAGGGCAGCAGGGGCTAGTTCCATTTGCTGTAGAGGACCGTTTACATTTGATGTCACGTTTTCAAAAGGGGGCGTTTCTGTCCTGCAGCCGGGGTGCAGGCCTAGGCGGGCCGTGGACGACCCGAGTACCCTTATCTAGGAGAGCATGGCCTGCATCAGGGAGAGGGGGGTGGGGAGCTGAGGGGTTTGGGGGAGGGGGAGAAGGGAGCCTAAAGATGCCGACGCCCGGCCGACGCAGAAGACACTCACGCGGAAGGGAGTTGACTTCCTCTCGTGCAGTCCAAAAAAAGGGGATAACGCATCAGGATGGGGACGAATAAGGACAAGCAGCCAAGGAGCAAAATATGAAAATAGGTAGGAAGGTCAGAGAAACTAGCAGGAATGTTGGCGTTGCTTGTACTGACGAAAGGGGAAAGAGAATCTGTTGTGAGAGAAGGGTGGCACGAGGGAAGCCATCGGACGACACACAGGCAAGGATCCAGGGGAGGGGGAAAGTCCCCCCCCTTCCCCTCCGGGCTCTATCGGCGTCCCAAGGGCGCCTGAAAGGTAGACAACCCGCGAAGCCTTGCCGCTTGTAAGTAGGCAAAAAGTGGTACTTGGGCCGCTCCTGATTCCGCTCCTGGCGACGCATACCAGAACAACAAGTGCGAGGAGCGGGTCGGCGGAAGAACACTGTCAAGAGTTTTGCTTGGAAAACTGGAGAGTTCACGGTACAAACACCTCGCATTTTTATTTTAAAAACCTCCAGGGTGTGATTTTGTCAAGTTATTGTTCTATTACTCACAGAACACGATGCATTTAAATCTCATTTTCTTTCAATTTTCGCGATATCTCTAGCTGTTTGTAAACTTCCGATAAAGTAACTTGGCCAATTTGCGGAACGTCCCGGTTAGAATGTCCAACAAAAACGATTCTGTTCTATTTGCGGGCGACGAGGAAGAGAGCGGATAGAAAAACGGAATTCCGTCGCGGACAACGGAAGATTAAAATACGTAGACGGGTCAGGGCAAGAAAATAGTTTAGAGGCAGGCTGATAGTTACGCGCTACCTGAGAGAGAGGGAGAGAGAGGGAGAGAGAGGGAGAGAGAGAGAGAGAGAGAGAGAGAGAGAGAGAGAGAGAGAGAGAGAGAGAGAGAGAGAGAGAGAGAGAGAGAGAGAGCGCTGACCCCAATAACATAACACGGGGCGACGTTCACGGAGGAGGCGACAAGGGCCTTCGCTGCGTGCTGCCCGCCCTCGGCTGCCCTCGGCTGCCCTCGGCCCGAGCGCGAAGCACTGCAAAAACAACAGCACAGCGTTGTTAACTCCGTTGTGACCACGGAGAGTGCATGTACACCACGCTCGTTCGCAGGGCAGAAATGGGAGGAGGGGCGGCGGGTTAAGCGCGCTGGTGGCGGGAAAGAAAGAAAGTATGGACGCCTCCGATGCCGGCAGGGGCCTTTTGGCAGGCAGACTATTGTTCCTCGAGAGGTCTATTACAGGCCACGACGAAGTAAAAACTTTATAGAAGCTGGCAGCGGGGCCGGAGCTGGCGCCCCTACTCACCCGTTTACGGGGCGTCCAACGCGGCCCAGTTGGCAAGTTGGAGTTACTCGGCTCAGCGGAGGAAAAGAAGAGAGGGATGTTTTCCCCTTCATTAGCTTTTTGCTTGTGAAAAATTCATAGTGCAACTGCTGCAAGGATTTTGAAGAGTTTACGAGACGCGCTGTAAAAATGTTTACCGTACATCTAGATAATCCTCTGGCAAAGTTTGGAAAACCCGATGTAGTCCTCGCTGCGAGTGTATACACTATCTGAAACGATTTTGCTAAAGAACCTTGGACAGGTCTTGTTTATGCATTTTTCTTATACGGAATAAATCGTTACCTCCATGGCCGTTTCAATTGCTGAAAAACGTCGTACAACACGACGACACCTTCATGAGACAAAATATTCGTGCTTTCCTCGACGACTACCCCAACTTTTGGCGGCGGACACGGGGATGTCACGCTGTGACGCGTTTGTCATTCATTGTCAGCGCCGCTAGCGCATGGCAGCCGGCCACCGAGACCGTGTCGTCTGCAAAGTGCCATCTTGCGGAATCGGTTAAAAGTTCGCGGCAGACGAGGTCAGGAGGTCAGATATGAATACAGAACACGACGGGGTTTTTATGCGCTCTGTCCACAGACTGCGCGGCGTATTTCGGAACGACCTCATCCCACGTCGTCTCGGTGCCAGGGCTAGGACGCTTCCCCGCATGCCCAGCAGGCGCTCTAAGCCGTATCGGTTAATGAAGTCTTTCTCGTTTTTTCAGAGATTCTGAGATCCATATCACCGGCCGGACGTGGCCCCTCCGTCAGCGCCATTGTCGTTCGCAGTGCGGCGGGGTGACAGACTCTTGGCGCTCTGCTCATCCCCACGGCCGCCAACTTGGCGATTACATTTACTTTTGATTTCTTCGGTGCGGCGGGCTCAGGGCCCTGCAGGGGTGCGCGGTGGTCTCCCAAGTCGCAAAGTTCATGCATTATTCTTCTTCGCGGGCATGGCGTCCCCCGCCCCTCCCTCTCGCCCACCACCACGTCCCCCGCCCCTCCCTCTCGCCCACCACCTCGTCCCCCGCCCCTCCCTCTCGCCCACCACCACGTCCCCCGCCCCTCCCTCCCGCCCACCACCACGTCCCCCGCCCCTCCCTCTCGCCCACCACCACGTCCCTCGCCCGGAGACGGGCCGGCAGGGCCAGCTTAGCCGACGACACGACTCCCAGAGTGTCATTCCCGGACAATGAATTTTCATTGGGCGCGAAGGGGTGACCTTTGCATGTTTCCACCGTTAGGCGGGATCAGCAGACATATGTGGGAATAACTTCAACACCTGTCGATCCATCCATCGGTCCATTTATCGATCCAGCAATCGATCTACTTATAAATTTACCTACCCATACATCAACCGAACTATCTATCGAATCATTAATTGATGCATCAATTTAACCTAATCCATCTATCATTCCACCTACCGATTCATCAAGCGAACAACCAAGCGATTCATCAATCGATTATCCATCAATCGATTCACAAGTCGATTATCCATCGATCATCATTCGATAATCAATCAATCGGTTCATCAATCGATAATATTTATCAATCGATTCATCCACTCATCTAAGAGGGCAATCGCCCATGCAGGGAACAGCGCGTGAATTCCCCTTCAGCAGGGCGCATCCTTGTTTACAGACTGAAATAGAGGGTCTGGGCGGCAGAGGAGCAGCAGCTGCGTTGTGTTCTCTGAGAAGACCTGTAAACAATCAAACGGCGGATTATCGCCAGCCTGCAGAGGAGCCCGTGTATGCGCCTGTGTGTGTGTGTGTGTGTGTGTGTGTGTGTGTGTGCCTGTGTGTGTGTGTATATATGCCTGTGTGTGTGTGTGTGTGTGTGAGTAGCCACACTCTGTCCGTGCAGTGGCGTATGACCACAGCGGAGGATATACACTCGCCGCCTACCCAAATTAGTTCCGCTGGGCCCTTTTAGCGGCGTGAGTTGGGGGCGGGTCCGGGAGCAGAGGGTGGCGGGAGGGGGAGCGCGCGGGCGTGGACCGTTATTATGCCTTAAGTGGAAAAAGAGAGGGGGCGCGGGGGAAGGGGATTTCAGTTAGAGAGCGCACCGAAAATTAAAAACCCTCAGGTTTCCCAACAGAAGCTCGCACGGTAAAAATTCGACGTGAAACTTCAAACTGATTCTGATAAGTAATTCATGTAAAACCTTTCTCATTAATCACGCACACTGCACAAGTTGAAAAATCGAGTCTCACAATTCGGTGAATAGAATTAAATCGCCTTTGTCGGCCTTCAAATCACACTTCATCAATGAATTCGCAGCGAGGAAGATTGACGTGGGCTCTGCACACTTAGTAAAATGTTGCATTCGAGCACAGTTAGAAATGACCTCGAAAATTCTTGCTTCGATCTTCTTAAGGTTACAGACTGCATACTTGCGATTTAGGCTTCTAGGAAAACTATTGCTTTGGATGCTGTTTTACGTGTTTCTGGTGGCTTAGATGCTCCCGGCACCCCCTTTGCCGCCGCCGTGGAGTGCATTGGAATCCGTATCTTGTGCACTTGTGCACCTGTGACCAGTAGGCGCTGCGGGCGCCCCGGCCGGGTGCCAAGTACACTATGTTGCGGGCTGCGGGCTGCGGGCGCCTCCGGCGCCCATTTTTGGCTCCCGGCGGAGGGGGGGGGGGGGGGGGGGGGGGGGGGTCACCTTCGCCTCGTTCCTAGGCCCATGGCCGCCGCGACTGTGCATGGACCTGCTGCACTTGTTTTCATGACGCAGCATAGGCGCTGGAAAGACACGGCGGCGCAGGGAGAGAGAGAGAGAGAGAGAGAGAGAGAGAGAGAGAGAGAGAGAGAGAGAGAGAGAGAGAGAGAGAGAGAGAGAGAGAGAGAGAGGGGCGCACAGAGTAAATCTCCGAGCACGGCTCGTTAACCAGCTCAGATCTTATTTCACTCGGCAGGCCTTGTGCAATGCAGGCCCCCGGCCCGGCATCAGCCCCGGGCCCAGCCGGGGTCAGGGGTCGGTAGTGCCGCGCGCCGCCGTGTTTTACGATTCGGAAACTTGATGAGAGGCAGCGCGCCAGTACTTGCTGCACCGAGTGTTGTTATTTCGTCTCCCTCTCAAATTCTCTCTCTCTCTCTCTCTCTCTCTCTCTCTCTCTCTCTCTCTCTCTCTCTCTCTCTCTCTCTCTCTCTCACTATCTCTCTCAGTCTCTTTATCTCTCTCGATGACGCTCCGCTTGGTCAGAATACAGGCAGGAAGTCCGCTGTGTAGGAAATGCAGCCGCGTGTTGCGCGCTCCATTGCGCCAAAACAACATAAAAATATATACATTTCTTTTCAGCAGTGCTCCAGCTCGCGTAAGGAGGGGGAAAAATCCTGTAAAGCTACACCACGAAAATACACTACTATTATTCCAGCCGTGCAACCCGGTGCGGAGAGCTGCACGGCCTCCGAAGCTCACGCCGCACCGTCCGTTGCCGGCTTGTGAACACGAACCGTTTGTTAGCGTCTTTTGTCGCGGCGTGTTTTTATTCTTCTTGCCGCGCTGATGAGGCGGTACACGCTCGGCAGCCTCATTTTTCCCTCTCTTTTGTTCCCGATAGAAATATGAAGCAACTCGCCCGCGCTCGCCCGTGAGGGACAGGAAAGGAGAGGGGGGGGGGATCTAGAGACACGCGCGGGGTGGGAGGCACGGCAGAGGCAGAGAGAGAGAGAGAGAGAGAGAGAGAGAGAGAGAGAGAGAGAGAGAGAGAGAGAGAGAGAGAGAGAGAGAGAGAGAGAGAGAGAGAGAGAGAGAGAGAGAGAGAGAGAGAGAGAGAGAGAGAGAGAGAGAGTAGCAAAGGCCCCCCGATTGGCGTCGGAGAGAGGGAGGGGGGGGGGGGGCACGCGAAAGGGTTGGACGAGGGGGTTGTTAAATCCTCGCCGAGTTTGGGCTGAGCTAATGCGGGCCGCGTCTATAGTCAAAGGGTTCTGTATCGCTGATGTCGCACTGCTGGTTCTTATTGGCAGCCGTGAGAGGTCGGTCGACACAAAATAACTTTGGAATAGAAGCGGGTGGTGGGAAGCGCCGTACCGGGAATTTTCGGTGGTTTGAATCAGCGCTGATTAGCAAGACAAGAGACAGGGAGATTGCAGAGCCAGTAGCTTTCATGTTCCGCCTTTCTATCCCGGACAGGAAGTGGAGTGTCATCAGGCTCAGTGACGGGCGGAGATTAGGACGCCGAGCTTTGTAGGGCTTAGTGTAAGACAGCCGGCTTTGGGGTTACTTTAATGGAGGCCTGATGTCGGCAGCGACACCTCGCCGGAGTCACAAGTAGTTTCGCTGATGGTATTGGATGTAGGAATGTCAGTGATGCTGGTTGTGGTGCTGGTAGTCGTGGGAAGGGTCGGTGCTACTGGATTATGCTGAAGGTAGCGCACCTCCTGTGCCATGGTAGCAGTCATACTGGTGACTGGGTACTCGGAGTCGGAGTGGTCATGCTGTTGGTGATAGTGTCAATGTAGGTTGGAAGCATGGTAAGGAGCGCCCAGGGAAATACTTTCTGCGATCAAGTATCGTTTGGCCTTAAAAATTCGATATATGTATTAGCTTGGATATCCCCAAGTCTTGCAGTATTGACCCAACCTAACGGAGTCTATCCTGAGACTACTGTCTTCATTCAAGTCGAGTCAAAGAAAGATCAAGTGCGAATCTCGTGTGGCAATGAACGGGCATGCTGAAGATGGCGATGATTGTTTCAGTGCTTGAACCCTGTGTGTCTAAATGCAGCTTAAGTCAAGAGTATGGATTGAGAATCTTCAAACCTAGATTCGTAGGTCGAACAAGACTTGAGTGGACTCTTTTCTAGGTGTAGTGATGGTAGTGCTGGTCAAGGCACTCTGGATGACGCACGGCAGGCGGCCGCGCCAGATTCCAGGATGGGTCCAAAGGGCCCAGTAGAGTGGCCCACTACCCCTGGCAGGGTCCGGGGGCACGGCGCTGTCCCCCTAGGGAATCTCGTGGGTCTGCTGCCAGGCCAGGATACCAGCAAGCTCAGGTCAAGGACTAGCCCTTCCCTGCGGTGCCCCCATAAGGGCGGGCCCTTGGCGTGTCCGGGAGTACGTAAAGTTTGGCGTACACTACGTGGCGACGGTGACAACCTCCGGAGGCAACGCACCACCACCCAAGGGCACCTGCAATTTGGATGACCTCGTCAATGACGGACCGAAGTTCGCACGAGGGAAAATGATACTGGGAACTGATTTAAAATGCCCACATCTCACACAATAGTCGCCTGGAAAAACAACAGCAAATTAAAACTAAAATTCCATCAACATGAAGGGTAAGAGAGCCGAGCTGTCGTCACCACTTGAAAAACGGAAACGCAAATTACTGGAGCTGCAGTAGTTACACGCCAACAAACACACACACACACACACACACACATGCTCGCGCCTCGTGGCGAAATGGGGCTAAAGGGATTGAGAAGAGTGAGAGGATGGGGGCGAAGGGAGGTGCCACACATTTATGAAAATGGCACAGCAGCTAGCAGCGAATGGGGCTCTAAACGTTGCGGCTTAGGCTTAGGCCCAGAGCCCTGCCGCCGCCGGCCCTAACGCCGGACGGGCGAAGGACGAGTAAGGGTGAGAGAGAACAAAAGAGAGAGAGAGAGAGAGAGAGAGAGAGAGAGAGAGAGAGAGAGAGAGAGAGAGAGAGAGAGAGAGAGAGAGATGCAGGACAGGGGAAAGGGAGGCAGCGGTTTCCCGTCGGGATGGTAGGAAGGGGTGTGAGGAGTTATCCGAATGCCATATATGACATCCGGAAGAGCCACGCCAACATCCGCCCATAAGATATAGGGCAGAGCGGAGGGGTGCGCGGGCTCATAACGTTCCAGCATAAACTGACGAGGTCAGCAGCGCCGGCAAACGCAAGCAAAAATCACAGGAAATTAAAACACGTTTAATTAAATTTAAAGGCGCCTCTGAATTAATACGCTCACCAATATTAAGCAGCTCCAAACTCCTGCAGGAAGGTATTTAACTTTGCCCAAACCAACTGTCTACACTGCTTCCGAGTGCATTGGGCCGACAGCTAGAAAATGATTGCTTCTTTGTGGTTCCTTACAGCCGCCGTTGTCCAACGCTTTGCCAAAAATGTTGCAAAGATTTTTGTTTCTAGATTGTTTTAAGATGTGCACTGATTTCCTCGCCGTTTTGTCTTGACGATTTTTAGCGTAATGCAGGCACTAGAATCAACAGTTTATCAATCATCGACCATACAGAGCTCCAACAGCTTGTCATCATCAACGTCCCATATCTCGAAGCCCGAAACAAGCCCCATCCGGAAAGTCACACCCCACGACACGGGAGGCCGGCACGAGGTCAAATACATCGCTCACCCACGACAGTCTCCAGCTAGCCAGGGTCCCCAAGGTCGGTCTCTCTCTCTCTCTCTCTCTCTCTCTCTCTCTCTCTCTCTCTCTCTCTCTCTCTCTCTCTCTCTCTCTCTCTCTCTCTCTCTCAAGAGAGTGGCATTGGCAAACGACAGTCCATCCGTCACACGTGTGACGCGTGACGTGACAACTTGACTCTGATAGTGACCGTGTGCGTGTGCACGGCTGTTGAGTGGGAGAGATCTAAGTGAAGACCTAAGGGAGCAAGGAAGAGAGAGAGAGAGAGAGAGAGAGAGAGAGAGAGAGAGAGAGAGAGAGAGAGAGAGAGAGAGAGAGAGAGAGAGAGAGAGCTGGACCGGGCATCCAGCCAAACATAGCATGGCATAGTCTAGCGCGACAAGGGAAGAGAGCAAGTGAAAGGGGGAGGGAGAAAGGAAGGGTGAGAGTAGGAAAGCGGTGAAAGATATAAAGAAAATGAGGAGAGGGAGAGGGAGAGAGAGAGAGAGAGAGAGAGAGAGAGAGAGAGAGAGAGAGAGAGAGAGAGAGAGAGAGAGAGAGAGAGAGAGAGAGAGAGAGAGAGAGAGAGAGCGAGAGGGGGAGGGGGAAATTATAGGGAGGGAGGGAGAGAGACAGAGGATGAGAGAGGGAGAGAGCGTAAGAGACACCCCTCGGACGACAGTTAGGTTAGAAAAGCGCAGCCCTGACATTTCAGCGCACAGCGAGTGCACAGCGTGTGGCACTTTCGCTGCTCCGAAGGAGAAGCAACGTCGGCAACCGGGTGTCGTGTGGCGCGTGGCGTCGCTTGGCGTTGCGTGGCGTCGTGTGGACATCGCGTGTCGTTCGCGTGGCCTCGTGTTTGGGCGCGGCATGGCGCCGAGGTAGCAAGGGCACCTACGTGGAGAGAGAGGGCACAGAGGAGAGGGGGGGAGGGGGAGGGAGGGATCGCATTACAGATCGGCGCGCGTGGGCGACATGGGAAAAGGGGGGGGGCACCAGTGAGGGGGAATGAAGAACGGCAGGAGAAGGGTGGATGGAAGGAGATCCAGAGTGAGACAAGAACGACATCTCTGATTCAGTCTCGAAGCGCAATCAGTCTCCCCTTTCAAGACCGCCCGGCGCACGCCCGACGTGTGCGCTGGCAAATTCAATCGACAAAATAAATTCACTGCGCCCGCCTCCCTTTTAGGACTTCCACCCCCTTTCCGAGGCCCTTCTACACGCAGAAAAACAGTAAGGCAATTTTCTGTCCAAGGGGGCGCAGAATATTTGAGTTTTCAAAAGAAATCAAACGGTGGAGCAAGACCTACCGCGGTAGGTCTTCCTCCACCCGCGGGTGGGCAGCGGCGTCAGCCCGGCAGGTAGGCACGCCCGCCCAACACCCCGGCGCTGCGGGCTGGCCTACCCACCAGGCGGCTCACTTGCTATCATCTCGGAGAGTCTTTCCATAGCTGCAGTGGTCTGACATCTTCAAAGCAACACCTGTATCTCTTCTCTTTTGCGATCATTACATCAAAAAATCGATTTGCGTGGCAGATATTTTGCGAGAGTGTACTTGACGGCATGTAGACGGCATTGCGGAGAACAGTGAGCGCCATGTCCAAAGACAACGCACACGGGGTTTGAGACGTCGTATAGTTGTAGATCAACGCGGCTAGCACCGGAAGAGAGAGAGAGAGAGAGAGAGAGAGAGAGAGAGAGAGAGAGAGAGAGAGAGAGAGAGAGAGAGAGAGAGAGAGGGCGAGAGAGAGGGGAGACAAAAGAGAGGGCAACATTTCTCCGCCTCAGCTTGTCCCCACGGGACGGGAAATTACCCGCAAACAGACGGCAGGAATTCCCGACCGGCAGTCGGGAGGGCGGCGCCGGCAGCGGCCAGGGACGTCTGAGTCGATTCGGGCCGGGCCACGACAGCGGCAAGGTGTGTCGTCGTTATAAGGTGGGTCTTGGATGCCGTTCACGTTTTCGAGTCCGAGCCCGCCCCTTCTCAGTCCCGGAGAAGACGGGAAGGGGGAAGGGGGGGGGAGAGAAGGCCCCATATACGATGGCAGCAGCGATAGGCCCCTTCTGCTGGCCGGCCCATAGCCTAGAGCATCGCCCCCGCGACATGACAGGACAGGGCCGGTCCAGTAGCAGGAGCAGAAGGGAGGGAGGGGGGGGGGGGGACCGCGCCGTAGCTGCCACTGCCGCGTACTCGCAGAGCCCAAAGTTGGACACAGCATCAAGTGGGCCACCCCCCGCCGCGTGCTTCCAAGTGCACACGGAGCGAACCGACCTCCGATCCCCTTCCGCTCGCCCCTCCACTTCCCCTCCCACTCCCCTCCCTTCCCCTCTCCCGGGGAAAATGAGCCGAGCGGGGCACGACACAGCAGCGGGATCGTGCTGCGCTGTGCACCACGAAGCATGGACTCTCGCCGCCCTACCGACCACCGGCGCCGCCCACCAACGTGCCTGTGCGTGTGTGTGTACGTGTGTGTACATGTGTGTGCATATGTGAGTCCGTGTCCGTGTGTGTGTGAGTGTGTGTACATGTGTGTGCATATGTGAGTCCGTGTCCGTGTGTGTGTGAGTGTGCAGCACCGCTTTGGATCCACAGGACGACACCGGGGTGGGGTGCGCTGTGCTGTAGCGCTGACATCGTAAAGATGCCGTGATAACCGCCTGCGCTCTGTCCCGAGGCCCCGGAGCATCCGGGCCAAATCTTATACCCCCTCCCCCTCCGTCTCTCTCTCTCTCTCTCTCTCTCTCTCTCTCTCTCTCTCTCTCTCTCTCTCTCTCTCTCTCTCTCTCTCTCTCTCTCTCTCTCTCTCTCTCTCTCTCTCTCTCTCTCTCTCTCTCTCTATCTAGGGTGCGCACTGCCCTCTCCGCTGGGATCCATCCTCTCTCTTGCTCCGTCCCGCTGAGCCCCCCCCCCCCTCTCTCTCTCTCTCTCTCTCTCTCTCTCTCTCTCTCTCTCTCTCTCTCTCTCTCTCTCTCTCTCTCTCTCTCTCTCTCTCTAGGGTGCGCACTGCCCTCTCCGCTGGGATCCATCCTCTCTCTTGCTCCGTCCCGCTCAGTCCCCCCCCCTCTCTCTCTCTCTCTCTCTCTCTCTCTCTCTCTCTCTCTCTCTCTCTCTCTCTAGGGTGCGCACTGCCCTCCGCTGGGATCCATCCTCTCTCTTGCTCCGTCCCGCTCAGTCCCCCCCCCCTCTCTCTCTCTCTCTCTCTCTCTCTCTCTCTCTCTCTCTCTCTCTCTCTCTCTCTCTCTCTCTCTCTCTCTCTCTCTCTCTCTAGGGTGCGCACTGCCCTCTCCGCTGGGATCCATCCTCTCTCTTGCTCCGTCCCGCTCAGTCCCCCCCTCTCTCTCTCTCTCTCTCTCTCTCTCTCTCTCTCTCTCTCTCTCTCTCTCTCTCTCTCTCTCTCTCTCTCTCTCTCTCCTCTCTCCCTCTCTCTCTCCCTCCCTCTGGCTCCCTCTCTATCTGCACTGGCCCCTTTCAACCCTATCACACACGTACCTAGCAGGACCACGCGCTGCCCTGCCCGCCTGCTGCACGGCGAAACTCGCGCGCGGACTATTGCGACGTGTCTTTCCCGTCGCGGGGGAGGGACGGGAGGGGGGGGGGGGGGCTATTTCTACCTCTGTTCCCTCCCCGCACCTGCATGGGGCGGAGTATTAGATACGGGGGTTCAAACGACGGCGTCACCTTGGAACTAGGAACGCTAGAGCCCGGCGCAGCAGCAGCGCTCGCGAGCGAGCTTCTCCACTCGGTGCAGCGCTGCTAAGAGAAGGGCTAGGGCCGCCGGGGCGAGGGGGCGGAGGGGGGAGTGGGAGCGGCGGGACGGAACGAAACGGTCGACGGAATTGAACGCTTGGTGCCACGACGACGCCGTGCTGGCCGTCAAGGAGAGACAGCGCGCGCCTCCCCCGCCGCCTCCCCTCCGCCCAGTCATGGGGCATGGCGGCGGCCCGCGCGCCAGAGACCCGCGCCGCGCCCCTCGCTTGGTCCCGGGTCCCCAATTGCCCGAGAACGGCGCTGCTGAGTCGTTTGGATTCGGGTCCACTCGCATCCCCCCGCCGCCGCCCGCACCACCGCCGCCACTGCTGCTACACTCCCCCCCTCCCCCCCCACACACACACACGAATCCCAACCCTCTCTGTTTCTGCCTTGATCTGATCACAAACTCTCTCACCTTTTCGCAGGTTAGGTGCGTTTGCGCGCCGGTATTCGGAATGAGCAGACCGTGTGTGTGTCTGTGCGTGTGTGTGTGCGTGTGTGTGCCTGTGCGTGCGTGCGTATGCGTGTTTTGAGCACGTGAGGGCAGCGACCCTCGCTCCGGTACCTGAGGGGAGTTCGTCTGTGTGTGGGGTGCAGTTACAGCAGTAGTCGAGGCTTAAAGGCACAGAGAGAGACAGACAGGCAGACAGAAACGGAGAAGAGGGGAGAAAAAATTGTACATTACGCCCACAGGGGGAAGACGACAGCAAGCACATCATCATCGGATTACAATGGGCTGAGCAGAAGGGAGGCCCGGAGATGAGAGACACGAGAGGCGGGAGTAAGGGGGTTAAAGGAGAGGGGATGGAGGCAGGGAGGGGGGGGGGGCAGAGTGATGGAGGGGTGGGGGAGGGATTGAGAAAGAGAGAAGGTGCATCCCGAGGAATCTGCCTGATTGTGGCGTAACGTGACTAGACTAACGCTCACACACTCCTTGTCTTTCTCTCTTCCGCACCGCCCCCACCCTTCTTTTTCCTTCCTTCTCACTCTCCATTCGGCGCTTGCTTTTTCTTTCTTTTTTTTCTCGAAATCCCTCCCATTTCCCCTTCCTCCCCCCTTTTGCTGGTTCCTTCCTACCCTTAATCCAACGCCTCGCCACGCCTACACGGTCGCGTAGTGCAGACGCTGCAACACGCAGGCGGCAGGCATCTCTCCACGCAGAGGCCAGAGGCCCGGGCGGAGGTCCACTTACGTCGTATCGTAGGGCAAAACGACCATGTCATTGCAAAACATTTGCGATGACCCTTCCATAAGAAAAGTGCATAGCGATTTTTCCAAATTTTTTGCAACGCATCATTGCAAAATTTCGCACTCGTCAATGGTAAGTGCCGGAAGATCCCTAAGAGAGGTTCTGGAGCGTTCAGAAAAGGCCTTTCAATCATAAAAGTCCTGCATCTTCACGGCGAGAGGTCCCGCCTGCACCGACAGGGATTGTGGTCCCTTCGCTTCCAGCCGCGCCCGAACATGCCGCCTGCGCGGAGGCGAGCTGGCCAATAGTGTTCAGCTTGCCAACATGCTGGGGGCGGGCGGACGGAAGCCCCAATCTGAATTTCAGTGCAGCCGGTGGCCAGCACTACCCCTGCCTCACTCCCACCATATCTCTCTCTCTCTCTCTCTCTCTCTCTCTCTCTCTCTCTCTCTCTCTCTCTCTCTCTCCCTCTCTTTCTATGCGGTCTGGACGCATACGCAGAGACCGAGACCCTGTCACAGCTGAGCTCTGTTGTATATTCTGTTGGTCTCTGTCATAGTGGCACCGTCAGAAGAAGTAGATATGTGAGAAGGGGGTTTTAATCTTTTTCGTGAAGTCAATTCAACTTTAGTCAAACCGACAAGTTCAATTTGGTCGAAAAGATGACTCGATCTATGTCAGTACGTGCGGAATTTAGTTTAAAAGTTTAACCCTATGAACAAATATTTTTTTAGTTTTTGACAATTTTCATCAATGTTACCCCTAGCAAACAAATTAGTAAAATCCGTGAAATCTATCTAGCAAATCGATTTGTCATAACTATCCGAAACAAAGAACCTCAGTACGGTCTAAGCAGCGCCGCCCTTGAGTTTCCCGCCACCTCTTCTCTTTCCTGGTTTTCCACGGTTTTCCATGCCGCAGGACAACACCGGTGCCCCTCATAATTCGTCATGCAATCTCAAAAGTGAATGCACGATTTAAGCATAAAATTCTTAAAGTCAAGCATGTTTCATGCTTGAAACGCCAAAAATTCCCACACGCATATTATGCCTGATTGAAGCATACTATGGTTGATTGAGGGATACCATATGCTTGCTCCAAGAATACAATACGTGCCTCAAGCATCATATGCTAGTGCCAAGCATACAGACGGTTGATGTATGCAGATGATTCTTAAATCAACAAAATCCCACAGGAATACAAGATTTGCATCAAACCCCCTTTTAATCAAGCATTCATTTTTGAGAGTGTGGGTTGGGCGCACGGCGGGGACCCTGTGAGGACTAGCAGTGTGTGGCACGGGCACGTCAGAGGGGACGAGGAAAATCAGAGATGCAAGACAAAAAGACGGGATGTCAGCGGCGGGGAAGCAGCCATATCGGACGCATGCACCCGTACCTCTAGTGCTCTTTATCTCGCCCTCCTAGTTTTCCGTACTCACTCGCAATTCCTCTCTCTCACTCTGAACTCTCTCCCTGCCCCCTCCCCCCACTCTCTCTTTATCTTTCTGCTTCCTCTGTGAACCTGAACTCTCTCCCTGGCACCCCCTTCTCTCTCAGTCTGTCTCTCTCTCTCTCTCTCTCTCTCTCTCTCTCTCTCTCTCTCTCTCTCTCTCTCTCTCTCTCTCTCTCTCTCTCTGTCTCTCTCTCCTGTCGCCGAGAGCGTTTCGCCGTTCGCTGGCCGTCCAGTTAAACCCTCCGCCGGGCTCCCCGTTGCCTGCGTCATGCAATCACTTCATGCATATGTTGATGAGGAGATTTAACCTCGCCGATAACGAATCAGTGCGTCGGACGGACCCGTCGCTTCCCCGGCGGGGAAAGAAGAGTAAGTTAAAGCAGGCAAAGGTAGGCTGGGGGAGGGGGGAGTAGAAAGGGGGTAAATTGGGAAGGGGTTGAGCGTGGCCGTGCATGCGTATGGGAGTGTGTGCGTGAGAGATCCATTTCTTCCTTCGCTACCCCGTCGCCCCCCCCCCCTCCTCCCTCCGTATATGCATCATCCTTCTAGACAAAGGATTTTCCTATTCGGGACGAGGCCTGCACTCCGCTGTCATTACGTGATCTCTCCCTCCCTCTCTCTCTCTCTCTCTCTCTCTCTCTCTCTCTCTCTCTCTCTCTCTCTCTCTCTCTCTCTCTCTCTCTCTCTCTCTCTCTGTCTCTCTCTCTCTTACTCTCCCTCGCCTGGACCGCGGTAAGACGAATTGCTGTGCGCTGGTCCGGGGCGCACATGGCAGGCAGGGCAGAAGGCCGGTCGGCACTGGCCTACAACCCCCAGGGTGAGATTTATTCATAAAAACGTCGACGGGCCCGTGCAGCGCGCGCGAACGCGCTACTATGCGTTCGCAGGGTGAGTTACTACTGTGCGCCCGCCGGCCCGGCTGCTGGCGGGCCCGGCTGCAGCGGTGCCAACCTGAAACTATACAGCGCTGTACACTCCGTACAAAAACAATAAATATTTTTCCCGTGCGCGTGCGCCCTGCCCTGCCGCCCCCGTGCACCGTGCCACGGCGTGCCGGGCGGCGCGGCAGCAAAAATGCGGGAAGTAGGTCGAACGCCAACGAACAATGGGGGCGTCCTTTGTTTCGGCCAACCCGACTCGGCACGGCGCGGCACGGCAGCGCTCGGCACGGAGCCATCCAGCTTCGTGCACGCACCATTTCACATTCAATTTCATTTCATTGGAGACTAGCCCGGACCCCCCAATTATTTTCATTCCGGCAGAGCGGGGTAGAGGGAGAGAAAAAAAAAGAACTGCTCACAAACTAGAGAAAATATATGTATCTGCACAACTGTGCGGACGCGCCGTGTCTTTGGGAAGCCAGACACGATGACAAAGTTGGCGAAAACAAGGGATTATGTTTCGACGTTACCATTACAGCTTAAATTGATTGGGTAGACGTTTCGCATCTTAACCACTAACGCCCCGACATGCTAATTAAATAATAAATTTAGCCGCCTAAAACTGAAGTGTCGTTCTTGTTAGAAGTAACTGCTCTTAAAACACGAATGGCATCCTCGATCAGTCTTCTATCAAGTAGGCACGTTTACGTCTCTTTTTAAACTAGGTGTTCGTGTGCCGGCAAGCGCCTGTGGCCGTCAGGGTAGGCCAGCCCGCACGACACGAGTGACTGGCACGGGTGGCAGCGGCCTACCCACCAGGCGCTGTCTTGTGACGAGACTTCCTCCTGTGCCCCGGCATTCCGTAAGATGACAGAACCGCAACGGAATCTTTGAACTATATCGGTCGGTGCTTTTACGACGTCAGCAGAACGTTATTGCCCTGTATTCGAATCCACATCCGCTGCGAGGAGGACGCAGCACAACGAAGCGCAAAAAAACACAGCACAAAGGAAGAAGGCAGTTGCCGCATGGTTGCCAACTCCCTGTCGTCTAAATTCCCAGCCCTGAACCAAACTTTACGAGGCTCGTACGAACGGTCAGTACAGTGTGCTGTCCGTGTTAGCAGCGCTGGCATGTGGCGCGTGCGATCGAGTTTCCAGTGACACACACTAATAACGCACTGATAACAATACTATAACGATTCGCGAACAGACAGAATCAGCGAGACTCATTCTTCCTAGTTATATATTTTTTTAATTCGACAAGAATAAAATACCATGCATTTTCAAAAATGAGGAGCTTCCTTTTTTTTTGGGGGGGGGGGGGGGGGGTTGAGTTGATACCGCGCACTCAGCGAAACCGTTAAAATTCGTAATCCAAAACAACATTCCTTCACGTGACTATTTATTTTGCTTGGTTCAATCCCCAAAAGGTCAAGAATAGACTTGGATCAAGAGAGCCTTTCTCTGGGTGCATGATCCACGCCTCTCCCTTCTTCTCTTCCTCCTCCCACTTCCCTCCCCCTCCCTGCGCCCTCGCCGCTCCGCTTCTACTGTGGAGGGAAATGCCCTCGTCGTTGGCCGGTGGCAAACCAACCTAAGCAAATCAAATCGGAAAACAGGCGGCTGCTGCGCGTTTGCGCATTTGCGATGCGGCTTTGCCCGGGAGTGAGCGTGCGGAGAGAGACAGAGAGAGAGAGAGAGAGAGAGAGAGAGAGAGAGAGAGAGAGAGAGAGAGAGAGAGAGAGAGAGAGAGAGAGAGAGAGAGAGAGAGAGAGAGAGAGAGAGAGAGAGAGAGAGAGAGAGAGAGAGAGAGAGAGGGGGGGGGGGAGATGGCATTGGGTAGGGGGAGAAAAGGAGTGGGGGTGTTTACCACGGCCCGGGATTTCTAGGCGAGTACGCTGTCACCCCGCTGACAGAAACGCTATCGTGGCGCGGCATGGGTCTAATACAGGAGCACACTCTCAGTTGATGGAAAAGGCGATACCCACGCCTTTCCTTTTGACGCGGCCGATAAAAAAAACCTAGGCGGGAAACGACAGCGACCTGTGGAAATACCGGCACAGAGTAGGGCGAGGAGGACCATGAGGAGGGGTTAACAGTTTGAGGAAGAGCACGTGCGCATTATAGTTTGCTCGTAACGAAATAGACGTCCAGACGTCCAGAAGTCTGAGTCGTGCCTATATTTCTGAGAGTGCCAGAAATATTCCGCAAGGGCAAAGGGGGGGGGGGGATATTCCTGGTTATGGGGAGTGGGCAACGCGCGGCGAGTCGGGAGCGGAAGCGAAAAAAATATCTCGTTCGCATATTGAGGGAAGGCGCAGAGAGAGAGAGAGAGAGAGAGAGAGAGAGCGAGAGAGAGAGAGAGAGAGAGAGAGAGAGAGAGAGAGAGAGAGAGAGAGAGAGAGAGAGAGAGAGAGAGAGAGAGAGAGAGAGAGAGAGAGAGAGAGAGAGAGAGAGAGAGAGAGAGAGAGAGAGAGAGAGAGAGAGAGAGAGAGAGCGAGAGAGAGCCCCTGGAGGCCTGGGAATGGCAATGGGATCCGACGACCCCCGGACCCGATCAGGGAAGCGGTGATGACGAGGTCAAACGCCCGAGGCCCCGAGGCCCGGCCTGTCCCCGGACGGAGGGAAAATAAGGCTGGCAGGATGAATAATCGGCGGCAGAACTGCCGGCAGACGAAGGGATCACACTGCAAAAGAAAAATAAACTGAAGTGACAACGATTTCGTCGATTTCTTTAGTCGCAACCTTGTTTGGCTCATCTATAGAAATTGACCATGATAACTAGCTTTGGTCTATTCACCTGAAACCCAAGATTTTGGTCAAATCGATTTTTGTTTTCAGTGAGGCGCTTGCGCTTGGGAGCTGTGCACAAAGAACGTGATGCGCGAGGTCCATAATAAACGTCCGGATCTACTCGGAGCTTAAACAACTGCGAAAGCGGCGACGCCGAGCGCCGTCGTAGTTGCCTACCCACCAGGCGTCATGTGCGATGGCCAAATCAAGTTA
The DNA here is from genome assembly GCA_038380765.1 of Odontothrips loti. Taxonomy (NCBI): domain Eukaryota; kingdom Metazoa; phylum Arthropoda; class Insecta; order Thysanoptera; family Thripidae; genus Odontothrips; species Odontothrips loti. Next base: position 15,450,682 of record CM076255.1, on the reverse strand, counting down.
GACCTTACAATATCGTGGACGTGCTTAGGTAAGCCAACATTTGGAGTAAATTTGTTTTTGCGGTTTATTCATTCGGAACGTCAACTAACTCACTGATGATGAAAAACAAAACTCTCCTGATAACGGTAGCTTGGTATATCTTATTTTTTTTGACGAATGTAGGCAAACGAAGGATGCCTCTCAGTCGCAGAGCAGCAAAGAAATGTTTCTGAATTTTTACTCTGGGGCCGTTGTACTCTAAATTGAGCGCTTCGAAACTTCGGAATCCCAGCAGAAGGCAGCCGGCGCCCGGCAGAGATAAAGAGTGAGTTAGAGGCTGGAGCGAGATAGATAGATTGATATCTGGATAGCAAGGGGGGGGGGGGAGAGAGAGAGAGAGAGAGAGAGAGAGAGAGAGAGAGAGAGAGAGAGAGAGAGAGAGAGAGAGAGAGAGAGAGAGAGAGAGAGAGAGAGAGAGAGAGAGAGAGAGAGAGAGAGAGAGAGAGAGAGAGACAGACAGACAGACAGACAGACAGACAGACAGAGAGAGAGAGAGAGAGTTAGGCAAAAGACAGGAGGAATGTCCGATGTCGGCTCGTCGCTGTTCCAGAGTCATACCATCATGGCAGAGGACGGGGCAGGATGGTCTCGCACTAGCGACCGCGGCGAGTGTGACAGAGACAGAGAACCTCTTTCGCTCCTGACAGCGGGGCGTCGCCCAAATTCGGATACTCAGTCTGCTGAAGAGGAGGGGTAGTATATAGGCTCTGTAAGCACGAGCAAAAGAGGAAGAAAAGCCACTCTTTTCCCATGCTCGGTTCGTACCGGAATAAACGTTCTTCAATTCCCCAGGGTGTGTACAAGAGGGTCATATATGAGGTTGGCACCTCTCTCACCCACTTCCTCGTCTGTCTGTCTGTCTGTCTGTCTGTCTGTCTCTCTCTCTCTCTTACTATCATCATCGCCTTCCAGGACAACGCTAACGTCCTAGAGTGCCCTTTGCGAGCCACCCATACACCACTACTACTACTAACACGGTAGCGAACATACCCGCGCTCACGCACGCACACACACTAAGGAAACGTAGCGAACCACCTCTTCCCCCTCCCCCGCACACACACACACACACACACACACAAACACACACGCACACACACACGCACGCAGACACCAGGGGGCGGACGTGTGAGTCGGGCCAGCGGCGGGGACGCCCGCTAGCAAAGCACTAGGCGCTCATACTCATTATTATTTCAAGTTTATCATAACGATGCGAAATTCGCGCTGCGTAAGCCTGAATCCTACCACACCGAGCCGCGCACGGCCAGCTAGGCAGCAGCAGCAGCAGCAGCAGCAGCAGCAGCAGCAGCAGCAGCAGCAGCAGCAGCAGCAGCAGCAGCAGCAGCAGCAGCAGCAGCAGCAGCAGCAGAAGCAGCAGCAGAAGCAGCAGCAGCAGCAGCAGCAGCAGCAGCAGCAGCAGCAGCAGAAGCAGCAGCAGAAGCAGCAGCAGAAGCAGCAGCAGAAGCAGCAGCAGCAGCAGAAGCAGCAGCAGCAGCAGCAGCAGCAGCAGCAGCAGCAGCAGCAGCAGCAGCAGCAGCAGCAGCAGCAGCAGCAGCAGCAGCAGCAGCAGCAGCAGCAGCAGCAGCAGCAGCAGCGCTCTCTGGCGGCCCGCGCTAAGTCAACTGTGTCGGCGGCAGCCCAGAGAAATTTACAGCCTCCCTCGTTTTCCACCCCAACCCCTTTCTCTTATTCGCTTCCTTTGCTTAAGCACCACCGCCGCACCGTCCCATCCCCTCACATTACCCCGTCTCCTATCCCGTCCGACGCTCATCCCATACACATGACAGCGGGGTGCGGGCCGGCCGCGCTGGGACCACGACTAACGGGGCCAGGGCCCAGTGACAATGGCAGAGGACGGAATAAGGTGTTCATTTCCAGCGCGACCGCGACCGTTTCTCTTCACCACGGCAGCAAATTGGAGCGAAGAAAAAAAATATCGAAAATGTGGCATGAAAATGAATCGGGCCCGAGAGAAGTGGGGGGGGGGGGGGGGGGGGGGGGGGGGATCTGCGCCTGCGAGCGGAAGTTATACCATTTTGAAGCAGCCTTGCGGGCTGCACCGGCGCGGCTGGGCACTGACGCCCCCCCCCCCCCCCCCAAATCCACCGGACATAATACAATCAGTGGGCTCGGGGTCTCGTCAATACTAATCTTTTTCACTTTTATTCCATCATTCCCCCCGGGAGACGGTAGGGGAGGGAGGGGGAGCGAGGGGGAGGGAGAGGGAATGAGGGAGGTATATTGCCACCTTCCAGCAGCAGCAGGAGCGGGGGCAGCGGCAGCGGCAGGCGATCTGGCCGGGGACGCCACGGCAGCAGCTGCCGCGGCGCAAACAACGGTGCCGAAAATACGGTAACGCGATTAGAAATTCAATCAATGGCGAGCCATCAAGGTCCCGGCAAAAGCCCAGCCCAGCAGCGCCAGCGCCATGCCGTGCCATGCCCAGCCGTCTCCACCGGGCCGGACTCAGCGGCGGCGGTAGCAGCAGCGGCGGCGGCAGCAGCGCAGCGTGAGCGAACAAATTATGATGAAATTCCACCCCCACGGGGGAAAGTAGGGGGGCAAAAAATCGGAGGGGAAAACACGGTCAAGAAAAAAGCAGGCCGACCGACCCCACGGCGTGGAACCTAACAGCAGCAACAGCAGCAGCAGCAGCAGCAGCAGCAGAAGCAGCAGCAGCAGCAGCAGCAGCAGCAGCAGCAGCAGCAGCAGCAGCAGCAGCAGCAGCAGCAACAGCAGCAGCAGCAGCAGCAGCAGCAGCAGCAGCAACAGCAGCAGAGCTCTGGCGGCGTGATTTTCCTCTCTTCTCGTTCCTGTCCGTCCCGTCACACGCCCTCTCGTTCTCGTGGACCGCCGCATGGACGTTAGGATAGGGGAGTAAGGAAAAATGAGAGAGGAATAAAAAAAAGGAAAAAAAAATGAACGAGCGGGCGCTGCTGTCTTTGATCTTTGCGCCGTGCAAGATGATAAGACCGGCAGCCTTCATCCCGGTCGCACAACTATCCGTCGGCTAATGGAGTACTGCGGGGCGGGGTCACTCCGTACAATCCATACTAAGCTGTTGGAAACCGTACCCATGTGTGGCCAAATATGAAAGCATGGTGAGCGCTGTGAGTGCCGTGTGTGAGCGCTGTGACTGCTGTGAGTGAGCGCTGTGAGTGAGCGCTGAGAGTGAGCGCTGTGAGTGAGCGCTGTGAGTGAGGGCTGTGAGTGAGCGCTGTGAGTGAGCGCTATGAGTGAGCGCTGTGATTAAGAGCTGAGAGTGAGCGCTGTGAGTAAGGACTGTGACTGAGCGCTGAGAGTGAGCGCTGTGAGTGAGCGCTATGAGTGAGCGCTGTGATTAAGAGCTGAGAGTGAGCGCTGTGAGTAAGGACTGTGACTGAGAGCTGAGAGTGAGCGCTGTGAGTGAGCGCTGTGAGTAAGGACTGTGACTGAGCGCTGAGAGTGAGCGCTGTGAGTGAGCGCTGTGAGTGAGCGCTGTGAGTGAGCGCTGTGAGTGAGCGCTGTGAGTAAGGACTGTGACTGAGCGCTGAGAGTGAGCGCTGTGAGTGAGCGCTGTGAGTGAGCGCTGTGAGTGAGCGCTGTGAGTGAGCGCTGTGAGTGCAGTGAGTGAGCGCTGTGTGAGTGCTCTGAAAGCAAAGCGCATGCACCCGTATACCGACCCGTACGGCAGAACCCTCATCATGCTCTCAAGAGACACGAAAAAGAAGGGAATAGTGGCTCGATGGGACATTACCTTGTGCATCGGTGCACACACTGCCAGAGAGAGAGAGAGAAGGGGGGGGGGAGGGGCTGAGGAGGAAAAGATAGAAAGGGAGAAAGGGTGAGAGGGGAGGGAGGGAGAGGCAGTACGAGAAGAATAGCAGCACAAAGAAATGGGCGGTAAAACAAAGGTCGCTACGGAGAGGGATGGAAGGGAAGGGGAAGCAGGTTGAGGGAGGATTTCCACCTGGAATCCGCAAAATTGTTGAGGAATGGGGCAAATGGGGGTGGGCTAGGGTGGTGTGAGAGGGGGGTAGGACTGCACCAGTGGCTGCGGCTGCTCCGCGGCGACACTTGCAGCGCAGCAGTGCGGGCCGCAAGTTGCAGACTCAGGCCGCCGCCCAGGGCCCGCACCACAGCGCTTCCCCCCCCCCCCCGCCCCCCTCCCCCCTCCACCTCTCTTTCTACGAAGGCAGCAAACTAGGGGTTGGTTTGCAGACACGCAGAAGCCGCGCGAAAAGAAAAACATTGCGTAACAACGGAAGGGCCGAGACGTGTCTGTCCATGTGGACGTATGAGTGTGTGTGTGTGGGGGGGGGGGGGATCAGTATGTATGTAAGTGCTCAGTACGCGTGCGCATTTTAACGTGTGCGAACCGTGCGCGGCTACAGGATTTTGCCAAGGGAGAGGTATTTTCCTCAAGGGCGGAAGGGGAATCGAAAAATCAAGATTTGAGTTGACAAGTCTACGATCGGAAAACATAAAAATCTCACAAAATGTAATAAACACACATGGGACCTCAGCACATAAATTTCAGAGGAATGCCATTCTACGAAAGACTGTCTAGTCTTTTTGTGTGCAATATTGCAATTAATTTATCTACATTCCATACGAAGCGCTACAGAGTGGCCACGGTTAGGAGGGGTAGTTACACCCTCCCCCCCCCTCCTCTTTGAAGCCGTGCCTGTTGCGCACGTGTGAACGTGGCGAGAGGTGCGGTTATGAGTAGATACCGTACCGGCACATCAAAGAGAGGAGAGGAGCCACCTAGAGCGAGGCGAGACAAGTCCTAAGCTGATACAGGGACGGGGAGGGGCAGGGTACTGTAGGTAGAACCGAACCGACGCACACCTGTGACGGCGAGGTAACGCGTGTGTCGGCGCTCTTAAAAAAAATTCGCAGGTCGCGCGCGAAGCGCATTTCCACGATATTTTCGAAATACCTGCTCGGTTCGGAAATTGAGTCCTTGGTTGGCGAGGGGGGTGTAATACAGACGAAGGAAAGGGGTAGGACGGAGCCTGCGTAGGCAAGTTTGGGATAAAGTGACAAACGTCTCCTACGGATTCCAGCCTACTCCCCCCCCCCCCTCCTCCGTTACAAAGGCGGCACAGTGTGCAAGGGGGTTCCGAGGGGGTGGAATCAGTCACGCTGATCAGCCGCTGAGAAAGGGAAAGTGAGAAGTAAAGGAGCGGGGCGGAGGTGGGGGCGGCGTTCCTGGGCGCTGGAGCGTGTTCTCTTTCGCTCGCACACTGATTCTCTCTCTCTCTCTCTCTCTCTCTCTCTCTCTCTCTCTCTCTCTCTCTCTCTCTCTCTCTCTCTCTCTCTCTCTCTCTCTCTCTTTCTCCCGTCTCCCTCTCTCTCCCTCTCTCTCTCTCTCTCCGCTACTCTGTTCGTTATCTCATTAAAATGTTGATTAATGACACCCCGTGCGAGACGCGCGCGCCCTGCCGCGCCTTCGCACCGTGTCCACGTGGCTAGAGAGAGGGATCGAGAGAGAAGAAGCGAGAGATAGAGAGGGAGAGAGGGATAAAGCAAGAGCGGTAGTGAGGGTGAGGGGGAAGACGGAAGGGTGGTGCACGTCCGCACAGAGTCGCGTAAGTTTTCTGCCGACTCCCTCTGAGGTGAGACTTCCCCGACATGATCAACGGATTATCGTACCCTCCCGGAGTCATACGGTATTCAGACACAACCCTTCCGCCCCTCCATTTCTTGCGCACATTCCTCTTCTCCGCCTCACCTCCACACACTCGCGACGCACGTGGCATCGCACCACCTGAGCGCCGACACACGTGGCCCACATTCCCCGCCAAAACAATGCCAGGAAGCGCACGCGCGCAAAGAATACGGGAATTCGCGGGTCCGGAAAAAAACCAAAGCGAGATTAATTATGCAAATGTTGGTGCGCGACTATGCCTCCAACAGCGTGACTAACTGTAAACCGAGAAAAGCCGAGCTGGCTGCGGGAGCGGCGGTGGCTGGGCTGGGCTGGGCTGGCGTCTTACAGCAGCAGCTGCGTTGCTCGGCTGTGGACCGACCGAACCGACCCACCCAAAGTTCCAGCGCAACTAACTTTTCATTTTCTTTAGAGCTCCGAGCCAGCGCGGCCAGCACACCGCCCAGCAGCAACAACAACAACAGCAGCAGCAGCAGCAGCAGCAGCAGCAGCAGCAGCAGCAGCAGCAGCAGCAGCAGCAGCAGCAGCAGCAGTAACACCACCACCAGCAGCAGCAGCAGTAGCACCACCAGCAGCAGCAGCAGCAGCAGTAACACCACCACCAGCAGCAGCAGCAGCAGCAGCAGCAGCAGCAGCACCAGCAGCAGCAGCAGCCGCAGCAGCAGCAGCAGCAGCAGCAGCAGCAGCAGCAGCAGCAGCAGTAGCACCAGCAGCAGCAGTGCGCGCGTCGCCCTCTGCCTGCGCCCCTTTCCTCGGCGGAGACGCGACGCCCTCGCCGTCGTCGATTCGAGTGGTCAACGAACAACTGTGTAACTTGGTTTACAACGGCGGACGCACTACCCAAGCCCCCCCCCCCCCCACCACCACTACCACTACCACCATCCCGTCGTCACCATGGTCACTCTGACCCCGGCGCCAGTACCCAGTCCCGGCCACCAGGACCGTACCAGCAACCCGGCCGCCAGTATCTAGCCAACTAGGGGCAGACTACTTTCAAAACGATACCGAATCGATTATCCTATGAGATCGAAAGTCGACACCATGTCGATATCGATTTGACATGCAGTTCCGCGGAGGTGATCCTCTGCCTTGGCGCCCCCCAGCGTCCACGCTGGTTCAACGTCAACCAGTACCCCGGCGTCTCGGCTCCGACACCGCCCAGACGCCGCGCGCCACGCCTCATGGGGCCTCCGGGGAATGCGCCTTTGAGGACTCCTCCCGAAACCACAAACTGCGCCGGGATCTGGGTCGCAGCAGCAGTTTCGCATCCTTCCATTCCAGCGCGAGCAGCCAGCCAATGGGGGGAGGAGCGGCGCCCGCAGCGGCGGCGGCAGCAGGCCGGAGCGGGATGGAGTGGCAGCCTCGAGAAGGAAGCTTGTCGCCACGTGGTGACGAGCGGCACCGAACCAGATGGACGTGGCCAGGGAAAACGACAGACTTGCAACTTCTGAGGAAGTCGCGAAGGCTTCTCATCGGTAGATGTATGCCCGACCATTGTTCGTGAACTCCTTCAGTTAGAACCTTCAGATATTTCCAAAAGAAAACGGCACATTGCAACAGGTCCGACTATTCATGGCGTTACGGAATGAGAGAATACTAAATACATCGGAATTAGAACCGCCATCGTAGTGCAGCCTACTAGAGCACAGTGGCGGATCCAGGAGCGGCTCTAGGGGGGGGGCAAAGTCACGCTTTTTGCCTACTTACAGGCGGAAAAGTTATGCCGGTTGCCTACATTTCCGCATTTGCCCCCCCCCCCCTGGATCCGCGCTTGCTAGAGCATCAGCAATAGAAGGAGACAGAGCCGCCTGCTGTCATTTGACGGAGAGCGCCTGGCAGGGTAGGCCGGCCGCTCCACACACTTGCGCTGCGGGTCTGCATCACGCCGATCGCGGGCTGAGTGCTGGGGATGATGGTGGAGGACCCGGGTGCGATCGTGACAGGTGCGGTGAGAGAGAGCGAGAGAGAGAGAGAGAGAGAGAGAGAGAGAGGGGGGGAGGGAGGTAGCACGAGAGAGGAAGAGGAAGGGAAAGAGAAAGACAGAGGCAGAGAGAGAGTTGGGGATAGGGGGAGGGGAGGGGCGGAGGGAAGAGAGAGTGAAAGTGGTAACGGTAGAGAGAGGGAGACAGAGAGGGAAGCGAAAGGGAGAGAGAAAGGGGAACAGAGTGAGAGTGGTAAAGATGGGGAGAGAGACAGAGAGAGGACAACGAGGGGGAAGACGGGATGAGGAAAGAGAGAGGGTGGCGGTGGTGGTGAGATGCCTACAAAGCGGAGCCCCTGGCGTCTCATTGCTCACCGCGCCATTCCAATTACTCTGCAAGGGAAAAGAGTTAAACGTTTTAAAGTTGCCTTTCTGCTCGCATACAATACGCCGCCGTGGCGTATCTGTTTATTCTGCGCCGCTCCTGCGCCCCCCGCAGCGCCCTGCTGCCGCACGTCTCCTCCCCGGGCAGAAGGGGAGTGGTGGTGGTTCGGGGGGGGGGGGGGGGGGGGCGCGCGCGCTTCACATTAAATAAAGCAGACGAGGATAAGGCCTGCGGAATGCATTACTTCTAGATAAGCCGGGTTCATAACTCAAACCGGCCGATTAATGCAGAGAGTGCGGGGCCCCGGGTTGCCCCCGGGTGCCCTAGGCTGCCCTGTGCTGCCCAAGGCTGCCGTGGGCTGCCCTGCGCTGTGCCCGTGCTGCCGTGCTCTGGTCCCGGCCAGCCGTCGGCCAGCCCGGGGTCGGCCGTGGGGCGGGGCTGCGTCCGGGAGGCGGCCGCGCCGACGCGACACTAAGTGCGCCGTGCGCGGCCGCGCGCCTCTTTGACCTGCGCCACCGCCGCCCGCGGCCCGTTCGGACGCAGCTGCGCGCGGGCCGCAGGGTAATAACTCAGGCCGCCGGCAGAGGGCGACACCAGCGGGCGGAGCAACGCCCGGCGGGCCCCCGCAGCAGCAGCCCCCAGCGGCCCCCCGGCAGCCCCTCGGCAGGGGGGAGGGAGAGAGATAGCGAGCGGCGGCTCCTGCAGAATGCAGACTGCGTTCGCCTGCAGATTCAGGGGCCACCCCCCTCGTCTGGGCGGCCATTCCGGTAGATGTGTTAGCTCGACTTGGTCCGAAAATGCATGTCGCAGGTTTTGGAGCGGCCGTACGTTACGGGCCAAGCCTAATGGCCTAATTCAGCGCCTGGTCAGTAGTGTATATTCGTCAGGCTGCCTTGTGACGAGATGACTGCCCAAGACACTGGCGCACCCGTACTGAGGATCTATACGAGTCTAGTAATAGGCTAACCCGACCTCAGGATGGGTACTCGAAACCCGCGGATGCCCGGGTACTGGCCGCGACCGTGGCTCCCATGGTCTTCGATATTTGATCATCTCGTGTGCAGACCCCAGTGTGGGGGGGTCCCGTGTTCAAACAAAGGGCCCGGACGTTCCAAGCCCGGCTAGGAGCCATTGTAATTTTTTCATGTCGTGTCTCGTGTCCCGCACTACCGAAAAAGTGTGCTTCAAGTGCTAAAAAAAATGCGCGCCAAGAATCTGAACATAGCTTGAATCAAAAATGTAACGTCTTATGTCAGATAATTGAATCATGCAACCATCCAACGGGCTCGTTTCAACTGGTCGTGGCACACTTTCCTTCGAATCCGTTACACAGTTTGGAGAGTGTGGCTGACCTTGTTTTCTTTTCCCTTGCACGCCTGAACTGACCCTATTCACGCAAGTTTGTATGACTCCTCCAGGAAGTACCAGCCAGACGGAAGGGGGAAGAGAGAGGGGGGGGGGGAGCTAAGCCTACGACAATCTCCTCCTCCGTCGTCCCATCGGCCCTTCGGGCGAGCAGGTGTTGCAGGTGCTGCCATTGTGTGGAACACCATTTTTCCTCTGCGAAATCGCGAACAGTGTAGCGTCCACCGGGGCGGAAGGGACTGGTACTTCACATCCGCCCGTAAATCTCGGCCGGCCAGCAGCGGCGGCGCTGCGTTGTGCGGGGCGGCGTGCGAGTAGGTGGCCCTGTGGGGCGACGGCAGGGCATGGCCGACCCCGGCCGGGACCCCCGTCGCTTTCGGAGACGCCCCCGGTGCGGACAGCGCGGTCATTGAGCGTGGCGCGGCGCGGTCAGGGCTACCTGGGACCGCACGGGGACCTCGGCGGACCCCGGAGCTCCACCGCTGTCACCGCCAGGGTACACAGGCCCACCCAGGGCCCGACCCGGCCCGGACCCGGCCTGGACCATCGCGCGGACCCTGCTCGGCTCGGCTCACCTGCCCCTGAATTGGTTCACCCTGCTCCGGCTTGGCTTGCGTTGCCCCGGCTCGTCTCATCTTACCCAGCCCGGCTCACCCTGCCCCGGCTTGGCTCTGCAGAGGCTCGGCTCGGTTCCGCAGGGCTCTGCTCCTGGAGAAGAAGGGGACTCCCCCGCCCTCCCAGCATCCAGCCAGCTCTCCAGCACTTACCTGGAAAAAGAAGAGAAGAGGGGGAAAATAAGAATAGAGTGCAGTGAGTGGCGAATGTAAAGCTAACCCCAGCAGCGCCCGCCTCTCAGCAAAGAAAGGACTGTCACTCTCGCGCTCTCGGCTTGCAGAAACACACGGAGTGGGATAAAGAAGGCGAGTGCGAAAGCGAACAGGAGGAAGAGGAAGGAGGGGTGGCGGGTGGTTCTGAAGAAGAGTCCCGGAGAGAGAGAGAGAGAGAGAGAGAGAGAGAGAGAGAGAGAGAGAGAGAGAGAGAGAGAGAGAGAGAGAGAGAGAGAGAGAGAGAGAGAGAGAGAGAGAGGGAGAAAGAGAGAGACAGAGACAGAGAGAGAGACAGAGAGAGAGAGAGAGAGAGAGAGAGAGAGAGAGAGAGAGAGAGAGAGAGAGAGAGAAGAGAGGTGCGAGAGGAATGGTTGGGGTAGGGTGCGGAAAAGGTAAACCAGGTCCCAGCCAGTTGTCGGCTACCTGAGCCTACGGGACAAGTGGGCCAAGCCGCCAAGCCCCAGCGCGGCCGAGCCCTTTCGTACAGCCCTGCGGCCGCACCAGGCCCTTAGAGGGAATACACTGTCCTTCCTGCTGTAGGATCTTGTTAAGACGGACGAGCACCAGCGCCGACGAACCAGCCAGGCCGATACCGACCGCGCCGTTAATTTTTAGTGAAAACAACACACTCTCTAGGTGTCTAGCGAGGTGTCTGGCATCCGGACCAATTACCTACCACAGCAAAAACCATTTCATTCCTTCGACAAACAAGGTTTTCTCCGTAGGCAAAGTGCACACGTTACGTCATCAATTTAGTGGGAAGGGGTCCGACGAAAAATGACAGCGGATGATGAGGGAGGAAAGGGGGGACAAATAAGTGATGACGTGATATGTGCAATATGCACGCCGCCTTTAAAAATAAACTAGACCAACTTACTGACATAAACGCTTTGTTTTTTCCAGCAGCTGGACGTAGTGCTGGATTTCTCGGCGTCGGAAGGGTGGTCCATGCTGCGCTTGGCGTAGGCCAGGACCGGCCAGGACACGGGGAGCGGCGGGGACCGTTCGGCAAACCGATCACCAGGCCCCTCTCTCCCCGGCCCATCTACTGGCCGCCCTTCAACGCGCCCTTCGCCGCGCCCTCCCGGCCCGCCCCTCGCCAGCTCATTAGTTCCTTCATATCCGCCGCCGAGCAGCAGGAACCCCAGGAACGCCGCGCCGAAACAACCTGGCCGCGGCCCCCTTGTGTGCTTTCTTTTCTCTTTCCGCTTGCTCTCCCTCCTTATCTCCCCGTCATCACCATCATCATCGTCATCACCCCCGCACCGCCCCGCTGCCAGCTCCCTTCGCTTTGGGCCGCCCCGCCGTCCTCTTCATTGCAGTCCTCGTCATCATGGTCAGCACGTCTTCGTCATCCTCCTTTGTCATCGTCGCATCGTCCACTCCTACATCCGTGACCATGTCTTCGCCATCCACGGACCTTGCCGTCACCTACATACACACTTACTCAGCGTGTCGCCCTCGACGACATCGACCTCGTCGCCCTCAACGTCGCCTTCGCCTTCAGCGCCCCCACCCGTACCCCGACCACGTCCCCTCCGCACCCCTCCCCACCGCACGCTTCGCGACGCATTCCCCAGCTCCGCCCCCCGTTCTGGAGAAATGTTCTGTAAGGAGACGCTCCAGCGATGCCACCTGGAGCACACGGCGGCCGGAGCCGGCGGGGGCCCAGCGGGGGCCCGGCGGGGGCACAGCGGGGCCCGGCGGGGGCACAGCGGGGGCCCGGCGGGGGCCAGCGGGGGCACAGCGGGGGCCCAGCGGGGGCCGGCGGGGCCTGGCGGGGGCACAGCGGGGGCCCGGCGGGGGCCCAGCGGGGGCCCGGCGGGGCCTGGCAGGCACGCCGAGGGCTGCTCGCTGGGGCGTAAGTCACACGCGGCCACTCACCCGCCCCATACTAGGGGAGAAACGAAACGTCTAGGATCCTTCTGCCTCCTCAGAAGTGGGGGGGGGGGGGGGGATAGAGGAGAAAGGAGTGCGAGTGAGAGGGGGAAAAAGAAAGAGAGAAGGGCAGAAAAATAAAGGCCTCCCACCGCCGGCGCTGCAAGAAATATCGTTTGTTTTTAGAGGCCGCCCCGGTGCCCGGAGTAAGAATTATGCCCGGCTGCTGAGCCCCGCCTCGCCCCGCCACGCCCAGCCGCGGGACGGCGCGGCGCGGAATGGCGGAAACCGCTAAAAGTGCGGGATGGAGATTTAAAAGATATCCATCATCATGGCGGCGCGGCCGTGGCGCGGCGGCTGGGCGCCGAGACAGTCCGCGCCGCCCGCCGAGTCGTTTCTAGTAAAAATGGACGGCGGTCCGCTTGGCACCCCGTTTCCGATTTCCGCCCCCGAGATCAGAAGTACGCCGGGTGGAGTCGATATTTTCACGGATCGATCGAGGGATCGATAGCAGTGGCGGTGGGGCAGGAGTCGAACGCGGCGGATCAACTGGTGCGTCTGGATGGGGAGCTTTCGCATGTAACCTAACGCCCCTTGTCGGGGGGAAGACTACTCTCGCCGGTCTTCAACGAAGGCGTAGCTCACACTGCTAATCAAAAGGTGTCGAAAACCATGCGTTTTGAAACGCTTTACAATATTTAAATGACACACTTCACTGAAGATTCGAGACTCGAGTTCGACTCAACTTGACGCAAGGATTCCAAAAAATAGGGTCACATGACCTTTTTTGTTCGGAAGTAAGGAAGATATGAGTTGGAGGGCCACATTATCGGGAACGTGTGTAACGCATTATTTCAAACACGAAAAGTGTTCGGTCCGGAAATACCGCAGCGACCGAGATCTTTTGCTCGGCCCACCAGCTATGTTACGCGCTGGACATCCCCTCCCTTCCTACAGGACCCCACCCGAGCTTGGCCAGGACTTGACTTGACCTCCACTACCAAACACCTTTCCTCCCTTAATTCTCGGCAACCTGGCAGGCAGGAATGGCAGTGTGCAATGAGGAATGGGAGCGCTGAGGTTGCTCCGGTTGCCCCGGCTCTGGCGGCTCCTCCGGGTCGGGAAGGGCTTGCTCGGCTACTTCTCATTGGGGCCCAACTCGGGGCCCTTTTGCGAGGCGCGCGCCGCCCGCCTCAAAGCAACAAAGCCCTCCCCGACCCCCTCCGCCCTTCCGGAGGTACGTGCTCCCCAGCCGCAGAGCACCCCAGCGGCGCGGGCCGGCAGCGCGCCAGACAAGGACGGCCGCACCCTCTGCTTCTCTCTCGCTGCCGCTCCCTCGGACGCAGCCGCGGCCTCGCAGAGGAGTGTCAACACGGCCGGGGGAGGACAATTCATGCTGTGGAGCGGGAAGCAAGCGGGGCAACGAAAGCGAAGCGAGTTACGCTGCGTACACAGAAGCGAGCGAAGCAAGCCAGTCAGTCAGCACCGAGTGCGCCGCTGCCCTCCAGGCCTCCAGGCGCAGCTGTGTGTACCGAAACTGCCTGGATCAACACAATCCAATTTTTATTTTTCGTCTCGAACGTCGTAATCTTTTCCCAACGATCATAAATCAAAATTGGTCTAGAAAGGCCTACGCCGTTCGTATTTGTAGAGTGGTTGCTGCCGGCACATTTCAACACTAGGAGACATGGCTGCTCGCACCTCAAGAAAAGATAAAAATAAATGAGAAAGTGAAAATGTGCTTATCAGCACCTCACTACGCCAAGTGCTCCTGCGCTCCTGACCAGGGGTCGCTCAGCTAGGGCGGGTTCAATGCCCTGCCTGATCAGCTACCCGCCGGGCCGGCCAGATCCATGTTCCTTTGTGATCTAGGTCAGTGGCCTTCCTATTCGAAGCCCAAGAACAGAGAAGGGGAAAAGAGGGGTAAGAGATAACCCACCGTGTGCATCTGCTCCCACGATATTGGCTACGGGCAGCCTCGGGACACCACTGGGTCAGAACCTGCGTAGACCTTTGTTGTCCTATGGTCAGCCCTTAGTCAGGCGACCAGCCTGGCCAACACTTAAAAGAGATTCGTCGGATTCGACTACGCCTACTCATCTGCTCGATGACTGAAACCTAATGACTGAATCCTTGGGGGAGAATTCTCAAGAATTGTTGAGCTTGAGAGTCAGCCAGCCTGATCGCCACCTGGGACGTTCCGACACGCCAAACTAAAGTGAAGGAGGAAGGGGGATTGGGGCTGGGAGACAGCGAGAGAGAAAGGGCCTGGGAAGGAAGGACGTGGCAACACAAACTAACGACCTGGAGGACGGGGACCAATGCGTTTTGCCGTTTCTTTTCTCGTTACTTGACCACGGGCCGAGAGGCAGCCGCCCCCCCCCCCTCTCTCCCCCCCTCTGTCCTTCACCCCCTCCTTCTCGCTCTTCTCCCTCCCTTCGACTATTCTCCCCTCCGCAGCCAGTGCTACCTATTACCCACCTTTTCTTCTCTTTCTTCTTGTCCCCTTTCAACCTCCCCCCCCCCCCCACCTCTTCCCGTGGCGCACCGGCTGCAACTCTGCTACAACACGCAACGGCCTACAAACACACACACATACACACACACACACTGGGGGGCTCACGCACTTGAGCGTCCTTTTACGCCCTCATGTTTTTACGGTGCTGCTGCCGCTGCGTGCGGACACACCCTCTTACAACCCTCTGATGACGCGGGCCGTTGTCTAGACATTCATTCCGCTTAGGGGAGGACGGCGACGACGTAGATGAGGCGGAGCAGGGTGCACCTAGCATGGAGGATGGGGAGGGCCGTCGCGGGGACGATGAGGATGCGGATGAGGACGGCGATGGCGAGCATGACGACGAGGACGGTGTTCAGGCGGTGGACGACGGCAACGAGTAGGAGAATGGCAACGGGTAAGCGTACGGCGGCGTAACGGTGACGGATAGGAGGACGGCGACGAGCAGGAGGACGGCGACGAAAGTGAGGACGGCGAAGACAGTGAGAACGGTGACGAGTAGGAGGACGGCGACGATAGTGAGGACGGTGACGAGCAGGAGGACGGCGACGATAATGAGGACGATATAACGAGTAGGACGGCGACGAGTAGGACGGCAACGAGCAGGCGGACGGTAAAGAAAGAGGACGGTGACGGGATGACTTTGGCGACGAGGAGTGGAGAGGACGGCGGCGAAGGGGAGGACAGCGGCGTTAAGGACGACCACGTTGAAGAGGCAAACATAAGACGAGGGCAACGGCGGGGGAGTTCGTCGGCGAGGGCAAGAAGGGAACGAGGAGGATGCGCTCTGGCACGGCGAAGAAGCGAGGAGGCCGCCGAAGGAGGCAGAGTGGGCGGGGCGGGGAGGAGATAAAGGGTTGTCACATCCAGCATTGCAGCCTGCCGCGGAGGAGCCCGGCCCGGCCCAGCCCAGCCCACTATTCACAGGACGTCGGCCTTTCACGGCGGCGGGGCGGGGCGGGGCGGGGCGGGGTGGAGGACTTGGGGAGACACGGCGAGGACCCCCGCCACCCGGAGGAAGTAGGAAGCGGAGAGCCGGGGGGGGGGGGGGGGGGGGGGGCACCAGGTGTGGGGTGGGGAAACGTGTAGGACCGGAGCGTGGCAGGTGCGGGACCTGCCGTGGGCTGAGGCGTGGGGAGGCTCCACTGAAAACGATAACGCGTCACGGAATCGTTTCCCAGATTTTGGCGAGGGTGACGTTACGCTCAAAATGTGAGGGCGCCACTCGCCGATTATTGTAAGCAATAATCGGTATCAAAATAAGTCGCAGGACATGTTTACATCCGGGCAATGATTACTTGCTGTAATTTATGAGCTTTAAGGCATCCTTTCCGATGATACACCACCCTCGAAAAAAAATGGTTTCGCTAACCCTGCGAACGGTTTGCTACTTCAGCGACATTTCTAAACAGCACGCGACACGAATTTCTTTCCGTGCTCCAGCATTTTCTTTTTCACCTAGGGAAGTGATGTTTGGGTTACCGAATAATAATTCACTGCATTAGCGAAAAAAATCCGGAGAAGCATCCGTGTTTGAAGGAGCAAGTGATTGTGAGCTTCCCATCCGCAATGTTGAGCTGCTCGACAGGGCGAGCGAGACAGGTGGCGAGGCGAGATAGCAGAAGAGCTGGGTGCGGTTTTAAGGGCGAGGGGACAGGAAAAGGGGGGGGGGGGCACCGAGGACGTCGTGCGGTCTGGGAGTGTCTCGAGGTGTGACTACGTTGCACGCGCGCGCGTGCGTGCCTACACGTACTGTATGGTACAACTTTGGGGGAGCAAAATTAATTAAACATAAACCGTGATTTGTAGAGCAGAAGACAGGGAGACATATAAGTTGTCGGCGGGAGAACACGCAGAAAAGAGATTAGTGGTGGCAACTAATTTTTCAGTTGATTTGCAGACAGGCAGTAATTTTTTTGTTCTGAGCACTAAATTTTGGTGAGGGAACTAGTTATTGGTCGAACCAACGAAAAGTCAGTTGCTTCAACAAAAAGTTAACTGCTGCAACAAAAAGGTTCGTTACTAACAAATAGTTCCCCAAACAAAATTTTAGTTCTCAAAACCAAATGTACTGCTTGTCTGGAAATCAACTGAAACTTTAGTTGCTCACACCATTTTTTTTTTCCTCCGTGTAAGGGCGACACGACGGAGCTGTCGGTAGCTTGCCAGCGCGGTACCGAGGTACGCGGCAGCGGGAGCCCGGCGTCATTTTATGTCTGACAGAACAGCGGGAATCGAGTTCATCTCAATTTCTACGATAAATCGATATACGGAGGAGCAGAACAGCGGGCGGTCGCTGCTCCCAGTCGCCGCCCGCGATGGTCGTCGACGTCACAACGCCACGCGTGTCGTTGCTCTCTGTCTTCCGTTTCAAACGGAGTGTCCTTCGGAAGTCCTTCGGGGTCCTTCGGGTGTCTCCGGACAGCGCGGGGGCCGCCGCCTCCAGCTCACGTTCCACCCCTCAGCTCTGACACACGTCCCCTCTGTGGAGAACGCCGCCGCCGCCGGGGCGCGCGCGTGTGTCGGTGTTGCTCGACGCCCGCACTCAGTCTCCAGTTTGTGTGCCTCGGCTGTCCGCCTGCTGGAATGTGTGCAAAAAATGACAGCGGTAGGCTCTCGGTAGGCTCACACTCTCAGAAGACATATGGACTTCATTGCACATAATATTTTAAATAAAAATAATAAGTATGAAAACTCTACGCAGTATCGTTATTTTGTTCATCTCACTTATTTTGGTTGTGACATGACAGTACAACGAAGTTATGTACAAAATATTTGTAATACACATCAACCGTAAAGTGTGTATTGCGTGCACAAAATACTACTCATTATGTACAGTGGCTCGATTCTCTTCGTTCTTTCAGAGTGAGCAGCTTAACAAGATTTTCAGATCTCAAAAAAAGGAACCCGGTCAATATACCCCGCAGCATAGCAAAATAGACGGTTCCCTGAGGGAGAGGGGGAAGAAAGGGAAGGGGGTGATGGGGGGGGGGGGGGGTGGCCGTCTGGAGAATCCGCCAGGAACAGATTGGGTGACGTCTGAAAAGTGCGTCTGAATTTTCTCCCAACCAAAACACCGCACCGAGCGGTAACGCCAAGCGCCTGCGAATGATGGGTTAGGCCATCCCGCACGACACGCCTGCATGCAGAAGTCGAGTGTGCCTACGTACCAGGCGCCATTTAGAGCTGACATGAGACGTCTGCCCTCGCGACTGCGCCGCCTGGACGTTCTTCACGGATGATTCCTCGATACACCCCAACCTAGGCAGGCATGGCAGCATCATGCCGAAGCATGTCGTGCTTTTGTTTGCCCCCCCTTCAGCTATCTGACTATCTGACACCGCAGTGTGGCGGGTCCCCTTAGCGCTCGCCAACTGTCCGTCAGCCCGTTCCTTCTGCTGCGGATGGGCTCGAGCGGACGGACACGCTGCACAGACAGACAGACCTCCGCACTACCCGCCCCGAGCGTCGCGGACGCGTCTGCCCCCTGCTCATGGCAGCGCGTCGCCTGGCGGTGTCAGCGGCCCCCCACGACACTCACATATGCCGTGTTCATCCTTAGTCCCACCCCCTCACTCGACGAACTTCACCCCATCCGCCTGCCCCGCCCCGCCTTCCCCGGGCCGCCTCCACCACAGCCGCCGCCACCGCGACCGCTGCCGCTCCAAAATGCCCTCATTTGAATGTGAATGGCCGGGCATCATACCTGCCACGGTCTCATTTTAGAAATTGCTTCCATCGTTGCACGCCGCTCGGGAAAGCTTCCTCGCCGACTGCGGATGAAAAAGGCGGCCGCGTGTTGCGGCGCGGTGCGGTCGGAAGCGGCGGGATGGATAGGCGGCGCTGCGCACGCACCCGACAGCGCGCCACTTCCAAAACGGAGCACTGTTCTCAATAGAGGTTTCCAATGAGACGTGGAAACGGAAGTTGAAGAACAAAAACACTTCCAGACCGGAAACTCTCGAGGGCATGCATGAGAAACTTGAATGGCGTTTTGAGTGAATTTGAAGGTGATCTTCCATATTTGGCGCCGCCCTTGTGCATCAAAATTTCTCATACTTGCTCTCCAGAGATTCCGGACTGGGAGGGTTTCTGTTCACCAGCTTCCGCTTCTGAGCCTCGTTGGAAACCTCTATCGGGTGGGGTCTTGCCCGGAAGGTACTCGCCAAATAAGCGTCGTTTCTGCGACAATGAGGTGGACGTCACGGACATGACCCCTCAGAATGTACACAACCCAAATTCACTCGTGCGATACGGAACCGCAGCGCGCAAGAACATTTAACGGGCCTCGGTTGTCGCTTGCTGCCTGACGTCAGATTTGCAGCGCCGTAAGGTTGGCAAGCCGGCACCAGCAGCAGCAGCAGCAGCAGCAGCAGCAGCAGCAGCAGCAGCAGCAGCAGCAGCAGCAGAGGCAGCAGCAGCAGCAGCAGCAGCAGCAGCAGCAGCAGCAGCAGAGGCAGCCGAGAAACCCTACAGGGCCGGGAGGCCTGCTTGCTCTTGGCCGGATTCGGCGCGACGTCGACACGGTGCTCCATATATTCGGCGGTGGATTAAGCCGAGCCACGCGCCACACCATGCCACGCCACGGCTATGTCATTCCGTCAAGGCCAAGAGGGGCGGTGTGTGTGTGTGTGTGAGAGAGAGAGAGAGAGAGAGAGAGAGAGAGAGAGAGAGAGAGAGAGAGAGAGAGAGAGAGAGAGAGGCAACACGGGAGCAGGGGGCGACTGGCGCGCGGCCGGTGCGCATGCGAGAGAGAGAACGAGATATGGCGAATCTAGCCCGTGAGTATGAGCTAGGTGCGAGAGAGAAGAAGTCAGAGAGTGTGAGCGAGAAAGAGAGAGAGAGAGAGAAAGAGAGAGAAAGGGGGGAGGGGGGAATGAGAAAGAGCAGACTCCCGGCCAGCGGCAGATAATTTTGCGCTGATGCGTCGTTGAGGAGACGAGGTAGCACCGGCCGCGTAGTGCGCTAGACCCAGCGGAGCGATGAACGGGGGGATAACCACGGCACTCAGCCAGCTCCTTGTTACCCCCACCGGGGGGGGGGGGGGGGGGGGACGCGGCGGCCGACAACATTACCCTTCTCTCTCTCTCTCTCTCTCTCTCTCTCTCTCTCTCTCTCTCTCTCTCTCTCTCTCTCTCTCTCTCTCTCTCTCTCTCTCTCTCTCTCTCTCTCTCTCTCTCTCTCCGGCGCCCGACTTTTGTCTTAGCTTGATATCAGCGAGCCGGAGAGCTTCTATTCGGATCCAGTGTCCCTCTCTCTCTCAGCGCCACTGCGCTCTCCCACTGCGCTCTCCTTCTGCCTCGCGCTCTCCTACTACGACCCCTTCAAGGTCAACGAGGACAAAGGGATAGTAACGTAGACGCAAAAATAACAAGGTCCCCGTCACGACAGTCTATTTTTGGCTGAACTATGTGGCTTGACACGGACTCATGTGTGTGTGTGCGCGTCGTCGTGTTTCGCCGCGAAAAGAAAGAATTCGTGACGCTGTCATCATTCTGTGATATCGAATAATGGACCATGAAGAGGCACTACTCCGGCTCCTGGCGTCCCCTTTTCATACTCCCCCTCCCCCCCCCCCCCTTCTGACCGCGCACTTAACTCCCAGACACACACCGCGGCAAAAAGCGCGGGCAACGCGCGTCGCTGTCCGCGGACGCCAAACTCACCACCACCGCCGCCACCACCCCACCACTGCCCTTTCAGCGACCTCGCTCAAAGAGGGCGGTGGCATAGCAAGTGGAAAGGGGGGAAGGGGAAAGGGGGCAGGGGGGGGGGGGGCTGCGGCGAGTTAGTGCAACCGCGCGCCATGCAGCAGCACACAAGTCATTCCCCAACGTTGGCGGCGGCCCTGCGGCCCCTCCATTCCGCCCTCAGCCGCCCTCCGCCGCCCTCAGCCGCCCTCAGCCGCCCTCCGCCGCCCTCAGCCGCCCTCAGCCGCCCTCCGCCGCCCTCCGCCGCCCTTAGCCGGCCGCTGCCGCCGCCACGCCCAGGCCACAACCACGGGGCGCTGCGCTGTAAGCGGGAAGATTAACTCCCCGGATTGTATTACGACTCGCCTTGCAAAAGAGCACCGCCGTGCGCGCGGGCTGCACGGTAAACTAAATTCTGTGAAACCCAGACGCACGCTCGGTTTCCGAGACTTTCGTTTAAACGTGTGGCAAAGACTAGGAGAGGTGGGGTGGGGGTAGGAGCAGGGGGAACAGTGAAGGAAATTTGCTTTTTGGAAGACATGTTGCCCACCAAAAAACCGTATGTGTCGGCGCTGAACGCGCGAGGCGGGTGTTGCCCTGGCCGCAGAGAGGGGCAAGATATGTTAGGCTGGAGAGGAGAGAGGGAGAGAGAGAGAGAGAGAGAGAGAGAGAGAGAGAGAGAGAGAGAGAGAGAGAGAGAGAGAGAGAGAGAGAGAGAGAGAGGTGGGGGGGGGGGGGGGGGGGAGTGTGGGACCGCAAAATGCGACAAGGTATTCTGGCAGGGCGAAAAGAGGCGGCAGTGTGGAGAATGAAGGGGGTGCGAAGGTTTGGGGGGGGGGGGGCTTCTTGCAAACTATTTGGCGGCCCGTATTGGTGACTGCTTCAAAAACAGCACGGCGCTTTCTACAGGACCATCGTGAAAACTCTTCCAGTCGAACGGAAACAAGGCGTGAGTTACCCCTCGAGACTTGACTGGTTTCGACGAAATCAATGTTTTTCGAAAGTAAGCCACCAAATTATTACGAAACATCGGTCAAAGATGGCAAAACCTCATGGCAATACGAATTCGGCCAATATTTGCGTACAATCTGCATCAGCTGGACAGACGACCCCGACCGCGTGCACGCGTGGGTTTGGCCCTTCGCCGGACCACTGGTCGCGGTGCCTGCCGCGGCCCGGCCTCGGCTGTGTCCCGTAGCGGCTGCAGGGACGAACGCACCCTCCCTGCTCAGAGATGGCAGTAGAGGCTGTGGGTGGCAGGGAAGCGGGAAGCAGGGTACGGTAGAGGTGGGAGGAGGGGGGGGGGGGGGCTTTCGCGTCGCACCTGGCGACTCACACAGGCCTACCCCCTCCGACATCCTACTCCTGCCCCACATCTGACCCCCCCCCCTCTCTCTCTCTCTCTCTCTCTCTCTCTCTCTCTCTCTCTCTCTCTCTCTCTCTCTCTCTCTCTCTCTCTCTCCTCTATCGTGCATTACTCTCACTATCCGTCTCGCTCCCTCCGCCGCAGCTGCCGCATAGGACCGTGCTGCTGCTGCCGCCGCCGCCGCCTGAGCTGTAATACCGCGGGGTGGCGGCGGCATGGCGGCAGAGAAAAAGGGAAGAAAGAAATGGAAAATAGAGCGAGAAACTGTTGAGCGAGGGAAAGCCGAGTGAGAGATAAATGGGGTAGGAGAAAGAGAGATAGAGAGAGAGACAGATCAACGTACATATACAGAGGGGCACAGTGTGTGTGAGAGAGAAAGAGAAAAAGGACTGAAAAATTACTCATCCCGAAAGTTGTACTCGCGGTGGCTGCTGCACTGCACTTGGTAGCCGTTCGACTGAGAGCCGGTGCATACTGATGAAAACGGCGGTGTTTTTTTAACGGTAAAAACGGTTGTTTTCCACATCACCAATCTCTAGAGATTAGAAGTTTACCATGTAGAGTTTAACTGTCTCGTTCAAGAATTTCAGTTTTCACAACACTACCGGCAGTGGCTCGTCAGCAGACAGGAGGGGGCAGCACGATGCTGGTTCTTCGCGTACCTCCGTACCAGCACCTACCTCTCTCCCCCTTTTCCCTAGCGCACACCAAATCTAATTTGTCCACTCCAGCCCACATGAGATTCAAATCTAATGAGAAGAGCTGTGGCGGTTCGTGGACAAGAAGAACCAAGGGGATGTGGAATAGAAAATGGAACATTTTAGGGAGTGATTTCTACCTCTCGCTCGCTCCCCTGCTCATTCAAGAGAACACAGCAGCAGGACAGGCCTGTGTGGGGCGTGGTTTACAATTCAAAACAGCGTGGGACTGGAAGGGAGAGAGATAGAGAGAACACGGCGCAGGGACTGCTGCACAGCAGCAGACGCGAAAAATTAGAGCAGAAATCCCAACAGGCTTTCCACCGCACGGTCCCCAAAACCCTCCACCCCCCACGCCCCCTCCCCGCGTTTATGCTAGTCGTTGGGGCCTCAGCATTGCTAATAAGCTTACGCGAATACAGATAAAATGCGACACGTGCGGGCAGACTGACGACAAGGACTAGGTAGGAGGGGGGGGGGGGCAACGCAATGACAGGCAAGAGACGGACAGGCTCAGCAGTAAGCAAGGTAAGAGAATCCTAACCCAACCTATTTCTATTTATTTTTTGTTTCAGACAAGCGTTAGGTAGTTGAACTGAAGTTTGAAGCCCTGATCCCCAAACCAATTTGTTTGACAATTGTAAACAAGGTCATTTAATCAATGAAAAGCAAGCAAGCAGCTGAGTGACGGTCATGTTAGGAGCAGCGAGGCGGGAACGTGTTACACGCTACGAACACAAAACACACACATACACACACAGAATAAAAAAGGGAGGAAAAAAGGCCATCCGCTCTGGACTCTAATAGAGCAGGTGTGTCGGGTAGAGCTATTCCTGTTGGCCGGACCGATCAGCGCCCACAAACTCGCAAACCAAACTGATGTGATGGCCCCATAGGAACGCCGGCCAAACTACACAAACAAATTGGCTCAGCGGTGGAGGCGCTAGCGCACCCAGAAAAATCAGTTCTCAATTTGAGACCGGAGCGAAATGTTCTTGACAGAATTAAGACCATTGGGATTGAGTCAAGAGAATTCTCTTGGCCCAATCCCAATGGTCTTAATTCCATCAAGAACATTTCGCTCCGGTCTCAAATTGAGAACTGATTTTTCTGGGTGGGTAGCAGCAGCAGCGGTGTTAGTAATCGTAGTATAGTAGTAGTAAGACCAGCAGGGGCAGCAGCGGCAGCAGCAGCAGCAGTGAACTAAAAGGGAGCGTATCCTCCTGCGTGTGGCTCATGGATCAATGGCAATACGGACGAGGCCGGTTCCCGCAAATCACACGCGTGAGAACCCACGCCGAGCGGAGTACCCGTCGAAAGCACGCGTGTGCATGTGTGGACATGTGTGTCCCACATATGCCAGAGGACCAATTTGGCAGTTTCGATTGCGACGGCCTTCGATTGCAACGCACCCTTTTGGGCTGCGACGAAACAAATTATTACGTATCTAGATTTTCCTTGGAAATACCTACTTTAATTCCCTCCTGGGTACGGGCGCTAGCACCATTAGCAGCATTGCGAAAGGGCCCTTTCAACTGTGAGTCCAGAGGTGTTCTGCCTACATTCAACGGTGAAATGCTTACATATAAGGTTATGCCGACACAAGTACACAGATACTATGACAAGCATAAGTATCCAACGCAGATTAAAAAAGAAAACATCGTTAGGAATTTTCGCTTAACACACACCCAGAGAAACAGGATAATAGCTAAATTAATTTGAGTCCAATTTCTTTAATCGGTCCAATCGTAATCCTAAATCAAGTGAAGATATAATGTTGAATTATGAATAACGTGTTCCTCAATGAGCACTTGCCGCTGTAGCCCTGAACAACCAAATTTATTCTGTGTGCGTTTTGCTGGGAATCGCAGAGCACACTTTTCTGAGTGCTGAACCACACGGCGTGTTTCACCTGTGGACCTGCGGCCATATCATCCGGGGGATCGATGTCGGTTGTAATTGCAAACAGAAGGCCGGCGGAATAAGAAATAGGGGCGAGCAGGCGACGGCCGGGTGGCACACTGCGTGGCCTGGGGGGGTGGGGGAGGGGGGGCAGGGTAAAGGGGTGGCACTAATCTCTTAAACCGAATGAGAAACATCCATCACTGTCATCGGACTCAATCTAATCACACCGACTGTAAATTCATCACGGTCCGCACGGCCTCCCCCCTCCAACTTGCGAGCGCCATGCGCGCTGACCGGTGCGCGGTGGGCGACGCGTCAAAAAACAAAAACACAAAACAACAGGAGCCCTCCAAAATCGGGACGAAATCAATCAAAACACAGGCGCACGCGTGAATCAAGGATGGGTCATCGCAGTTCGACCCGGCGAGGCTGCGTCGTCCATTTTTCTCTGGGCTTTTTATGAGATCGGCGGTCACAAAACTGCGGGCGTTTCTGACTGGAATCGGACCCGATGCGAGAATACAATCGGGACCTGGGGTAGGCGGGTAAGCGATGTCGGAGAAGACAGGGATGGCGACGCAGGCCAGCGACGGAATCGACTTGGGATCCCCCCTCCCCCACCCCTTCTTCCTTTCACCCCCTCTTCCCCTCTTCCTGTACCACGTCGTGGCAGATGTTCAACGTTGTTGAGCGACGAATTCGCCAACGCATACGCTACCCGGCGGAACAAGGAATAGGCCTTGAAACTGCTAGCAACACCACCGCGCAGGGACACACACATACACACATACACACACACATACACACACACACACACTCACGCGCATACACACACCCACACGAACGCGTAAAAGGGCAGAGGTCGAGCGGGAGCGTGGCGTGGAATGGCGCAGCAGAGGTGATGTCAGTTTGACACTTACGCGGGGCAACTTCAGGCAGCTGGCCGACTCGGAATGCCTCCAGGCCGTCTCCAGGCCGCCTGCTCCGCAACGGTGTGCGGTTTCCAAAGTAATTACAGCAGATATGATTAAAGCGACGCGCGGGCTCGGCACACGAGCACGGCACGCGAGCGCCACGCGAGTGTCACGCGTCCCGCCACGGCACGACGCCAGGCAGAGAGCTCTCCGCGTGGGCTGCTGCTGCTGCTTGACGCCTGCAAGCGAGAGGGTAGGCAGACCCGCCGAGCAGCTGTGCCCGGTAGGTGCCTGCGCCCCAGGCGCTCAGAGCCGCCCGGCCGCCGGCAGCTTGGGCATGCCAGCCTGGCCCCAGCGCAGCACACCAAATTGGTTTCAATCATCTGATGTTAAGTAAAAGAAATTTGTTTATCAAATAATGTGCACTTAACCTCTTGGATTTAGTTGACTAGGCAGAAGCAAGCTCCGAATCTGTGATTAATTGAATTTATTGATGGAACCGCATTGATTTTTAGTTTTTGGACTCGGCACGAATTTCACCTTACATTCATATTACAGTGAACGAATTTTTCAGGCACTTAACTCGGTCCCCTGTGTTCACGCCGTATTGCGACTCGGTTGCGCGCTGCCCGCAGACCCACGCAGGCTCGCACCGATCAGCAGGGCAGATACGTCGGCAAAGTTCTCGTGACAACATCGCGACGCCCCGCCGTTGCCGTGAGACCAGTGGGTGCGAGAGAGACAGACAGCGGAGCGGAGATGCGAGCCGGAGAGATAGAAAGCGAGATGGAGATATAGACTGGCAGAGACGAACTGAGACAGAGGGCCCCCGGTTGATAGACCATCGCCGGAGCAGGGACCAGCCGCGGTGCGGCGCGACGGTAGCTGCTTGTTACTCGTCATTAATACTAGCCCGTCCTTCCCTCCTCTGTCTGTCTGTCTGTCTGTCTGTCTGTCTGTCTGTCTCTCTCTCTCTCATGCGCACCGGCCACGCGCCAGTCGCCCACTGCTCCCGTGTTGCCTCCCTCTCTATCTCTCTCTCTCTCTCTCTCTCTCTCTCTCTCTCTCTCTCTCTCTCTCTCTCGCATGCGCACCGGCCGCGCACCAGTCGCCCCCTGCTCCCGTGTTGCCTCCCTCTCTCTCTCTCCTCTCTCTCTCTCTCTCTCTCTCTCTCTCTCTCTCTCTCTGTCTCTCTCTCTCTCTCTCTCTCTCTCTCTCTCTCTCTCTCTCTCTCTCTCTCTCTCTCTCTCTCTCTCTCTCTCTCTCTCTCTCCACGAGGAAAATGTTTGGTTCCACGAATCCAGCAAACTGTTTGCCACTAAATACTCTTTTTCGCATATCTAGAGATTCTTTCTGAATAAGCCACAAAAACAAAATAAAAAATTGCTGATCCACCAATGTTTTACTCAGAAAAGCGCTGTTCGGGTTGGAGAATAAATCAATGGATGATAAGCAAAAAATACGGTAAAGCGTACTCAGTGACCAATCATTTTCTCTTAACTCTCTATCTCTCTCCCTCGCTCTAAAGAATCTCTGCAAGTACAGCACCCTCCGAACCGGTTTTCCTCTGAGAGGTCATTACGATGACCTCTGGCCACCTCTCACTAAGGTGAACGTCGGACGACCGGGAGCGGCCGGGATCTGCTTGCGATTTTCCCTCCAGATTAACCAAGGCGGCCAACGTCTATATGGACAAGCCCTCCGACCCGAAGGGCATCTCGCGGGTTTGATGAGGAATTCATCAGGAAAATACACATCGAGGCGCTGTCGTCTCTGCCCTTTCCGCGCCAGCCGAGCCCGTCTTAGGGGAAGCCGTCTCCCACGTCACTACAAGTTCAGCTGCTATTCCGCTCACAGCACATCTGTTGCGGCACCTTTGGCCGAAGAACCTTGTCTTTCGACTCTGCTGCAGCACCTTGAACATTTCACCGGTTTTGCACTACCCCACTAACCGCATTAGACAGTTCCATTGGACACTTCCAGCCCTTCCCGCGATTAAAGAAAGTCCCCCTTTCAGAAGGGTCTGTAAACAATTTGTTATTTCTCGCGTGTGGCTGCTGCTGGCAAGTCTAGTGTTAGGAATGCATATACGCTGCAGGCCAAAGCACTGTGGGGCTGGAGCGCCAGTCCAGAGAGAGCGGGTAAGCGGCGGGGCCTGAGGGGGGGGGGGGGGGGGGTACGTGGGTACGAGGCTGCACGGGGCTTAGGCGGCTGGGGGAGGGGAAGCGGGGAAAGGAGGGGAAGGGGTTTGTGGCGGTGCCCCGTCCGGCGTCAGACAACGCCGGCGCAGCCAGGGGATTTGGGGAACAGCCCCCGGCCCCCCGTCTGCACACCAAGCGTGCGGTACGCTGCTGGGCTGCATGTGTCTGCTAGACCGGGCGGGCAGGTGCACCGAGCAGCAGCGGCAGCAGCAGCAGCAGCAGCAGCAGCAGCAGAGACAGCAGCAGAGACAGCAGCACCAGAGACAGCAGCAGAGACAGCAGCAGCAGCTCCCCGCTTGCCGAAGACCTCGCGAGACCAGTCTGCTGTGTCTGCTATGGCTCTACCACTACACCGCCGTGAAAAGGAATTAGAATAGAACGCTAATAGTTCTGCGGTATTCGACCTCGAACCTGCCGACGACGCCAGCCGGTGTTTGCACGAAGTTTGTGTGTATTTGTGTGTGTCGTCTCGGCACGCGACGCTGCCCGAGACAGAGCAAAGTGAGTGAGAAAGATAAGGAGGGTGAGAAGCGTGTTGTGTATGTGTGTGTGTGTGTGTGTGTGTGTGTGTGTGTGTGTGTGTGTGTGCGAGAGAGAGAGAGAGACAGAGAGGGACAGAGAGCGGGGCTGGAGAAGGTGTTCGCGGGGGGTCGGGGTGGGGGCAATGGCGAACAAAAGCGAGCACAAAGGCCGCGGTGGCGCTCAGACATCGGAATGCAGGCAGGGGCAGGGATATGTCGGGGGTGGCAGCAGTGAATGCAAAAAGGACAGGTGTATAGTGGGATATACACAGCAAGCTGTCCCCAACAAGGTAAAAATAATAATGCAAAAAAAATAAATCTCGTCGTGGGTTCAAAAGCCGTAGCGCGACTTCACCGACTGCACTTTTCTGCCGCAGAGCCCGAGCGCTACCCGCCAACGTCTATTTTTTTAAATATCTTTTTTTTACGAGCCTCTGGCGACAGGGAACAAAACACCCGCCGGGGTCCCGGAGGGCTCAAGGGGGATGAGGGGGCGGGAGGGGGGGGGGGGGAGGAGGCTAGGCAGACAATGAGCACGTCCGGCATGCAAACAACCGCCGCGTCCCGTCCGCCGCCGGCACCGGGTATCTGCCCTGTGCGCGCCGTCAGAGAGAAGCGATGCGCCCGTTCTCGGCCCGGCGGCGCACGTCCGAGATGGGAGAGTTTGCAAACGGCGGCGCGTGGCCTCCGCATGCAGCCCGGCGCCTCATGCAGCCCGGCGCCTCATGCAGCCCGGCGCCTCATGCAGCCCGGCGCCTCATGCAGCCCGGCGCCTCATGCAGCCCGGCGCCTCATGCAGCCCGGCGCCTCATCATGCAGCCCGGCGCCTCATGCAGCCCGGCGCCTCATGCAGCCCGGCGCCTCACGCAGCCCGGCGCCTCATGCAGCCCGGCGCCTCACGCAGCCCGGCGCCTCATGCAGCCCGGCGCCTCATGCAGCCCGGCGCCTCATGCAGCCCGGCGCCTCATGCAGCCCGGCGCCTCATGCAGCCCGGCGCCTCATCATGCAGCCCGGCGCCTCATGCAGCCCGGCGCCTCATGCAGCCCGGCGCCTCATGCAGCCCGGCGCCTCATGCAGCCCGGCGCCTCATGCAGCCCGGCGCCTCATGCAGCCCGGCGCCTCATGCAGCCCGGCGCCTCATGCAGCCCGGCGCCTCATGCAGCCCGGCGCCTCATGCAGCCCGGCGCCTCATGCAGCCCGGCGCCTCATGCAGCCCGGCGCCTCATGCAGCCCGGCGCCTCATGCAGCCCGGCGCCTCATGCAGCCCGGCGCCTCATGCAGCCCGGCGCCTCATGCAGCCCGGCGCCTCATGCAGCCCGGCGCCTCATGCAGCCCGGCGCCTCATGCAGCCCGGCGCCTATGCAGCCCGGCGCCTCATGCAGCCCGGCGCCTCATGCATGCCCCGGCGCCTCATGCAGCCCGGCGCCTCATGCAGCCCGGCGCCTCATGCAGCCCGGCGCCTCATGCAGCCCGGCGCCTCATGCAGCCCGGCGCCTCATGCAGCCCGGCGCCTCATGCAGCCATGCAGCCCGGCGCCTCACGCAGCCCGGCGCCTCACGCAGCCCGGCGCCTCATGCAGCCCGGCGCCTCATGCAGCCCGGCGCCTCACGCAGCCCGGCGCCTCATGCAGCCCGGCGCCTCATGCAGCCCGGCGCCTCATGCAGCCCGGCGCCTCATGCAGCCCGGCGCCTCACGCCTCCACAGCACATAAGCGGTCCCCGCAGCAAACCTATCCCGTCTGCAGGCACCCCCAGGGGATGTTCACAAATGATACATAACGCATCCCGATGGTCGGAGCGGAGACACGACGGGGGGTTACGTGCAACAAGAGCCGCTTGTGTGTGTCGTCTCGGCACGCGGCGCTGCACAGTAAGGCAACTGGTAGAAGAATCTTGTCTGTATTTCCGAATTTTTAGTTTCGAATTTTGATGGATTGCCGTGTAAGCTATTCGAATGAGCTTCAATTTAAAGTTTTTGGTGTACACTCAAAACTGGGATTTTGTTTACATTTCCACGCGTCTGAGCGCTTTGCCATCGCATGAGAGGAATCGAATCCTCTCATGGTCGTCGGGACACGGGACGTCTCAGCCGGTCTCAGCCGAGGAGGCGCGCTAGTTACGGACGGCCCCTCACAACCCTGTGCTGTCTCCGGAGCCCCCCTGCCCCCTTTCCCCTCCGGAGACACTACATAGGAAGTCGGGACGGCGGCGCCCAGCCTAGCCGCCCCCGGCCGAGCCCAGCCCAGCCCAGCGGCACAGCAGCCTCGGGCACAGCGCGGCCCGGGGCGGCTCGACTCAGCCTCATCAGGGTGACATATGGGCCCGCTGTATAAGCCCTTACGGCCCGGCCACGCTCCGCCTCGCTCCGCCACGCCACGCCGAGTGCTCCGGGCGTGAGACGGCCGTGATACACTCGGGTGTCAGCCCCACGCTGTGTTCCGCTTTTTTTTTTCTCATCCGGTCGGCCACGCCGTGCCACACACGCGGCGGCGGCGGCAGCTCCTTTTCGGGCGCGAGGTCACCGATGTACCGAAGCGACACCATGTTGTCCTTCCGCTCCTGATTTAGCCCTCGCCGACTATTTTTCCTTATTTTTCTTTTAGTGACAAGAGGACGCTGGAGGACGCAACGGGGGAAGAATGAGGAGGGAGGCGGAGAGGAAGAGCAATGCGTCGTCCATAAAGTACGTCCGAATTATCTCTCAGCTCTAACCGTCAACGGAGACGTCGAACGCCTGCGAGCCGCAAGGTAGGCCAGCCCGCAAGACACGCGCGCATGGAGCAGTCGAGGCTGCCTACCCACCGGGCGCCATGTGCGCGCGGACTGAGGAGGGTCACGCTTGCAACAACGTACTTTTAGACGGTAAACGGAAAGGGAAGAAGACAAGCACGTTTACTTTAAAAAAAAAAACAACTTTAAATTAGCAGCAAGTGCCCCTAACCAATGAAAATGTCTTATTATTTTAAAACAGTACGCAAAACTGTTTTTCACTGTTCAAAATCATCTATATTAAAGTTATTTTTAAGTTGCTTTTGATATACACCTGGGGTGTGAGGGAGGACGGGACAGTATACGCAGGTAAGCAACAGACGCGAATTTTAGCCTGAATGGCAAAAAGCATGCGAAAACTGCCGCCAGGTAGGTGCGTGAGAGGAAGGGGAAGCAGTGAAGGACAACGATGCCGAAGGGGAGGAAAAGGGGACGAGAATAGAATCAACAACAGGAATACCGGGAATCTGCCGTGTCTGGTGGTGGCTGAAGGCTGTCTCTGCGTATCAGTCTATAGTCTGTTTCGCGGGCTCGAGAGATATAGATGGTATCGCAGCAAGAGCCGCGGGGGCCACGGCGGCGACTTTTGAGAAAAGGTGAGCGCCGAGCTTTGTGTGGGGCGGGCGGAGGGAGGGGGCGGGGCGGGGTAACTGTTGCCTGTTCCCTGGGTGGGTGGTACAATCACCCGCCGTGCCACCCAGCCCTTTCCCACCCCCTTGCCACAACCAAAGAGGCCAGCCATGAAGGCGAACACAACAGAGGCGGACAGACAGACGGGGACAGACAGACACTGCCAACGTTGGGCTGGGCAGGAATTAGAGATATGGACAGCGGATTAGAAGGGGGCGGCAGAGACAGCCCGGGGAGGGGGGGGGATGACGAAAATGAAGGGCGGGGGGCACAAAAGGGGGATTGGAAGGGAAGGAGGGGGAGGGGGGGGGGGGGCACCGGTAATCCCTCCAACCGCATTGCACAGAGGACAGCCTGTCAATGCCACACATGGGGCGAAGGGCATGGCTCAATGTAAGGGAGCGAGACAGATAAATAAGATAGGAACGCACACGGGACAGACGGCGACAAAAAAATAATAAGAATGATAATAAAAAATATAAAAAACAAAGGCGATGGCTGTCAGCTCGGCTCGAATTCGGGTGCCATCAGAGTCGATTAGTCGAGAGTGGAGAAGGAGAGCCGGTTGGCGAAACATGTAAACTGGAAACGTCGTGGCGATGTCCCATTTGATGGGATTTGAACACGAGTCGACCTTTGGCGGCTCTGTCCCTCCCTATTCAAACGACCATTCACCGAGACGCGATG
Organism: Odontothrips loti; assembly: GCA_038380765.1. NCBI lineage: Eukaryota > Metazoa > Arthropoda > Insecta > Thysanoptera > Thripidae > Odontothrips > Odontothrips loti. The sequence continues at coordinate 15,418,716 of CM076255.1, read as the reverse complement.
CGATGCGAAGGTCCCAGGTGCGCGTTTTCTTTGGCCGTTTAATGGAAAACAATATTTGCAAATCCCGAGTGATGCAAAGTACGGGCGAGCGGTGCAGAAGGCCTCTGCGCTCTGCGCTGCCCGGTTGGCTGACAAGGGACTGGTCACAAGTGTGCTAGGTAGCGATTTCGCTGTGATTTTTGGATTTTACAGATCTTCTGACAGAATTTCTGTCAAATCCAAAAATCACAGCGAAATCGCTACCTAGCACTTGTGACCAGTCCCTTGTGAGGAGTCAGGGAGGCAACTGGGGACCGCGTCTGCACCAGGACGAAGGAGCGCCCTCAGGGACGCCATACTCCATTGTTATTTTCAGAAGTAGAGCAATTTGTGTTAGTCGGCTAAATGTTAAAAAAATTCAACGACTTTAGGAATTAATATAGGTCTAAATCAAAACTTGAGGGCTTGAACTAGATTACACCTAATTGGTTATAGTGCATCGCTGCTTTAGCCGAGTGACACAAATTATATTGAAAAATGTGTTTCTCCATATACCTCTAGAAACAACAGTGTCGTGAAAATGCTATCAGAAATTGCTGTCAGACATTTTGATATCTAAATGGCTGCCATCAGACTTTTTTCTGCATACTGCACGCACCGTTGACTGCTGAGTTACCGACAAGATCTGACAAGGTTTTCTGGTCTGACAGTTATCAAGAAAACTATAACCATGTCGGAAGCACCACAAGGTAAAAATAAGCGACAATTTTGTCACCTAAAAATACACTTTGTTTTCCAATGGCCATCAAAATTGTCCAGCATTTGTGTTGTGCTCAAACAAATACGAAAGTTTGGACAAAATTGTCTTTCACTTTAATGTGTAACACCAAACGCATTGAAACGAATTGACATGGAATCAACAGGAATCAACATGCACAACACTCAAGGGGGAGATTCCAGGAAACGCCGTGTGTTGATTTTAACGGAAGTAAACTCTCACAGCCCGGCAGATCCGCATTACGTTCGTTCCAGGAAGACCCCGCAGAGCATACGCAGCGTATGCCGCGCCGTGCTAGAGCTCCCCAGACCCCGCAGAGCATACGCAGCGTATGCCGCGCCGTGCTAGAGCTCCCCAGACCCCGCAGAGCATACGCAGCGTATGCCGCGCCGTGCTAGAGCTCCCCAGACCCCGCAGAGCATACGCAGCGTATGCCGCGCCGTGCTAGAGCTCCCCAGACCCCGCAGAGCATACGCAGCGTATGCCGCGCCGTGCTAGAGCTCCCCAGACCCCGCAGAGCATACGCAGCGTATGCCGCGCCGTGCTAGAGCTCCCCAGACCCCACAGAGCATACGCAGCGTATGCCGCGCCGTGCTAGAGCTCCCCAGACCCCGCAGAGCATACGCAGCGTATGCCGCGCCGTGCTAGAGCTCCCCAGACCCCGCAGAGCATACGCAGCGTATGCCGCGCCGTGCTAGAGCTCCCCAGACCCCGCAGAGCATACGCAGCGTATGCCGCGCCGTGCTAGAGCTCCCCAGACCCCGCAGAGCATACGCAGCGTATGCCGCGCCGTGCTAGAGCTCCCCAGACCCCGCAGAGCATACGCAGCGTATGCCGCGCCGTGCTAGAGCTCCCCAGACCCCGCAGAGCATACGCAGCGTATGCCGCGCCGTGCTAGAGCCCCCAGACCCCGCAGAGCATACGCAGCGTATGCCGCGCAGCGACCCCGCAGATGCAGCGTATGCGCCGTGTGCTAGAGCTCCCCAGACCCCGCAGAGCATACGCAGCGTATGCCGCGCCGTGCTAGAGCTCCCCAGACCCCGCAGAGCATACGCAGCGTATGCCGCGCCGTGCTAGAGCTCCCCAGACCCCGCAGAGCATACGCAGCGTATGCCGCGCCGTGCTAGAGCCCCCCTAGACCCCGCAGAGCATACGCAGCGTATGCCGCGCCGTGCTAGAGCTCCCCAGACCCCGCAGAGCATACGCAGCGTATGCCGCGCCGTGCTAGAGCTCCCCAGACCGCCCCACTTTCAGCAATGACAAAACGGGGTCGGCGATGTCGACGACGGCTCAGGTTCCACGAATGCAAACGCAAACACACACACACACACACACACACACACACACACACACACACACACACACACACACACACACACACACACACACACACACACACACACACACACACACACACACACACACACGCACAGGAATACCGAAGCAGAGGCGTAAACAGTAGGCTAAACAAGAGGACAGCGCCGCTCGCATATATCACGTCCATGATGGGGCGCGGGGGTGGGCGGCTCTGGGTTCGAGCGGGCGAGAGGGGCCTTTAGTCTAGGGGGGGGGGGGTGGAGGGAGAGGGATGAAAATCAAGAGATGGGATATGCGGAAGAGGTCATGGATGAGGGGGAGGGTCTGGAGGAAGGGCGGGGGTTGTAAAAGTCCCCCTGTTTAACGTCTTGGACAAACACCGACGCCAAAGCGCTTTTCCTCCCAGGTATGAATTACGTTCCGAAAGCATTAAGGTGGAGCCGCAGAGGAGGGGAGGGGGGGAGAGGCCTGGTAACGAGGGCCCTTAGGGCCGGCCGGCCCGCCCGGTCCTTCGCGGCATTAACCCACCTCTCCGCTCCGCGGCGGTGGCGGCGTGACCTTCTCGGGCGCAAAGAGCCGTACTTACAGGACCACAAGACGGGCGGCGGGGGCGCGGCGCGGCGCGGTGCGGCGGGTCCGAGGGTTCAACTCCTGCCCGGGCGCGGCGGGTCAAGCCGTGACGCCACTTTATTTTACCCTTCGGCTCGTTACAGCGCAGAAGCAACAGCATTTGGAAGAGGGGTGGTTTAGTTTATTCATTTATTTGAATCCGCGCGCTGCAATTAATTCACGCTGCATCGGCGTGAACCGCCTAACAAGGCGGAACGGCAAGATTGGGTGGAGAGCAGGGAGTCGCCGCAGCGCAGCGGCAGCGAGCACAAGAAATTAGATTTAGATTTAGATTAGATTTATTTAATATTTATTTATTTAAGGATTGCGTACATAGATCTATGAAGATCCCTTTCGCACACAATCCACTCTCATCTCAAACTCCAACAAAATTAGATTTGCAATTTTCAACGACATATTAAAAATATTAACAGAGAGAGAGAGAGAGAGAGAGAGAGAGAGAGAGAGAGAGAGAGAGAGAGAGAGAGAGAGAGAGAGAGAGAGAGAGAGACAGAGAGAGAGACAGAGAGTAGCCCTCATGGTGCAGCCCTTACAGCGCAGCCCTCACGGCGCAGCCCTCACGGCGCAGCCCTCACGGCGCAGCCCTCACGGCGCAGCCCTCACGGCGCAGCCCTCACGGCGCAGCCCTCACGGCGCAGCCCTCACGGCGCAGCCCTCACGGCGCAGCCCTCACGGCGCAGCCCTCACGGCGCAGCCCTCACGGCGCAGCCCTCACGGCGCAGCCCTCACGGCGCAGCCCTCACGGCGCAGCCCTCACGGCGCAGCCCTCACGGCGCAGCCCTCACGGCGCAGCCCTCACGGCGCAGCCCTCACGGCGCAGCCCTCACGGCGCAGCCCTCACGGCGCAGCCCTCACGGCGCAGCCCTCACGGCGCAGCCCTCACGGCGCAGCCCTCACGGCGCAGCCCTCACGGCGCAGCCCTCACGGCGCAGCCCTCACGGCGCAGCCCTCACGGCGCAGCCCTCACGCCGCGGCATACGGAAAGTTTGCCATTCCGCTCGAATGGGCCAAAGCTGGATGTGCTTTACCCTTGCAAACACATACAAGTTAGGACAATGCCGCCCGGCAGGATTACGCCGGGTAAATGAGGCGGTCTTGACCTACATGTGTGTGTGTGTGTGTGTGTGTGTGTGTGTGTGTGTGTGTAGGTGTGTATGTTGGTGTGTTTGTTTGTCATCGCCTGCAACGACCAACATCCCTTGGCCATAAGCGCCCCATCACGGCAAGGTAAACGTCATTTTTAAGTGCATTTACAATAACTCTTCCCCAATCGAAAACACGGTACAGGAAATCATTGCCACTGCTTGTAAAATTCCATGCCTCGGTAGAGTAAGTTAATTCTGGAAAACTCTGTCCTCAATAACGAGGAGGATGTGGGCTAGTAAAATAACTCGGCCGACACATCCACGTCTCTCTTCTTGGCGCTAAACACTCAGCGGCACTGCGAACGAGGGCATGACGATGGCGGGACTGTACTGGCGCGGGAACGCCAACAATTTCATAAGAAGATCTCGATGCCCGTTTCCAAGCACCCCCCCCCCCTCTTTCCCCACCCTCTTTCAAGCCGGAGCTCACTCAACCAGTAGTTTTTCACATTTCCCTCTTTTCTTTCCACTCTCTAATGTCCCTCGCTATCTGTGTCTATCCATCACGATTCCTCTCGCACTCCGAGAGCAAATCTATCATCTGTCAGTCTCGTTCATATAATCGTCAAATCGCAGAAAGTGCGGCGCTAGGTACTGTAGGACTGCGCGGGAAAGAAATTCGAGCACTAAGTCGGAGTTCAAGTTCTAAAGAGCCGTCCGTCATCAACAAAACTGAGGAGGTGGCCTCTCGTGTATAAGTCGGGTAACCCAGGCGTGCTATTGCGCGTAATAGTTACAGAATTTGGCAGAATTTGGTCCGAAAATCGGCCCAAAATCGGATATTTTGGGATATAGTAGCTGTAAAGTAATCGCGTAATTGCGCGTAATAGGGAGTAGTCGCGTCACATTTTTCGAGAGTAGACGCCCCCTCGAAGAAAACAGTTCCCAAAATGTCTGCACACTGAGAGAACAAGTGTTCTACAGAGCACATGACAAGTGTGCTCAATTGGAAGCACATGACAAGGTGTGCTCTATCCCCATGTAGTCTATATGAGGACGGAGCACACCTTCTCATGGGCCCACAATTGAGCACACTTGTCATGTGCCCTGTAGAACACTTGTTTTCTCAGTGCATCATGCTCACAGGACAGCCAAACAAACAAACGTGTCGCGCACCCCGACCATGCATCACAAATATGCACGCGAGCCTACCCTTTCATTGTAACAAAACAAAAATTCCCTGGCAACGCCGGGGTTCGAACCTACTGAGCGGGCGTACTCACATAGAACGATGAGGGTGGCGTTGGCTCTGATGGCGGCCGTCCTGCCCTTGGGTGACACTTGGCACTGGAACTCGGCGTCGTCCTCCAGGGAGGCGTTGGAGATGCGCAGGTTGAACACCCCTCGCGAGGCGTCCCCCAGCATGGCGTACCGCGGGAAGCCTGGGATAACCGAAGTGTACCCTGCAAGAAAAAAAATAAAAAATAGGAAACGTGAGAGGTGGTCAAGATTAACGTGAAGTATCACTGAGGGAACAAGAGAAATGTTGAATGGTACATTTTGAATGCCGTGACGCCTTTTCCTTTGCCTTTTCATTTCAATCCTGACTAATATGTGCTTGTACAACGACATTGAACCTGCTGAATGAGCGACTGACTAACTATTTAATGCTGTATCAAGAAAAAAATACGTCTCTTTCCGTTCGAGAGAGAGATTGATTGATTGATTTATTTATTTATTTATTTATTTCAGGTGACGGACAACAGTCCTACTAGCGCCCGCACCACTCTCAAATATAAGTAACAAGAAGTAACAACAGTATGTATAAATATTACAGAATCAAAAGAGAGAGGGAGAGAGAGGGAGAGAGGGTGTGAGAGAGAGAGAGAGAGAGAGAGAGAGAGAGAGAGAGAGAGAGAGAGAGAGAGAGAGAGAGAGAGAGAGAGAGAGAGAGAGAGAGAGAGAGAGAGAGAGAGAGAGAGAGAGAGAGAGAGAGAGAGAGAGAGAGAGAGAGAGAGAGAGAGAGAGAGAGAGAGAGAGAGAGAGAGAGAAGAGAGAGAGAGAAACTACTGGCATAGCCGCGCACAGCAAGGCTGACACTTGTCGCCAGGACGCCGCGGTCTGTGCGCTTCATCGGCTGTCAATGTCACGATTCAAATCGCGCGCGTGCGCCAAAACGGGAGCTCGGCATTGCGGGGCGGGTAATGCCATTGAGCACCAACAAAAGAATGCGCGAGAGAGAAGGGGCACTACAAGAAAGAGAGAGACACTGTGAAGAGGAGAGTTTCAGCGGTGAGAAGGAACAACATTAGCGGTCCGCAGAAAAGCAGTGTGCGCAAAACCTTGGCGCCAATCTAGCCTCCTCCTCTCTCAATTCTTTTTCCTTTTGTGAGGACTCCAACAGCCTACCTCGGATGAACTGAGTGGCGCACAAAAATAAAAGAAGATTCTTCCCTCCTGATATAGCTGGAGACACTTTTTTCGCTTCTTAACCCGCCCCGTTCTTTTCGGAACTCTTGCTTTTCTTTCTTCACTCTTTTCAAAACGCGAAGGTGGAGTAAGTGAGGAACTGAGAGAGAGAGAGAGAGAGAGAGAGAGAGAGAGAGAGAGAGAGAGAGAGAGAGAGAGAGAGAGAGAGAGAGAGAGAGAGAGAGAGAGAGAGATATGAGGGGGTGATGGTGAAGGGTGTCCGCGTGCAAAATGCGTTAGGTGGGATTTCACCTGTCACTTGCAACAAAGGGGAGCCAAACATTTATCCTTCTGCAGGCGAGATTCCATCACTCCCGGCTTGTCTGCTTCAAACGGGACGAGTGAACACCCGCAGGGCTGAACAGGGGCATAAGAAAAACAAGAGAAAAAAATACGTGAGAAGGAGGCCGAGTGTAATCTATTTTCAATGACTGCTTCGACAAAATACGATGAATCCCCGGGAGGAGAGACAGAGACAGAGAGAGAGAGAACGAGAGATCTGTGCGGGGAACAATTTTATCAGAGAGTGATCGCCGAACGTAAACGCCATTTCCTACTACGTTAATTTTTAAGAGAGGTCCGCCAGCAAATGGAAAGTTGGGAAATAAAGTGGAGGTGGGGGACGGGACGAGAAGGTGGTTGACTGGCAGGGGGTGTGGGGGACAGGCGTCGGCCAATCAGCAATCAGTGTCGTTGGCTAGCTTCCTCCCTAAAATGCTAATCGCGCCCCATGAAGGTTTAATAAATGAAACAAACACGTTTGGGGGCGCGCGGCCTCCGCAACCGGCACGGGGAACGATTAAGCATTTATGCCGCGGAGTGCCGCCGAGCATTGCTACTCTGGTGGGAGACACACACACACACACACACACATTGACATGGCAATGCGGCCGTCTGTCTGATGCCCCACCGCGCCCTCGAACGCGCGAGACGCAAGCGCGCGGAGCAAACTTTAGACAGTAAAACGTTCGGAAAGCAAAAGGCTTTTGTGGGAAAGTTGTGTGTGCGGTGGTGGTGGAGGTGGTGGTGGGGGGGGGGGGGGGGGGGGTGTAGGTGTGATACGAGGTGTTGAAGGGGTGAGCAAAAGTGAAGGGATAGGGGTCGAGGAGAGATTAGAATCGGAGAGTGTTAAACTGAAACGGATTGGAATAAAAACATGGCACTACCGTTTCTCCTAGAGCTGAAGTTGATTCTGACCCAGTAGGACCGTTGAAAAGCTCCTCATGCACGAAATAGGTGAAAAATTTAAATCCCTATTTAAATAGGAAGCAGATGATACCAACTCTACATGTCCTCCAGTTTCTTAAGGCTTTTTAGGAATTGTGTGTGGAAGCAGAACTTATCTTTTGTTGTATTATGAGGGAGAGCCGAAAATATTTGAAAGGAAAGGAAAGGCAATTTTTGAGCGGCGAGGCCGGTGCAGGAGGAGGGGAGCGGGGTGCCTTCCTTTCCCCGCCCAGGATGGCTGGCATGGCCCACGAGGGCAACAATGCCACGATGCGAAATGCGACAATGCTCGACGCGGACGGACGCGGATGGACGCGGATGGACGCGGATGGACGCGGATGGACGCGGATGGACGCGGATGGACGCGGATGGACGCGGACGCGGATGGACGCGGATGGACGCGGATGGACGCGGATGGACGCGGATGGACGCGGACGGACGCGGATGGACGCGGATGGACGCGGATGGACGCGGACGCTCACCCTACAACGAAAGTACAAGCTGGCTGACACCTCTTTCTTCCATATTATTTAGTTTAGCTAGGCTATGCTAGTGCTATTTAAGGAGGTATCATCCGCTAAAAAGGGGGTAGGGCTGAAAAGGTCTGAAATGCAGGGGGGGGGGGGGGGGTTCTAGGAGGTCTAGTGCGAGGCTCGTCAAGTGGCAGTGCGCACAACTGTGGCGGCACTTGGGCCTTCATTTATTCACACTAGCAAGCGTGTCTAGCGCCGTTGAAACGAATTAAGAGGTCAGCTACTCCTCCCCCTCCTTTCCCTCTCTCCTCGATCCCCCGCAGCTCCGTCCGCCTCCCACTGCTGCAGTATCCTCCTTTATGAGAGACGTTAGGACCAGCCGAGGGGATACCAACTTTTTCGCCCGTGTCCTTTTTTTTACAACTTTAGCCTGGGAAGGGCTATTAACAGAAAAGTTAAAGTCGGCCCCGACTCCTACCTACTCCTCCCTTGAGTGCTGTTATTAAGATTTGTCGAAGCACCAAGGGCAGCCGAAACAAACCGATGACAGCAAAGAAATGTCGCCACTCGCCACTGCTCCGCCTTCACGGCACCTCAGTGACCACAGGAGTACCGCCGCCCATCGCCGGCCCTTTAGACATACCAACGGGTTGCTGACTCATCTATTAATCCGTCCTGAGTTCTACCATGGGATTGGAATAATCGTGATTCAAGTTCTATACCATGCACTCTTAAAAATGCATGCTTGATTAAAGCATATTTCGATGCATGTGAGATTTTCTTGAATCAAGAATCACGTATTTAGACCTTTGCCACAATCAAGCATATGGCTTAAATGCGGATGCTTGATTTAAGAAAATCCCACAAGAATCAAAATATGCTCAAATCAATCATGCAGTTTTGAGTGTGTGCAGTGTTATTCGATATTTTGAAATTAATAACCTAACCTGCTTCATGGCCACGTCTAACAGTCTGTATGTCGGTGTTTACTGTTTTCCATGTATCCGCGACCCAGGCCAGTTGAGGTGAGTCAGCAAGCAGCCCTTTCTTAAAACGTGCTAAAATGGCGACGCGATTTTCATCCCTTTTCCCTCGAAAGAAAAAATATGTTTTATCTTCTTAGGGAATGAAAAACGGTGCGGGAGAACATGTATACCAAACACAAACGCAACAACACACGCGGGCCGCTGCTGGAAGGCCCCGCGGTTCACATGGGAAGGACCTTGGGAAGTAACAGGCCGGACGTCCGCAGGAGTGGGAGAGGGAGAGGGAGGGAGAGTGAGTGAGAGAGAGAGAAAGAGAGAGAGAAAGAGAGAGAAAGAGAGAGAGAAAGAGAGAGAGAGAGAGAGAGAGAGAGAGAGAGAGAGAGAGAGAGAGAGAGAGAGAGAGAGAGAGAGAGAGAGAGAGAGAGAGAGAGAGAGAGAGAGAGAGAGAGAGAGAGAGAGAGAGAGAGAGAGAGAGAGAGAGAGAGAGAGAGAGAGAGAGAGAGAGAGAGAGAGAGAGAGAGAGAGAGAGAGAGAGAAGGGGGTTGAGGGGCTGTCGACAAAAGGTCCACCGGAATCGTCCGGCAGCCTGGCCTGCCCTTCCAGCTGCCGCCCGCCGCCTTCTCTACTTGCTGGCCATCCGCAGCACTTGCAGCGAGCGCGGCGCAGACGGCCTAGCCGCCTCGGAGCTCCGCGAGAGGGGAATAATCCGATATCCCGGAGGGGCAGTGGAAGCGTATTTGGACTCCCAGCGCCACATTTCTCCTTCTCTCTCCCTTTCTCCCCCGCCTTTTTCCCAACACATTCGCACCGACGGCATGACCACCAACCACCATGTGGGTCACGCTGAGTTTCATAGTTCATCAGGGCGGAGTGTTCACACTCTCAAAAATGCATGCTGGATTTAACCATATTATGATGCTTGTGGGATTTTCTTGAATCAAAAATAACGTATTTAGGCGAGTTTTTAGGCGAGTAATTAGGCGTATACCAGAACAAGCGTATGTCTTAAATACGAATGCCTGGTTTAAGAAAATCCTACAAGAATCAAAATGTGCTTTAATCAAGCATGCTTTATTTTATTTTTTAGATCGCTAAATCAACGAAAATAAATCTACTTTCAAACGTTATAATTTACTGAATCCCCAAAATCTTCAATCTTGCGAACTAATTGTTTTTTCGTGATGCCTGATCAAATGACGTATACCGCCATGGCACGGCCCAGCAGCCCGGGCCCAGCCCAGGTGCGTGTGGCTGGGACCGTACTCAATGGGGATGGGCTGCTCCGCTGCCATACCACCATTCCGAGAGCGATGCGGGGTTAGCCGCGGCAGATTGTTTGATTCTGGAAAATAGGGAGGGGGAAGAGGTGGTAGAGGTAGAGGGTGGTAGAGGGGGGCGGGGGAGGCACCCGCAGCTCGGGGCCCCGGGTATTATTGATTCCGGAAGCGTTTACAGCCGCTGCGGGGCGGCGGGGCACACCGCATACATTGGAATAGGGAATCTATGTAATCAGGAAGGGGATCAAAACCCTTCGCGGGATTTACCTCATATTTTATAGCATGATGAGGACTGTCCCGGTGATCACGAAGCGGCAGGTGGGGGACGTACGGCGAGGGGGGGGGGGAGTTGCCGAACCACCCCTGATCGCGTAGTCTGACACAACGCGAATAACTCAACGTATTTTGAAAATAAATTGGACCAAGAAAAATACTTTCGGTTTGCATACGAAAGCACAGTAACTTTTGTTTTTCCAATTTTTAGCTCTGCTTCAAACTGTTTCCCGGACTATGCCGGTGTTGTGGCCCGATGCACACTCCTTGGGGTCAGCGGGGCCGAACGGGGTCATGGGAGCAAGACAAGGGAGGACATGCACGCAGCGCAGGGGCAGTGGCGCACTCAAAAGCACGTAGTTTCTGCACGGTTGCCAGCCGCGTTACGTCGCGTACGTACGACATTTCTGCTCGGCGACCGGGCAGGGGGGGGGCGCAAATCTGCGTCCAGCGGCGAGACGCAGCGCAATGGGGAGGAAATATTGACAGGGGCGGGGCGACGCTCGGAGGGTGCGGCCGTCTCACCCTGGGCGAGGGGTGTGAGGGGAAGGTGGAGGGCGAGGAACTGGGGGTGGAGTAGCGGCGTTGAGGTAGCTGTGATGGCGCGACCATCGAAGAATGAGGCGGGACCGAGCTGGACGGGCCAGTGGCCTCCAATGACACCACATTACCACCGCAGCACCAGTGTATGGGTATCTCGCAGGACCCCGCAGGATCCAACAGTCCACAGGACCACAACAACGACCCCTAACCGGACCTTGGGTTTTACAGAACAGGGCATAGGGCTCCACAGGACCCTAACAGGACCCAGGCCCAGAGGGCGCCTGCAAGGTAGGTAACCTGCGAAACTTTCCGCCTGTAAGTAGGCAAAAAGTGGTACATATCGCCCTCTCCAAGAACCGGTCCTGAATCCGCGCCTGCATGCAGGACGAATAGGAACGCCACAATTTCGGCCCCATCGGTCGTGGCATCCAGGAGCACTCCGAAACAATTCATCCTGGTGCACTACACTCTAGGTACACGGTCACGGAGTTCTGACAGAAAAAAAAATACTAGCGCATACGATGACGCTGTAATCAGATTTTGAAATCTTTTGAAACGAAAGCAACATCCACTACACTGTCAATATTTTTCGTCATATGACGAGCTGTGACGATTCACTGATCACCTGAATATGTCGTCACTTTACGACGTTTATTCGTCACGTGACGAATCATTCGTAGGTTTTATTATTCGTCACATAACCAAACTTAACGAAGACATACTTTTTTTATCGGTTTATGCCAAAAAGAAATTCGGTGACGAGTTATTCGTCACTTGGTCTGTGACGACTTATTCGTTTTTCAGATTAAGCCAGAGGATTGTCGTAAAAAAATGACGATAAATATTTTTACAGTGTAAACCCCGCCACATAAATGAGGCCGACGAAAACTTCTCTCAGAGCCCACGAGTGAAAACATTTACTTACCCAGCGCGAAGCCATCCTTGGTCCACTGCACCGCACCCTGGAGGTTGTCTACCTCGCAGGGGAGCCGCGCCTCCCTGCCCTCGATGACCCGTGTGTTGTACGGGGTCACCCGAAAGGACTGCTGGCGTTGAGCCACCGCTGCAACACACACAAAGTCGGATTAGCTGCGTCATTTTTCCACAGAGTGCGTGGGTTCAAATCCCCGCGTCGTCGCCCAAGGGCAATTTTTTTCTTCCTCTCGTAGACTGACAAAAAGGGAGGAGCAGAGCAGGGCTGTCACAAGCCGTGCACTTTAGCGGACCACGGGATTTTTTAATATCAGGGTCGGGGAGGGAAGAAGAGTCCCGGGGGGGGGGGGGTTCAACCGTTTATTTATTGTTTTTAGGGAGATAAAAATTTATCTCTTGATATTAAGCGGGAGGGGAGATGGTTGACGGCCATTTTTACAACTTCTCGACTCCACAGGCAGGCAGGCAGTACCTGGTGTGCGGTGCATTCTGGGTCAGAGGGGTAATTCGTGCAGCCGCAGGCCAGGCCAGGGCACGATCCCGGCCCACTCCCGCGCCGCCCCCGCACCAGCACCGGCCCGCCCCCGCGCCGCCCCCGCGCCGCCCCCGGCCGTTCGCCGCGGGGAAACGACGACGCTTTTACGACGTCGGCCGTCTACACGCCGCATCGTGGGATTAAATCCCTCCCGATCGTTTTTTTTTTTCTCCTGGCCGCCAACAAGCCCAGCCACAACCCACGGCACGGCCCAAGCCCTCGTGTGCAACATTAATGTCCGACATGACCGACGAACCGCCCATCTCCCATTCACGCAGAAATAAACTTCAAAACTTTCTTGAAATTCACATCTTCACCCAGTGGAGGTACGATATGACAGTGAGTGGACGTGCAAAAATTACGTAGCACCCATCCATGCAATGAACGGTGTCATAATCCGACCGTCATCTGTGGTCTTCCGACTTGGTTACCGGGAGACTTGCGGGGTGCTAACAGGAAAAACCTTGCCTGCCTATCGCTGCCAACAGTATCGACCGAAACGCCTTCGCCGACGTCTCAGCCGCGGAGATGGCATTATTTTGTAATTTATAGGCGGTCCCTCAGAGCCTTGGTGCCGATACTACGAATCTCATTCGAATTTGAGCGGGCGTGGCGACCAACGATGTTCACGAGAGGATGGACGGGGGATGGCTGAGACCACTTGAGAGTAACGAGCGCAGACCGACCATCGCGGGGGAAGGGGGATAGATAGGGGTGACGGGAGGGGGGGGAGGCAGAGAGTGGGGGATAGAGAGGGTGAGAGAGAGGGAGAGAGACAGAGAGACAGAGAGAGAGAGAGACCGGTTGGAGGGGGGGGGGGGGTGGCGAGGTGGAAGGTAGGTGGTGTATGAGACTGTCGCCGGAGCCAAGTGGCATGCTAAAGGCTTTCCGGAGTGCCAGTGGCGTAGCCGCCTCCGTAATGAACCGACGGCGACAAAGAGAGAGCTCTTGCGCACGCAGCGGCGCTCTGGGTGGAGGTCCGCACGAGGGCCAACCCCTTTTGCCTCTCTTCGTCCTCTCGGAATATCCTCATCTCCTCTCTCTCTCTCTCTCTCTCTCTCTCTCTCTCTCTCTCTCTCTCTCTCTCTCTCTCTCTCTCTCTCTCTTGCTTTCTACTTCCTCTTCCTCCTCGTTTACCCATGGGTCCCGTCTAGCATCAAACCATGTTTGTGCTCGTGTTCACTTTAATTTGCGGCAGCGTCGGCGCGATGGCCAGCACCACAAACAACCACCACAACCAGCCTGCACTACACACTGCAAAAGATAATTCATTTGCCGAGAGACGTTAAATGTTCACCCAGAATAACAACAACAACAACAACAAAAGAAACTGGGACATAAAATGTGGCAAAATAAGTTTGGGTGAAATTTAAGAATCGCAAAAATAGCGATGGTGCTTTTTCGACCTGATGGGTGATGATCACGATGTGGGCGATACGGCACGCAGCCAGGCTTTGTTAGGAAGGTCCGACGACCCCCTATTTGACCGTGAAAGCCATCGCATTTCGTTCTCAGAACCCACATCAATACACCGCCCTCATTTAGGCATTGATAATGACTCTTTTTGGTAACGCTGAGCAGAGAAACGTCTGCCCGACCGCTCGACCTATGGCTCCGCTCATCAGGGGCGTAGCCAGGGGGGTCCAGCCCCCCTCCCCCCACCCCTCCCGAAACCAGCGACTGAGGCAGGCGAGCCGTATAACAAACGCCTGGATGCAAGGCAATTAGCGTAACATATCCCCCTCCCCAAAACAAGTACGGCAACGCCCCTGCCCCTCATCTTCTCGATTTCTCCTCGCTTCGGCCACCGTGTGGGTCCATCTTTAGGGATGCGCGCTGCTGCCCGACCGGCCTGCGCCCTCGGGGACTCGGGAGTGCGTTCTCCGGTCGGCTGCTTTGGAGGGCGCGCCGAGACCAGGCAGGGCCTGGCCCGGTGGGGCCGACGGGGCCGCAGGAGCCTAAGCCCCGCCAAGCCTATTCGGCCTAACCCTGCCAGAGGCCCTGCCGGCCCTGCCCCACCCCACGCGCAGTCACACCGCCCCCAACAAGGTCACTGGGCCAAAAACAAAAAAGCTGCCGCCCCCGCCGCCCGCAGGGTATTCGAACCCAAGCCCGCGCTGCCCCCGCCGCCGCCCCGTCCCCTGCCCCCGCCTCCGCACTACTCTGTGTGAGGACAATAGCAGACAGTGCGAGCCGCGTTTGTCCAATGATTATGCAACAAAGCTCGCGGGACCGAGGCCGTGTAGGTGCAAGCGGCAGATGTATATGGGGGGGGGGGGGGGGGGGGCTTGGGGTTGGGGATTTGGTTGGGGTTGGAGTTGAGGTTGTGGTGTGAGGTGGGGGTGGTTTAGGGACGGGGTTGGGGTCTGGGCATGGGGGCAGTGGTGCGGGGACCGGGGTCGTGGGTGGAATTTTCAATTCGCCCTGCATACCGCCGCGGTGTGCCCGCCATCTTTAGCGACCCCAAATCTGCACGGGCAGGACACCAGCAGGAACCCTGGCAGCCCCCCCCCCCCCCCCCTCAAGATCCCCCGGCACCGAGCGCGGCCAGGGCCCGCCGGAGGGGTGGGGATCTTGTTTTGCAAGGGCACACCACGCTGCTCCATCTCTTTCCTTCCTTCCTTCACTTCTACGCTCGCTATCTCCCTCCTCTCTCTCTCTCTCTCTCTCTCTCTCTCTCTCTCTCTCTCTCTCTCTCTCTCTCTCTCTCTCTCTCTCTCTCTCTCTCTATCGTGAACACAAACCAGAGTGAATTTAAATGAACAGGCTGCTGCCCCCTGGGAGCGTCCCGAGCCCGCAAAGCCCCGCCACGCCTCACCCTGCTCTCCGCCTTGGTTCATAAGGACACTGACATCCCCCCTCGCCCCAGCCCCTCTGCGCGTGCTCTAGCGGAGGGTTATGGGCAACAACCCAAGAGCAGCTCTGTGCATGGGACGACTCACGCAAATGTACACATATGTACACAAACGCACACACGCCCCCACATACACATGCGCGTTGTGTGCAGTTCTGAGGCCATAAGTGGAAGAATTACTGCGTCTCGTAATGAGAACCACGAAGACGATCCTCGGGAAGCAGCAGTGGTTTATGCCCGGTCTGAAATGCAGTTACTAAAAGAGGTCCCTGAATGGCGGAGGCCTTCCTCTCACACGGGAGAGAATAAAGTCTTTTCAGGAAAAGTGCGCGAGAATGTATGTACCGACATGAACGACAGAGACAGAGATGGTACGAGAGGAAAAGAAATAACCTCGTAGGGTTGCTGGGAGCGAGCGAGCGAGTGAGAGAGAGAGAGAGAGAGAGAGAGAGAGAGAGAGAGAGAGAGAGAGAGAGAGAAGAGAGAGAGAGAGAGAGAGAGAGAGAGAGAGAGAGAGAGAGAGAGAGAGAGAGAGAGGAGGGGGGAAGAGCGGATGTAGGTGTATCTGGCAAGGGAAGCCACTGTTAACTGCCCCACACTTTCAAAAGGGTATGCCGGATTCGCGATTCGCAGCACAACAGGCCTAACCTACGGCTTATGACAGATTCCTGGCAAACGTTGCTAAATTTAACAGGCTGTGTTTTGGCAAGGCATGTGTTGCTTGTATGGGAATGTACCAGGCATATTTGTATTTGCTTCAATTACTTTACTAGTTGAATACACAACTGAGATTGCGACGCCTTGCGCGGCGAATCAACGGTTCCAGCATGAACATTGCGACGCCGTTCACGAACATGAACTTTGAATCGAGAGTACATTTTTGGAAGTGCACCTCGCCGACGCTCGCTACGCCGTCCTAGGTTCGTTCCCTCCGATCATGAAGCGTGAAACGCGCGTTCCAAGCGCCGGGGCCTAACTGCCGCCGTGATGGATACCCAGGGACCAAAGTGCGGCACGTCCACGATGTACGTAACACACGTACATGTAAGTCCGCAGCACACGCAGTGCTGCAGCCACGGGCCAGACAGTAGAAAGGAAAGATCAAAGATCACACAGAGAAACAGATTCTTAGGCTACAAGCATTCAGGAATATTTTCATGAAGCAAGCCAATCCTAGAGTTAGATCAAGAAATATTCTTGGATCAAGTTATATTCTTGAATACTTTAAGAAGACGCTGTTATAGACCTCAATAAGGTATTCGTTTCTCAGGGTGAACTAAATTACGATACAATCTGCTCACGAAATGGCACCGAAAAACTTTAGTTTGCAGTACAACCGCTGACCAGGGGTTCAGCAAGGATTATCTCAGCCCAGGAGTAGACGGTCGAAACGATATTGAATCGATGTCGATGGACTGGAAAATTGACACTATCGATACGAATTCGACATAATTTTCGGCATAACAATTGGCTGCCGGCTGCCACCCTGCTATTCAGACGTATGTGATTTTACCAAAATAAGCTAGTAGAGGTTTCCAGTGAAGCTCAGAAGCAGAAGCCTTGGAACAAAAACAATGCCAGACCGGAAAATCTCGAGTGCAGGTATGAGAAATACCGATGCTAAGTATGGGAACTAACCTACAAATTCACTCAAAACGCCATTCAAGTTTCTAATTCCAGGTGTGAGAGTTTCCGGTCTGGAGGAGCTTCTGTTCTTAACGTCTGTTCCTCAGTCTCATTGGAAACCTCTTAGACCGCAGCCCCGTACTGAGGCAGACAGGCTTTACTTTGTGTTTGTGGACGGGGTGGTCTGCCAGTGAGGTGGTTGCTGCCGCCCCCCACTGTGCCGCTGTGCCGCTCTGCTGCGCCTCGCTGGCTGCAGGTTGTGGGTGCCGTTGCTGTACGCCCCGTACGGCCCGTATACGATGGTGCGGAACGGGCGCGCACGGGCGTATACACGCGTTGCTTCAGGTTGTTCGGGCTGCCCATCACATCGCACTCAGCCGCCGTAGAGGCCGGACTGCAGAAGAGCGCGGTAGAGCAGTACAGGGGAGGTCAAAGACTCGCTCTGGCGCGGACAGTGCACACTAAATTCTTATGAAGAATTTTATTCAGAAGTTACAGACGCTTTTGCACATGCGCTGAGCTCTGCATAATATTGTGCGTAATAACGGACAAATTATCCGTCTGTAACTTGTGGATAAAATTCTTCATAAGAATTTAGTGTGTGCCCATGACGAGGCGTTGCCAGGTAATTTCGACAAAATTTAGGCCAGCGTAAACACACCTGAACCTGAGGTGTCAGCATTGTGGTTTCCTGGTTTTCTTTTCTGCCTAAACAGTTGTAACAAGAACCAACCTTCCCTCCAGGCACGCAGATGCCGCCTTGAGACTTTTGAATGGACGAAAATAATTGCCGTTCAATAGTTCATTTCTTTTCAAGCTAAATATGCAGCAGGAACTTGGAAATGTTGTTGCTGCTTCATTAATTCCAGTCTCCAAAGTCTTAAATTGTAAATGGTAGAGTTGCACTTATACTCCTTCCAGGGTTACTGAACCCCTCCCTGCCATTCCTTCGGTGCTGAAAAGCGTAGGCAATCCTTCTCCGCAACCTCGTCATCATCACCAACCCCATCATGGATTCATCCTTGCAGCCGCACATAGCCGAGGCGGGGCAAGTTAGCCGGAGCCGAGCCGAGCCGAGGCCGACAGAGCCCCGCCTGGGGTGGCCCGGGCGGGCCGAGCCGAGCCGTACGCGTCTCCCTGATGAAGGCGTCGCACCCAGAGATTTAGCGCGCAATGGAGTCCCTCGCCCGGCCCTGGGTCCTCTAGGGTGGGCTGGAGATGTGGTGGGTGTGAGATGGGCGAGTTATAAGGCAGAGGAGGAGGGAGGGAGAGAGAGAGAGCGCGCGAGAGGTGAGAGCAGCGAGAGAGAGAAAGAGAGAGAGAGAGAGAGAGAGAGAGAGAGAGAGAGAGAGAGAGAGAGAGAGAGAGAGAGAGAGAGCACTGTGGACGGAATAGGAGATGGAAAGAGACGGGGTAGAGGGGGTATTAACCGACCCCACACGCCCGTTGTCTCGTGGGGAACATATCAAGGCGACGTCGGCTGGCGTACCGTGTTACGCGCTGCGTGGGCCTGCATAGCCCTGCCACCGCTACTCTCCGACGCCTACGCGTGGTGCCCGCGGCCTGACCCGGCGACAGACAGAGCCAAGAAACGGGCGGGCCGCGGATGCCCAGATGCGTCAGTCGAAAAGTGTCTTCTGTCTCTGTCGTTCCGTCGAGACGGAAAGGGACGGAGACGCCTTCGGACGCGTCCGGGTATCCGCTGCCCGCCC
>CM076255.1:15355019-15397519 GCA_038380765.1 Odontothrips loti | reverse complement strand
CCTGGCTTCGCATGTTTGTGCGTCGGTTGGGTCACGGTTGGGCAGCGCACTCTAAAAAATAGAAGCTTCAGTCAAGCATGATATGCTTGGTCCAATGCATTTTTTTATCTGAAACCACAAATTGTCCGCCAAACATAATAAGCTTGAAACAAGCATCTTCGAAGAGAATAATAATGACTAAGCTTGAATCAAGAAAGCCCGATAAATGTGGATGCTTGAATTGCATATGGATGCTTGCATCAAGCATCCATATTTTTCGAGATTTTTTGATTCAAGTATAGCTGCGATTCTTGATAATGATTATTGATACAAAGCTTTCTTGGATTGAATCAACTTATTCCGCCAAGCATCCTCATTTAACGCACATTCTGCGTTAATTTAAGTATTCATTTTTTAGAGTGCGGGTCCCCTTGTGTCTAGGTTATAGGCTGGCGAGGCCCTTCTGAGGAGATTCTGCGGAGTCCTATGACGTCCTGCGCAGGCTCCTGCGACGTCCTTCAGGATCCCGTGAGGTTTTGCAGTGTCGAAAGTCCTGCAAAGTCCAAAGCCCTGCATTGGCCCAAGTTCTGCAGAGCCCTGCCGGATCCAACAGGGCCCGGCGGGGTCCTGCGGGTCCTGCTAGGCGGGCTCACACGACGGCACCCCGGCGCTCTCCTCTCTCCTCTTGATATTGAAACGGTTCTGGCAAGCGGCCCGGCCCGGTCACCTCTACAAGGTAGACGCTCGGCTCACCCACGGCGCGCTCACCGAGCCCATTTTCAGCGTATAACCCGTCGCCAATCACGGTCAACGCCTCTGGAGGGGACGCGGCCACAAACCGCACTTGCCAGCCACACTGCGAGGACATTTCGGTACGCGGAGAGAACAACGGAAACCGGCATGTTATCACCCGGTTTCCGCTTTTTAAAAATGGTACATACTTGCGCGGGCATGCCCAACGCGGGCGAGGTGGTCAGTTTTTCAGTGTCAATACATTCAAAAGACATGTGTTTTGCCTCCCCTTGTCAAGCAAGTTCTTCCTCCAAATACCAAACGTACAGTAACGTAAATTACGGCGAATAGTATCCATCCTCCCTAGAATAGGTCGACAACAAACAATTCATTATGCTGGAACGTCGATACATGTATTTACGTCAAAGAGTCGAGATCGGAAAACTTTATCAGTTAGCCTCCTGTCCGCCCAGCTAAGTTTAGCCGTTGGTTCCGGAGGAAGGCCGATTTGTCTGGGGTAGGTCGGGTTGATACTCGGCCTCGTAACCCCACGGGGCGCACCCCATGGGGGCGAAGTTAATCAAAACCTGAACGCCTCCGTGCGCAGCCGAGCGCACTAGAGGCCCGGTCTGGACTCTCCAGGCCGACCCGCGGCGCACCAGAGTGCAGTGTGCTGCCTACCTGCAGACTGACAAGGGCCGGCACCCGCTCTCTTTTTGAACCCGTTGAGGTTGCAAGACAGACGGAAAGGCGGCTGGACCTGAAGGAAGAGGGGAAGGGATGGGGGAGGCATTTTGTGGCACAGGGCGGGTGGGGGGACATGAATGTATGGCTGGCGGGGAGTGGGGCGAGTCGACTTCAAGACACGGGATGCTTAGAGCCTGCCTTCTCCGTGAGAGGGGAGAAGGGGGACTTACTAATGGGAGCAAACACCATACACTTGCACCCCCCCCCCCCCCGCTCCCTTCTTCCACCCTCCCTCCACTCCACCTTCCCTGGAGAGGGTGGCGGGCTGCTGCGTCGCCTTTCTTGCACACTGCAAGAGGACGTGTATACGCAGACAGGAGAGGAGGCGGGAGGTAGGGGGGGAAGGGGGAACCAGGGGGGGGGGGGGTATAAGTATATGCAGTCAGTCAGGGAGTAAGACCCCCCCCCCCTCTCTCACCCCCCCTGTGTGCTGGTGTCTTAGTTGGGGATGGGAGTGGGGATCGTCGTGCGCACCGACCGCGCAGCGCAGGGTGGGATGCGGAAGGGAGACACACTCTCAGGCGAAGTGCGTGAGAGAGAGATGACAAACAGAAGATCACGAGACATAGAGGGGGAGTAGGCGGAGGGGATAGACCAAAGACACTAGCCCCCCGCCTCCCTGGGCTCTGCTGGGGTCTCGAGACGTGTAAGGGCAGCGGCAGACAAAGACAGGACCGGCGCGCTGCGAATTATTAGGGGTGAAAGACAGAGACAATGGAATTGCTGGTGCGTCATGCCCGGCGCCGCGCCACGCCACGCCACTGCAGTCACGCAACCTCGACAAACCGGCCACGCCACGGCACGCCACGGCAGAAGCCGTACCGCACCCGGCCAGCAGGCCACTCCGGCAAAACGACTCTCATTCCGGGCGGAAAATGATTTCGAAAGGGAAGGGCATTAAATTATGTCGTGTCTGTGTTTCGCTCATCACGAGAGAAGGGCGCGCAGAGATGCAGGAGGAAGAACGGAGGGAAAAGAAGAGGAAGAGAGGGACAAAAGGGAAAGGGAGAGGGGAAGGCGGCTGCTCAGTAGGGCGTCAGGTCCCCGGGAAAATAATAAATGGTATTCGCAAAGCAGTGTCCTTAGGTTGTGATGATTATTAATGAAGTTTCATTTCTTCTCTGGCCTGCCCTCCTCCAGCAGCGTGGCGCGGCACTCGAGTTGACGCAAGGAAAACCTTTTTTCAGTGGCCCAGAAGATGAGAGGAAAAGAATTATAAAGAAACCGCGGTGGGATGGACGGGCAAAGCTGGACTCCAAGTGCGTCGCTGGGTTTCTGGGTTAAACCTCGGTGCAGCCTGGGAATAGTCCCAACTGCACTGGCCAACTGAGCTACCCAGCCTTCGCTTCGGCAACAAATGCCGCCACGATATTTCTGATCGGTCGAGTTTTAATCGTTTTCGGTCATATTGACGGTGAGGTATCTAGGTCTCACTGCACGGTACAAGTTTTGGTCTAATGGAAATACCAGCACCGTTCTGAGTAGTCCCCAATCACACCATTGCACAGCCGTCCTGAAAAGATAAGCTGCGCTCCACCGGCACCTCGGTTTGACATGGGGACTTGGCCAGCTTGGCCTGTCGGCGGCGTTTGCGGGGGCCTTCGGCCCCCGCCTCAAGTCTCCCTAGAAGTGCCCGATAGCAGATGTATTTGTTACGATTAAAATCGTTAACCTGAGCCCGTCCCTGTGCGTGCCGCGATGGTAATGGTGTGCGCGCGGCGGCCAACCCTAACCTCAAAAAACAAAAACAGACAAATTTTCATAAATCAAAAATGCGATACAAATCGAAAATTGTTGCCACCGCACGTGATTCTACGTTAAAAAAGTAGTTGATCCTCAAAATTTGAAGTTTTTTTTTTTTTTATAAACGATAAGTCGGCGTACATACGTCCGAACGAACGAACATCCGGCATAAGACTACAAGCACGGCTCCTGCCGTTTCTAAAGAAACGTGTCGGGACGGGCTAAAAAGGATCGTTCTGGGGGAAAAGGGTCGTTCTGCAACCGCCCTGGGAAATACCAAGACTACGCCCCACAGCCATCCTGGAAAAAACAAGGAGGGTCCTGGTTTTGGCAGGTCTCCCTTTCACCGTAACGGAAGCGCAGTGGCCTCCGCCTCCGACCATCGCAGACCGCCTCTTCGACCGGCCAACCATGTTAGGTGGACGTCTGGCGATCCGCGGCAGCGCTCAAAAGCCGCGCCAAACACGATACAGGACGATCGGACGCCCTGCTTCGGTTCGCTGCGTTTGAAATCGACGCCCGGCCGCGGCCATGAGCAGGAGCGCGACCACGGCCACCACGACAAGGTACCAAGCAGTAGCCCGGCCCCGGCCCTCATCAGGAGGACAGCCGGTGGCAGGCCAGAACAACAAGCGGCCGCTGTGGCTGCTGGGAAAATGTGTTTATTGTCGGCTGGCATTGTTAGCCGCCGACAATGGGCGGCATGGCCGGCATAGCGCGCTCGGTGGTCGGCTGGCGCCCGGCAGCGCCCCGGCAGCGCACAGCGCAGTGCCCCGGCCAGGGGGCTTTCTTAATGAGTCCAGGGGGTTCCCACCATCAGTATGCGCAGCAGGCCCCGCCAATCACAGCCAGCAGAGCAGCAGCGGCCCAGTCGCACCAATATAACCGACAATTATATCTCAAATGATTTAAATGCTCTCAGGCAGTGCGTGCGTGCGTGCGTGGTGTTGCTTCGGCTGCCGTGCAGGTTCGGAGTTCTTTGCTTTTTACTGTCGGGCGCAATGCTCTCTGCTTGAGCGCAAAACTATGGCATCTGCTGTAGGCGTGGCTGCGACAGTGGTGTTTGATGCGGCCAGTCAGGCCCCGAATGAACGACGGGAAGAGTAAGCGTGTCTAAAGCCGCTCACGAAAATGCACTACCATCAACCGCTAATTTTTTAACGAACTTAAACGTGAGCTGCACAGTTTTATTGGATAGCCAACTTCTGTAGGCAAAATACCACCTTCACGCAGACGTTCACGTTGAACCGGAACACGCCAAGATCGAGATCAGCAGGCATAGTTTGAAGGTTTTTACGGCCGCAAATATACCATCCCTCTAGAAAGTTTGATTGAACTTTTACCTTCGGTTTCGGTCAAGTGGAAGCGTGTTTTTCCACCCACTTTTCCACTCAGCGCAGACAAACCTCTCTGGGAAAACATACTATTTATCGACATGGCTCAAAGAAGAGAAGAAAACATTCAGATGAAATCTAATCGTCGCAATTTATTTTCTCGTCAAATGAAATGACGAACAATGGGGCATATCGCGACGAATCGCTACCAATCCATGTAGGAGAAGCGCATAACTGTTCCGTCCCTTCGCACGGAGATAATGGTGGGCAGGAGTTGATGTGGGAAAACCAATCGTGGGTCACCTGTATTAGTTCTCGGCACCCTTCTAATGTGTTCGTTCCGACGAGGAAACACATTCGAGAGAGTAGAGTGACCCACCTTTGCTCCAACTGACCTAAAATTGATTTTCTACCTAATGGGGCTACCACTATATCCTGCGTAGGGGTGGCCGCAGGTAAAGGAGCTGCTCACTTTGTCAAATTCTTCTTACGATAGTTTTAAGTTTCACTGTGCCGCCACAACGAGTTTGCAGGGTGGTTTTCAAATTATTCCGTATCTAGCGAGGATATCCCCACAGGCGACCGAGGAGGGCGGGATGCTGTCAGACTACGAGGACGTCACGTCAAGCGCCGCTGGCTGCCTGACGGTCGAGGCCCCGCCGGGGGGGGGGGGGGGGGGGCGCAGAGCGCGCGTCTTGCTGACGCTGCACTCAGCGCGTCTCTGTCACTTGGCCGGCGCAAAATGCTCCCAGCTGGTCGAGGACCACACGGCAGATATGCCGGCACACCAGAACCGGGCCCGCTGCAGAGAGCGAAACAAAGACCGTCATAATGTATGCAGCCCCCAGAGCCCCTTCCCCAGAAGGGAACAATGTGTGATGCAAAAAAAATATTGTACAACCGGAAGCTACGCACAAGGCGGAAATAAAGGTAGAGCGTCTTTCCGTCTCCACTTGTCTCGCATGACAAAAAGTATAGCTGGCACAAGTAGTGAGAATTACGCCAAGCCGGGATATTATCAGCATGGTTAAAAACTGCGAAATACTTTTCTGCTGCATTTTCTCTGATGGAATATTTAAAATATAATCTATAAAATTTATATAAGTATGTATGTATTGTAAATATATAGTGAAAGACGATTACAAAGTGCAGAGGCCCCTACCGACGCTGCCATAGTCCACAAGCCGAGCCGTGATGACTAACGAGGGAGGCGAGGTGGCGTCGGGTGGGGCCGATCAGCCCCGTGTAACTCCGGGACGCCGGCGTCAGCGAGGCCAGAGCTCCAGAGCTACTCCTCACCTGCCCGTCACAGGAAGCGGGCGCCTTGCGATGAAGATGGCTTCTCATTACCTCACCTAATCATGAACGCCGCACCGATAGAATTCCTTGCGTGAGCACGCACGAAATCACAGAGGCACGTGGAGTGAGGGAGCGAGCGAGCGAATAGGGTATTTCGGAGAAGCCACTTGGTAGGGTCACACAGCGCATTCCTCCTCCGCGCAACCCGAAGGCTAGAATCCTCGGGCCGCGCGGGGTACTGCTGCGCTGTGTGACCCTACTAAAGAGTCGTGACATATCGCCAGCGAGGGCTAAGCCTCCAGAAATTTTGAGTTGGCTCGTGGCCGACGCCGTGGCGGAGATACTCTCTGCTGCGGTTACCCTTATACTGTTTCCGCGCTTTTCTTCTTCTTGCGCGTCTTCTCCACTTCCGGTTTGAGCTTCTCCGAAATACCCTACTACGGCGGCCTGCAGGGTGAGAGAGAGCGTCTAAATTGAACAAGGCGCTGCAGAGGACGGTTGTCAAAGCCTTACTTTAGAGAGCACTTTGTCGATGCCGATGACCAGAAGAGGGAGAGGTGGCCGTGGAGGAATTGTAGTTCCATCACCCTGCCGAAACCAGGCGATCATCGAGGGCAGGTGGGCTATTCCGCGGGAAGACAAAATTGCGCAGTTTATAGCATGCCGCGTCCCCGTCTAGACGAAGGCTTCGGTGGAATAGCTCTCCCATTCTAGGGCCCACGTTCACCTCTAGACGAAGGCTCCGGTGGAATAGCTCTCCCATTCTAGGGCCCACGTTCACCTCTAGACGAAGGCTCCGGTGGAATAGCTCTCCCATTCTAGGGCCCACGTTCACCTCTAGACGAAGGCTCCGGTGGAATAGCTCTCCCATTCTAGGGCCCACGTTCACCTCTAGACGAAGGCTCCGGTGGAATAGCTCTCCCATTCTAGGGCCCACGTTCACCTCTAGACGAAGGCTCCGGTGGAATAGCTCTCCCATTCTAGGGCCCACGTTCACCTCTAGACGAAGGCTCCGGTGGAATAGCTCTCCCATTCTAGGGCCCACGTTCACCTCTAGACGAAGGCTCCGGTGGAATAGCTCTCCCATTCTAGGGCCCACGTTCACCTCTAGACGAAGGCTCCGGTGGAATAGCTCTCCCATTCTAGGGCCCACGTTCACCTCTAGACGAAGGCTCCGGTGGAATAGCTCTCCCATTCTAGGGCCCACGTTCACCTCTAGACGAAGGCTCCGGTGGAATAGCTCTCCCATTCTAGGGCCCACGTTCACCTCTAGACGAAGGCTCCGGTGGAATAGCTCTCCCATTCTAGGGCCCACGTTCACCTCTAGACGAAGCTCCGGTGGAATAGCTCTCCCATTCTAGGGCCCACGTTCACCTCTAGACGAAGGCTCCGGTGGAATAGCTCTCCCATTCTAGGGCCCACGTTCACCTCTAGACGAAGGCTCCGGTGGAATAGCTCTCCCATTCTAGGGCCCACGTTCACCTCTAGACGAAGGCTCCACGCTCTCCCATTCTAGGGCCCACGTTCACCTCTAGACGAAGGCTCCGGTGGAATAGCTCTCCCATTCTAGGGCCCACGTTCACCTCTAGACGAAGGCTCCGGTGGAATAGCTCTCCCATTCTAGGGCCCACGTTCACCTCTAGACGAAGGCTCCGGTGGAATAGCTCTCCCATTCTAGGGCCCACGTTCACCTCTAGACGAAGGCTCCGGTGGAATAGCTCTCCCATTCTAGGGCCCACGTTCACCTCTAGACGAAGGCTCCGGTGGAATAGCTCTCCCATTCTAGGGCCCACGTTCACCTCTAGACGAAGGCTCCGGTGGAATAGCTCTCCCATTCTAGGGCCCACGTTCACCTGGACCCCGGAATATACAAGAAACAAGATGGCCCGGAAACTAAACTACACCTCCAATAAAATGCCTTCGTCTGATGGTTTTTGAGATACACTAGTTAGCAGGCTCTCCAGTTCTACGAAGAGCTCTCGAGCTCCCCAGTGGTCTCTCGAGGTCCACGAGTGGCATAGCTCTCGAGCTCCAAACTCGATCTCCAGTGAAATATATGTTGGGCTCCAGACTGAAGCTCAGGGCTGGGGCTCTGAGGCTTGAGACTACAGCCCCAGCGGAATGGCTTTCCAAATCCAGACTCCAGGAGGCAATTGACTCTCCAGCTCCAGCGGGTGGAGCTCCAGACAGTGGCGCTGCTGAGATAAACGCGGGAGCAGCCACAGCGCAGGCACCGCACTGTCCTAGCGTCCGCCCCGGCCGTTGTCTGGGTCAACAAGACGGCGGCGGCGACAACATTAAAATGCGGCATCCGTGGTATCTGCCCCATCGCATCTACCCTCACTTCCTTCCCTCTCCCTCCCGCACCCCCTATTGGTCCTGGCCATCTCCCTCGCTCCCCATCTCGCCCCGCGCAGCCATTAAGGTGGCGCGGCGCTGCTGCTGCTGCTGCTGCTGCTGCTGCTGCTCAACGTATTTGTAAATACTCCGCCTGCACATAAACGAGGGCACAAGCACGCACGCACACAGCGGGCCGCTGCCACAGCCATTCTAGGAGGGAGCTATTTAATTTTGAATGCGTGCGCGCCGCCGGGCCGCCACCGGCCGAGGTGGAACGGCCAAGGCAGCAGCAGGAAAAGGGGGCAGGTGGGGGAGGGGGCGAAATAAAAGCAGGGAAAGGGGGAAACGGTGTAGTCTGCAGCGCACAAGGTGAGGGTCGGCAAACACAAAATGTGCCAGGAAAGGGGTGGGCGGAAGGGGTGGATAGGTTGACGGGGAAGAAGTCTCCGGGGCGAGGTTGCATAAAGATGGAATCGTAGGCGAAAGGCAGGATGTTGTTCCTCTCGGATGATGCGAGTCGAGGAAGGTTTGAGAAAGGAGAGAGGAGAGGCTATGGGAGATACGTGAGTGCGCTGAGCACGCCAAGCGCCTGCGAATGCCAGGGTAGGCCAGCCCGCACAGCACAGGTGCATGCACTAGTCGTGATTGCCTACCCACCAGGCGGTTCAGAGTGGCAGAGTTCGGTTCGCGCTTGCGGGGCGGACCACTGATCCGAAAGCTGCACCGTTGTGACGTACCCGGTTGTTAATTTGCCGTACGTCGACGGTCGAGTCGGTCTTGTTCCGCTGGGGTGTCTTCAGTCCACCTTAGAAGCACTCTCAGAACAAAAAATAAATAAAAATGAAATTGGGTTTGACCACTGACTCCTCATTTCGACCAAAATTTAGTTAAAAATCAAGCAGAGTTCTTATAAGACGATTGGATTCATTTTTTGGGGAGTGAGCGGGTCTCTTGCGACGATGACGAGGTCACAGGGACAGTCGAAGGTCACAGACAGTTGGGAGACCGATCAAGCATTCGGAGAATAAGCCGCCACAAGACGAGGAGAGAAGGGCGAGGCTCCGACGGTATGATTTCAGACGAAGATCGCAACACACCGGCCTTTGAGCAGAATGGTTACGGCCCAGAAAACGGTGTCGCAGAGGACCCGCCCTGCCCTCTGCCCCCTCTTCCTCACATGCCCCTTCCTCACACCCTCCCCGTCACCGACCCCTCTCCTCCCTCCCTCACGAGCCTCCTAGTTCCATTCACTCCACTACGCTACCGGTCCACGCGCACGCAGGCACGCACGCACGGGAAAATGTGACGCACGCCGGCGCTAGTAGATAGCGGGCAGAGAGAAGTGTGCTCGGTGTTGTGGACGCCAACGGCTCCCCATACTATTTGCGAGAGAGCGACAGAAGCGACCCACTTTGAGCGAAGCGGGCAATCAGACGCCTGACGTGGCGTACCGTGGCGCGGCGTGGCGCGGAGGGGCACCACCACCGCCTCCACCGAATCATATACCGCTACGCCACAACGCGTCCTTGTCGGTGCCTAAAAACGGAGCGCGCGCCGCGCTGGCGACGACGCCGAGGAGCAGAGGGGCCTAAGTGCGTTTTTATGACCCCCGTCCCCGCCCCCCGCCGGTATCGTAGCGCAACTTGGGGGAACACGACAGCAGCAGTCAAGGGGGGCGGCCGGCAGTGTGCATGCGGAACCTATTACCCCCCGACACAACCCTGCGCGTACCCACCGCGCCGCTGTCTCTCTCCCTCCCCTCCACTGTATGTCTGTCTTTCTCTGTCTCTCTCTCTCTCTCTGTGTTTATCTCTCTGTTTATCTCTCTCTCTCTCAATCTTTCCCCCCCTCTCTCTCTCTCCTCCTTCTCTCTCTGCCTCTCTCTGCCTCTCTCTCTCTCTCTCTCTCTCTCTATCTCTCTCTCTCGCTCTCTCTCTCTCTGCCTCTCTCACACACGCACGCACAGAATCCCGGCGCTATACTCTCCTGTGGCTGCCAATGCAGGGAGGAGAGGGGAAGGGAGGGGAGGAAAGTGGCGAAGGGAGGCAGCAGATAACACTGTACGCCTGCGTTCGCGCACGCAGAGCAGCGCACGGTGGCCCATATAGCTCATTCAACAGCCATCTGCAATCACACGTACGTGTGTGTGTGTGTGTGTGTGTGTGTGTGTGTGTGTGTGTGTGTGTGTGCGTGTCAGAGTGCCCAACACAGTGCATTTCGGCTGGGTACACTCTCTGCGCCCACTGCGACCTAATTTGGAACGCAGCGCTACGGATCACTTCTTAAACGGTGAAGTTTTTGGTATCAAAGAGATAGGAGTGATTAAATGTACCTCGTTTTTACCCTCCAGACTGCACGTCATGATCGGCACAAAAGACTAGTGGATTTCACGAGCAGCATACTTTACGATCAACGTCACTTCCCTAAATCAGCCAAACACGTGGAACACGAACACCTTCCCTCAGAAGGTAGGACATTTTCTGCGGTACGTATGACCATCGTTGTAACAATTTTGAAAGAACTTTGGGAGAATGCCGAGGAGAAACAAGAGAAATGGTGGCAGGGGGGAGGGGGGCGAGATGGAGAGAGCGTTGGGCCTGTAGCAGCATGGATATATCCGCCCAAGACACGGAGAAAGGAGGAGAGCTTTTACTTATGGATTGCCTTTCCTCATGCCCATATATGATGGACGAGGTGCTAATACCCCAAGGGATGCGCCCGCCCGGCCCCGCGGGCCCCCGCCGGGCCCCCACCCGTACACAAACACGCACACTTACGCAGACTCACACCTCCTCTGCTTCTCCGCAATGCTGTCGGCGCCAAAAGCAAGCAAGGAAGGAGGAGGACTGCTGGACGCGCGCGGGGAGGAACCCTCCATGGAAAACACGTTAACGTTGACCTTCCTTCTCCATTTCTATCTACCCATCTATCTATCCATCAATCTATCCATCTATTTATGTATCCATCTTTTTCACTCTCCCTCCCTCCCCCCTGCACACACAGCCAAAGCCCTTTGGAAGTGGGCAAGCCCTCCGAACGCTGATCCAGAAATCTGCGGCCCTGCAACCCTGCATAAGGTGCTTATGGTTCTGGTGGTCCAGCCACGCTTTGGCATTCCGTCCATTCCGTCAGCGCGGGCAGCTGGACTGGAGAAGCCCGAGGCTTCTCTACACTCTGAAAAACTAGTCGTGTTTGCTGCCTCAACACATATAGGAGACCTCGAGGGAGACCTCCACTTTGACACCTTGTCCTGTTGCCTCACGAGTTAAGATAATCACTCGGGAAAACGATGTTCGCTGAACATGAGTCTCCGGATTTTTAATCCACCCAATAATACTTCGCTAGCCTAAACCGCACTTTCGCTGAGTGGAATATTCGGTGCGTCATCGAAAAGTTTGCTGAGGTATCAAACTGTTCAAACATTTAGTTGTCTCATCGCCCCCCCCCCCTTTCATTACAACACTGCACCCCAGCCCCCGAACCAACATCAGGCGCGGATCCAGGGGGGGGGGGGGCAAAGGGTCAATGCCCCCCCCCCCTAAGGCGCCCGAAGGGCGCCGGAAATGTAGGCAACCGGCATGACTTTTCCGCCTGTAAGTAGGCAAAAAGCGTGACTTTGCCCCCGCCCTAAAGCCGTTTCTGGATCCGCCACTGACCAACATCGCCACGTCACCCTTGCCACTGCCACACATGGGGCTGCCTAGCCCGAGCACAAGAACGGCTGGGCAGTCGGCCACCCAAGCGAATGCCCACGACAGTGTTTGGTGTGTGGATCAGTTTCTTGTCCGCTTCGCAGTCAATGAAGCAACTGTCCACCTCGCGCGACCAAAATAGGGCATTCCAAGAACGAGAAACACACTACATTCACAGATTCGAGTTCCCCTTTCGAGAACAGAATTGTCCACGTTCCTTTGACTGTCGCAACAACACTTTTCGGAGAAGCTAGAAACCAATCCTCCGCTTCGTGGAAAGCCACAAATGAAGTAGTTACAGAATGAGCACTCTCAAAAAAGTATGCCTGAATCATGCATAATATGCCCGTTTTGTAGCAGATTTTATGCCTGAACCTCAAAATCTTCCCCGAGCATAATAAGCTCGAAACAAGAATTTCGTAGTGGCTATGCAGCTATGCCTGAATCAAGGCAAGCCACTAAATATGGATGCCCGATTCAGGCATCAGTCTACATGCCCAACTCAGGCATCAGATTGTGCCGAATCGTATGCCTGTATCGGGCATAGTGATGGGTGGCACAAGTATCCTGTTGCTGAATTGGGGAAAGTTACCCAGGATTTCAGGGTAGGCATCAAATTTGCGCTGATTCAAGCATACTTTTTTGAGAGTGAGGGAAGAGAGCGGGTTGGGATGATCTACCAACGAGGGGCCAGCAGACCTACCAGCGGGCGCACGCGCCATCTCCGTCTGCGTCGACCGTCTTCCCGTCACTCTGTCTCTGTCTGTTCGTCGTCGATCAACGACCGGAAACAATATCCCCTCTAAACGGAATCTCATCACCGCTATTCCCACGGACGTCCCACGCCAGCCACAGCAGTGGCAGCACCAGCACTACCACTAGAGGCAGCAGCAGCAGCAGTAGCAGCAGCAGCAGCAGCAGCAGCAGCAGCAGTAGCAGCAGTAGCAGCAGCAGCAGCAGCAGCAGCAGCAGCAGTAGCAGAAGCAACAGCAGCAGCAGCAGCAGCAGCAGCACGGAAAATGGAGGGAGCAAGAGGTCGCCGCCACTGGTACCAGCGTCACCCGAACCTGCCAGAGTCACGCAACTGAGCGGGAAACCGACTGCAGCCACGGTCCCCCCCACCCGGGACCTCTAGCGGCGCGCGGCCTGGTCATTCACATTACGACACACCGGCGCCAACGTAAATGAAATAATTAGTTTTGCGCTTGCGTGTCTCTCTCTCTCTCTCTCTCTCTCTCTCTCTCTCTCTCTCTCTCTCTCTCTCTCTCTCTCTCTCTCTCTCTCTCTCTCTCTCTCTCTCTCTCTGTTTCTCTGTCTCTCTCAGGTGAGATTTTCCGAGACGAGAGCAAAAGCCTTTTGCGTACCTCGTGACGCCATATCAGGGCGTCATTGTGAGTGCGTGTGCTTTTTTTCTGCCGTTGTGTTTGTTTCGGACAGCGTTTTGCAGAAAAAAGCGAGCGCATAATGCGCGCACCAGGTGCACTCGCACACGTGTGAGCGCGTTTTATTCATCAGATAAATAATTCTCTGACTTTATGTATACACATGAGCGTCACTTGCAATAACTTTACATTCACGCCCCTAGTTTTTGTTTTGTTTGGAGGACGCACTTCACAAACGGCGAAATCCATTGCGAACAAAAACAATTTATTGCTAAAATGCACCGTACTTCCTGCCTGCGCACGGATGTGCAGTGCACACACGCCCAACATAAAATGCACGGGGTACGAGCAAGTAAATAAATCAGGCCCAGGAAATGCAATCACAACGCTCCTTAAGTGCTAAATTTGCTCCATTTTAGAAGGTGTGATATTTCTGTGCAATACAGTGTTTTTCACCTGTGAAGTTTTCCCGTGTACCACTCTTTAACTCCAACTACATCTCGAGATCCTTTAAGGATCCTTTAAGACGTGAAAAATAATTTTCCACCCATTTCAGCCATCACCAGAAACCGTTTTCTAATCCCGGAAATGCGCGTATATCTGGCAAGGAAGGCGAGCACGCCGACCAGTCGGTCAATGCGTTTGGCGCATCGAATCAGTCCATTGATATGCATCGTCCAATACTGCCTCATCCCAGGGCGGACCCGCTTGTGCTCTCTTCGAAGACGACTCCCTCCACCGGGCCCCCGCCTCGCCCCCCGCCTCGCTACCCCGTTACCGTCTCTCCCTTCCTGTTCGCTCTGTCCGTCCCAAAGGAGACTTAGAAGCAGCACCAAATGATTTCTTCCCGGCATGATTGGATAAAGGGAGCGACGAACGTATATATAAAAGAGAAGGAAAATATAATGCTGAGCTGCAAAAATTGAAGCCAGCCAGCCAGGCAGGCAGCGCGGGGCGGGGATGGTCAGGCAGATGGGGCGGACGACCCGACGGCGACGCGGTGCTGCAGGGCGCAGGGCCGGAGGGCGCAGGGCCGGAGGGCGCAGGGCCGGAGGGCGCAGGGCCGGAGGGCGCAGGGCCGGAGGGCGCAGGGCCGGAGGGCGCAGGGCCGGAGGGCGCAGGGCCGGAGGGCGCAGGGCCGGAGGGCGCAGGGCCGGAGGGCGCAGGGCCGGAGGGCGCAGGGCCGGAGGGCGCAGGGCCGGAGGGCGCAGGGCCGGAGGGCGCAGGGCCGGAGGGCGCAGGGCCGGAGGGCGCAGGGCCGGAGGGCGCAGGGCCGGAGGGCGCAGGGCCGGAGGGCGCAGGGCCGGAGGGCCCGGAGGGCGCAGGGCCGGAGGGCGCAGGGCCGGAGGGCGCAGGGCCGGAGGGCCGGAGGGCGCAGGGCCGGAGGGCGCAGGGCCGGAGGGCGCAGGGCCGGAGGGCGCAGGGCCGGAGGGCGCAGGGCCGGAGGGCGCAGGGCCGGAGGGCGCAGGGCCGGAGGGCGCAGGGCCGGAGGGCGCAGGGCCGGAGGGCGCAGGGCCGGAGGGCGCAGGGCCGGAGGGCGCAGGGCCGGAGGGCGCAGGGCCGGAGGGCGCAGGGCCGGAGGGCGCATGGCCGGAGGGCGCAGGGCCGGAGGGCGCGGCTCCAGAGGGAAAGGGAAGGGGCCCCAGTAGATGGCACATCCCATTGATATACAGCTCTGGGGCCCAGCAGCAATCGGTTACGTCGGCTGTCTGTGAGGGGCTGCCAGTCCGCCGGGGCCCCCGCGGCCCCCGCGGCCCCTCGGTGCCCCGTGTGGCCCCCTTGCGGCGCCTTCCCGCGGGGCCCGCCGCCGCCGCAACAAACAAAAGATTATCCTCTGTATTGGGAAATTAGAGCGCAGCAGTCCACAGAGAGCCCCGGGACCGGAGGAGGAAAAAATCCGCAACATATTGGGAACGGATTTATCAGAGGGAAGAGAGGGCGGAAAAAGGAAGGGAGCGAGAAAGAGAGAGAGAGAGAGAGAGAGAGAGAGAGAGAGAGAGAGAGAGAGAGAGAGAGAGAGAGAGAGAGAGAGAGAGAGAGAGAGAGAGAGAGAGAGAGAGAGAGAGAGAGAGAGAGAGAGAGAGAGAGAGAGAGAGAGAGAGAGAGAGAGAGAGAGCGAAAGAGTAGAAGTGGCGGTGGGCGTGTCGCGGGGGCAGAGCGGGGTTACACCGGACCCAATAATGGCGGCCGTCTTCCACTCTATTAGATGTGTTGGCCGGCAAAGACCCGGCAAATGGCGGTGAAAACGTTCGCACGCTGCTGCTATCGTCTCTGCCGCAGCAGCAGCCTCCATGGGTTCCCAAAGCTTTCTGGTGGTAAAAACACAAGCGGCGCGGCGACCGCGCGCGCCAATACGAGGCCAGCCACCGCCGCCACCGCCGCCACCGCCGCCGCCAAGAGAAGCGAGCGTCGGCGTCGGCATCCGATTGCTCTCAAAGGATCCCCCCAATAAAATCACAACTTGAGATTGAGCACGAGCACGGCCACGGGGCCTGACCACGGCGGGCGTTGCTTAGACGGTTGGCGTGTGAAGGATCGAACCGGCCAAGAAGGAGAAAGAAGGGGTGGTCCGACGGCTATCGCTCGCGCTGTATTACGGCCGGGCAGGTCTTCCAGGTCACCGGGATGCCATAAAGTGCAGCAAAAGACGGGTGGCCGACTCCTACCCTCGTTGCCTCTTTTTTACCCTCTCTACTTTCTTCTTCTACCCCGCGCCCCCTAGTTTTTCCCCGTGTGTGTGTGTGTGTGTGTGTGTGTGTGTGTGTGTGTGTGTGTGTGTGTGTGTGTGTGTGTGTGTCGTGCGCACTTGTAATCCTTTTTTTCCCTTTCAATTTTTTCCTTGGTGCACCTATATGCTTTGCCTTCCAATTTTACGTTCTAACCGAAAACGCCAATCGGTTCAAATTATATGCTTTTACACCACGGACAAATTCGTACTGCAGAAAAATCACAAAATACTTTACAGTTTTACACCAGGACGACACGATATGAACAGCAGTGGTCCACGGTATTGCGGCTGTGGTCACGTGCACTCACCTGCAAGCAGAAAAAGAAAAGAGCAAGGTCAGACACTGCTTGCAGAGATTCAGGTTACCTCTAGTGTAGGCGCTTGTCCAGGATTTCCGGGCGGTGCCGGCTTTTTTCAGGGGGCTCCTGACAACCGTGCCCCTACCCCCTACGTAAGCACGTTACCCTACCTTAGCCGGCTATAAATTGTTTGGACAAATCTGAACACAAATGGTGCATGGTGGTCAGGCAACCTCGGCATCTGCACGCACATGTCGTTGTCTGCTGGCCAATCCCAGCACACGCAGGCGTTCAGAATCACCGTCCGTCGGTAGATGGAAATTCAGACGTACTGAATACTATATTTTTTTTCTGAGAGTGTTGGCCGACTGCGGCTGTCCGCCATAGCGCTCTCCGCAGGGGTCCGGTCTGACCCGTGGCGCCTCGCGGTCAGTGCCAACGGCGTCCCCGCCCGCGGTCC
This sequence comes from Odontothrips loti, assembly GCA_038380765.1. Lineage (NCBI taxonomy): Eukaryota > Metazoa > Arthropoda > Insecta > Thysanoptera > Thripidae > Odontothrips > Odontothrips loti. The sequence goes on along the minus strand of CM076255.1, from coordinate 15,380,784 downwards.
GCCACGGCGGCGCGGCCGAAAGTAGACCTTTCCCATGAGACTAATTAAAGCATTAGACGAGCGTGGGACTAGAGCGTCCCGATCTTATCGCCGGTTCTATTACCATAATGACGGGCGCACGGATGAGCGCCGCTGCTCCGTCCGCACCTGCGACGCCACGCCTCGCCACGCCACACGCTGGGCACGCCCACGCACACCCGCACCAGCTCCTCAGCGAACTCGGGCGACACGCGCGAAGGCGTAGCGTCACACGAAAGCGGCCGGTTACGGTGGACCAGAGAAGGGCCCGAGTTGTTACATGCAGGGCCAAAGAAGATTCCCGAAATTGAAATTTTAAAAAGGGAAAAAACACAGTGAGCAATCCCAGCAATCCTGCTACGATCAGGTGGTTAGGGTAATAGTGCACTCCGGAGGGATCCCAAACGGACGTATGAAGTCGAAGGAAGAAGAATGCAACGCGCCTGTCATATCTCCGGTATTTGAGGTCAAATTTCACTATAGATATTACAACTGTATTATAGGTATTACAGCGGTATTACGGGCATAAAAACGCGTGTCGACTGTGCAGGTTGGTATTTGATAATCCGAGTGCCATCGAAAACCATCTTACAACTGCCCTGCGTGGCTTTATAAAAAAATCGTGGAAGTGAATTTTTAATTGCATTTAGAACTTGACACTTTTATTCACTTTCGTTAAGACACTTCCGTTTCCGGCTACTCCGGAGTACTCTATCGAAGCCATTAAATACTTGCACAAATGTCTTGAAAAACCCTAAGCAGGCAGCGCAGTTTCTTGTCTTCATAATCATGGTCTTGGTACCGGACAAGTACGCGTTTGCCTTGTGCCAAAGCAGACTGTCACAATCTACGCCGTTACTGAGAAAATCAAGTCGATCGATGATCTGTCTGAGACGAAACAGAATGACTCGACTACTTCAAGCTCTGGATTGAAGTCATACCATGCCTTTGCTGCAAGTGCACGAAAGATCACATAAAATTTACCCAGAGACAGAACAAGATAGTGTAGAGGAGACGAAGAGACGGCAGCGACGGTGGGTTCTCGAACAACTTTTCAATCAGTGCGGCAGTCGGCGCTCGCTTCACGAGTCGTCGCCGCCGCCGACGGTGCTTCAAATTCTATCCACCGGAACCGAGCACGCGCGGAGGATATCACTTCTTACCCCCCCCCCTTTTCTGTCTCTCTCAGTCTCTCTCTGTCTCTCTCTCTCTCTCTCTCTCTCTCTCTCTCTCTCTCTCTCTCTCTCTCTCTACAATAAGCCCCACTCACTCCACCGCTAGTTTGGAGAATGAAGTGCTCGAGTATCTCTACCGCTCCGCCGCGGCAGTGCATTGGCGAGGCCGCATTGAAATCGTCCCCCCCCCCCTCCCCCCAACCTTTCTTCCCCCTACTCTTCCCCCACAACGCATAATTTTCGCGTTTGTTCCAACCGATTTAAATTCTAATTAGAGTGTCGCGGGCGGTTGTCCGGGCGGCTGCCGCCCGCCCCGCATAGTCCCGCGCACCGCCGCCGTAGTTGTGTGTGTGTGTGTGTGTGTTTGTGTGTTTGCATGCGTATGTGTGTGTATGTGCATGTGTGTGTGTGTGTGTGTGTTGCGCGCGCGCGTGTGTGTGTGTCCATATTGTGTCCACTAATGCATGACATCGACTGCTGCCGAACAAAGTATGTGAGAGTGTGAGGGGGGCAGTGCTCGCAAGCGTGTGTATGTGTGTGTGTCTGAACGTGTGCGTGTGTGTATGTGTGGGTGGGTTACACGCGCGTGCGCCCGCTTTCTATACGGCATTAATTAAAGACCACGGATTAAAATAATGGGCTTTTTGGCCATTCGTGTAAACGACATTGCGCTGTGGGCAGAGAGAGAAAGAGCAAGAGAGACAGAGGGAATGCGCGGGAGATTTAAAAAAAAAAAAAACTACGGAAACGAAAAAGGAGACAGACACACACACACACACGCACCCGGTCGCGGCGAGGCTCCTCGGTCTGGCGCACCTGCGAAGTGCCTTGCAAAGTGCCTTGCAAACTGGGCCGAAGTGCCGCGGGCAGCGCCGTCGCCTGCCCAGAGCTCCTGCTGGAACGGCACGGAACAGCAACCCAGCCGTACACATCTTGCTCTGTCTCACTCCCACGTGCACCCTTCCTCGCCCACGGTGCTATCTCGCTCACTCACTCCTCACGCCTCCGATCGCTATTCAGCAGCAGCCTGTGCTGCTCCCATGCCGTAACCGCGGGTACGAAACTACGGCGGGTATTGTACAATAACAAGTAAGGACCCCTATTGAACCCGTGGCCACATGCTGAGCGTGGTGCCCGAGACCGTACTATACCGGAACAAGTCCCTGAGCTTAAAAAAAAAGAGAAAAGAAACCGTACATTTGTACAATTCAAACATCTTTGAAAAACGTTCTTGTCATATTCCTTTTTTTTTGACAGGCCCTGTTAGGGGCTGGCATTACCGTTCCCCTAGTTCGCAGGTTTCGCAGCTGCTTCACAGCCCTAGCCAGTTCCTTCGCAGCCCTAGCCAGCGACCTCATACGCAGGGGGCCCGTTTTCATGCTTGATTGTGTCCGATGACTCCGTGGAGCGTTCTCGCCCCTCACCTGCGATCGGATGGTGAGGAGCAAGAAGGCTCCTCCTTGTTATTCATTTCTTCTTCTTGCCGTTCCCGGTGACCTAAGCAGTCGCAAAGGAATTGTCTATTAAGATGGCAGGAATCCAAATCAATCTTCGTCTAGTTCTTATTTGTTGTTTTTCGTTGTTCTCTTCATGTACTTTTTTTTTAGTTTAGAAATACGTTGATAAAAAGATCCACGCAGGGCGCAGGGTTCTAGGAGGGGTAAAGTAGGGCCTGGCGTCCGCCACTCCTGATTCCGGCATCCCGGTGACGTTCTCGACGCGCGGCCGCAGGGCCTCTTGTTGCTCGGCCCGTCCAAGGATGCGGCCGGGGTTGCCAAAGGGGTAGTGCGGGCGGCAAGGTTAAAGGGTCGGGGGGTGAGTGTTTAGTTACGAAGGGTAACGAGGACGTCCTGCGGAGGGCCCCGGCGCCGCTACTTTCGTTTTCGCCGCAAGTCCTTGAACCCGAACACAATGGTAACTGTAGACTTGGGCCACCAACAAGGTGAGAGGGGGCAGGCACCAAGAGAATTTCGCCCAACAGACTTGTCCCTGTTACAATTCTGGGGAGAAATGCCAAATAGAGTTTTCCAGTCATTTTGCCGGAATTTTAAAAGGGAAAATAATTTTTGGAACTACATTCTTCAGGGAATAGCAGAAAATGGAAGTTCAGATCACGGTCGGAATTTATTCCAGCTTTCGAGAAAAAAAAATTCAAAAACCTTTTTTTCGAAGAACAACAATAGATGAAATGGCTCCCGTCTGTCTGCATTGAGTTAAACTAACGAGACTCGAGGTGGAAGAGTTGCCCGGGCCGTAATTTATGTCGTGTCTGTGACAGAGACAGGCAACCAGGTTAGCAGCTAATTCTGCTGATGTGTTTATCGGGTGTGCTGCGTGCTGCGGGGGAAGGTTCCAGGGGGGCGACGGACAGTGGAGGGAAGGGTTGGCGGTATGGTGGTGGTGGTGGTGGTGGTGGTGGTGGTGGTGGTGGTGGTGGTGGTGGTGGTGGTGGTGGTGGTGGTGGTGGTGGTCTTGACGGATCGCAACGCATCCAACGTAACGTAGGGGGCTCCGTTTGGCCGCAACGGCCCGCACTGCAGCATGGCCGAGACACGGCCATAACGACCGCTACCATTTAGGCCTGCCATGGTGTTCTACACTCGGGGAGAAAAAAGTTGTTGTACGCGATACGCGGTTCGGCACATCTTCCGCTGTATTCAGTGAATTTCTTGCGTATCCTGTCCCCCTCTCCCTCCGCCCTTGCTGTGTCAAATGCCGATGGAAGCCGGCCCGTAACGCAAAATCGTTTTATTTTGCGCTGAAACATCCCAAACAACTCTCGCTCAAAGGGCTCGTTTTCAGGCGGGTCCTCGCCCACACAGACCCTCTGTATAGGGCGGTTTGCGATGACCAAAGAGACCGTTTGCCCAGTCGGCTCGGCCAGCTGGACCCAGTAGCGGCCTGGTCCCAGTCCGGGCGGGGCCGCACCGCTGTCCACCCGAATACACACATGTCTCTCACAATGGCGGACGCGGCCTAATCTTATCTCAGCAAGACTGTCCGCCGATCTAACAAAAGCCAGAACCTCCACGCACAGGGATGCGGACACTGGAGTGGGAGTGAAAAAAATACTGGGATAGGGGGTGTGCGGGGTAGAAAGAAACGGGTGACACTGAGATGGAGCGAGCGAGAGAAGAGTGCGTAGCCGAGAGAGAGAGAGAGAGAGAGAGAGAGAGAGAGGGGGAGCGATAGAGAGAAGCTGCGCACGCCCCCAGCCGAGGACATTGCCAAAATCTGCTGCTTTTATCTGGTCCGGCACATCGCGAAAGCATCGCGCGGAGACACTGTATAATGCCGGGACAGGCGAGCACAATAGGCGCCCTTTGTCTCCGGGGATGAATTTAGTCCGCGACAGAATAAAATTTGTAAATATTTTCGTCGCGCGAAAGGATGTTCCTTGAATGTTTGATGAAAACGTGCCACACTACATAGCAGTACCCGCGCGCGCCTTTGCGGCGCCTGCCTCTATTTTCCACTTCCTGTCTCTCTCCTTATTTTTTCTCTCTGTCTGTCTCTCTCTCTCTGTCTTCCTTACCCCTTCCCCCCCCCCCCCCCCCTCTTTTCACATACTTGAGCGGGTCAGTAAAAAATTTGTACAACAAAAGCCAACAAAAATTGAATCCCTCATATAAATCCTGTTGAAACTCATCAGAGGCTTTCTGAAATTCACCCAAATCCTTTTAAACTCCATCAGAATCATCTGAACTACAATTTCAAACTCCATGTCCGAAATACTCCATTGATTCGTTCGCTCCTCGTGCCCTCTCCCAAGACAAGACGCGGCAGTGGCGTCGCCAGACTTGGCTTTCGGAAAGGAATATGTCGCACCAATCCTACATGCAGGCGTTTTTTATGCGGGCTGCCTACCCCTGTCGCCGGGCCTGGCTACGCCTCTGCGACGCGGCACCCGAAAGCGACACGAAGGTAACCCCTTTGACAGGGACTCGAGGCGACATCCGACGGGGACATCGGTGGGGGTTTCCACGGCTCACGACAGCGAGGTCTTTCATCCCCTGCCTTCAAGCAGGGGCGATGTGACCGGCGGCCCCTCGCGTCCCTGCTGCTGCTGCTGCTGCTGCTGCTGCTGCTGCTGCTGCTGCTGCTCCCTGGCGCACAAAAACAAAGGGCCCCGGGCGGCTAACTGGAGACGACAGCGCGGACCAATGGCTTGTCACGCTCAAAGGACGCGGGCAGCGCGACAGAGAGCCAGAACTGTCCGGCCCTAATCGGGGAGAAGTCGGCGGCGCCAGTAGTGCACCGCGCCCGGAGGAGACCTTTCTGTGTGTGTGTGTGTGTGTCCATGTGCGTGTGTGGGGGTATTGGGGGGCGGGGGGTGTTCGTGTATGTGTTAGCCGTTCCACTGTGTACTGTGTATGTGGATAGGCCTGTCCTGTGTGTATATATATATATTTGTGTGTGTGTGTGTGTGGCAGAGAACAAGGGGGGAGGGGGTGCTTCTCAGTGTTATGGCGCTTCCTCTGTGTGTGTGTGTGTGTGTGTGTTTGCGACTGTGGGCTCCTCATGGGGTATGCGTGTACGTACAGCACAGGCCCTATTGCGCGCGCATGTGTATGTGTGTGCGTCTGAGGGCCCCATATGTGTGTGCGGGTCCTTGCTCCTCCTGTGTATGTGTATGCGTGGGCCCCCTCCTCTGAGAGCGTGTCGCCAACAACTTCGTCCGATACCCGCCGTCCCCCCGTACGCCGCCGCCGTTTCCCCTGCCTCTTACTGCCGTCGCGCGCGGAAGAGAAAAGGTAGCGGAGAAGGACGACGACGACGGCGGGCAGGACACGCGGAAGACAGTAGATGAAATGGCATTTCTCAAAAGAAAAATGTTGTAATTTCGTCCTCTTGGGGGTCCGGGGATAAAAGAGGGCAGCGGCGGCAGCAGCAGCAGCAGCAGCAGCAGCAGCAGCAGCAGCAGCAGCAGCAGCAGCAGCAGCAGCAGCAGCAGCGGCAGCAGCAGCAGCAGCAGCAAGTGTGCGCGTCTTTGTCCGCCGTCGCGAGTCCTCTCCTCTCCTCCCCTCAACCGCCCCTGCACCCCGCCGCTCTCCCCTTCTCGGCTCTGGTTCCGACCCTGGCTGCGCCTGGTATGTCTCAAGGCCGTCGGTAGCGCGGCGTGTGCGGTGGCCAGCACCCTTACGACCGTGAGCAGCCTCCCCCCCCCCCCCCCCCCCCCCCCCCCACCCCTCCTCTCCCCTCTCCCAGACAAGGGGGGTGGCGATCTGTGGACGCGACGACGAACGTCAGAGCGCGGAAAGCCGGCCGGCGGGCCGATAAAAATGGAGGACCTCCCGCAGCGCCGCTTATTAAATTTCCTGCCAAAATAAATTCCACGAGGAGTGGCGTTCAAACACGTACACACACACACACACGCGCACGCGCGCACACACACACACACACACACGCGCACACACACATTGTGTGCGATCGGACAAAGCGATGACGCCGCCATAAACATGACAGCCAGTGTGTCACAGAGTTATAGAGGAGGGGGGAGGGAAGGCGCACGGACGAGGCAGGATCGGGATCTGTAATGAGCAGCAGCGACCCTTATCCCGTTGGGACTGACAAGGAAATGAAAAAAAATGAGAACCAAAAAAACAAAACACAATAGCATTCCAACAAAAAAAACTGAGAGGGGGGGGGGGGGGGGGGTGACACCATTCGCATTGGTCCAACTCCCTGAACAGCACGTCTATTTGTGACTGCCATAGAGTAGCAAGACTGCAAGACTAAGAAAATGACGCAGCAGGTCCAAAAGCTTCATAGAACGAATAATGAGAGCGTAAGCAGACTGATATCAGACCCAAATCTGTCACAAATTCATCGGAAGCAGAAGCCAAACCCGCGTGAAACTCATAAAGACAGGCGGGAGTGCTCGGTGCTGCGGGGTGGGTGCGGCTGGCAGGGGCCGCGGTAGGCAGCGCGCCCGCCAGCCCTGTGGAGCGGGCGGCCTACCCTCCGATTCGCAGGCGCTAGTCGCTGGCCTGGGCTGTTGGCAGCTTGCTGGGTCTGGGCCTGCCGCTTGCCGCCAGCCGCCTGCCGCCGCGCCGGGCGGTTCTGAAGCTCCTGCCACCGTCACGCTGAGCTCATCCGCGACACCGAGGGAACGTCGAGGGGAAAACGAAAACCGGTGCCTAGAAATGTTCGTATTTCCAAATCCAAGTAAATCTCATGGAAAAACTAACGGAAAACGTATGATTCGTAAAATTCAATCGAGTTTCTCGCCCGAATAAAACATCAATTCACCAATACCCAGCTAAAATAAACTCTAATACAGACAATATTCTCAAAAAACCAAAATTCACCGAAGTTTCACTACTTGCTCACCAAAATTCACACCGCTTATGTTTCCCCAGTACGTTTCCTCATGGTGTCCCTGTCGAGGCACGCGTGGCCAAGCCTGGTGCAGCGTCATAGCCTCCCGGTCGTGCATTTGCCGGCAGGCGTCGTCGCATGGGGGCTCCTCGCTTTGGGGGCCAGGGGGGCCTCGCGTTACTGCAGCGGCAGCTGCGTCAACAATGCATGCCGGCGGAACGCTCTGCTGCCGCTGCTGCTGCCGCTGCTGCTGCCGCTGTTGCTGCCGCTGCTGCCGCTGCTGCTGCCGCTGCTGCTGCTGCTGCTGCTGCCGCTGCTGCTGCTGCGCTGCTGCTGCCGCTGCTGCTGCCGCTGTTGCTGCTGCCGCTGCCGTTCTCATCTCACGCAATAAAGCGCACTGTCTTGACACGGTCGGGACGTGGCGAAGCGTGGTGTGGCGCAGCGGCGTGGTGGTGGCGGGAGCAGGAGGTTTCCCCAAAGCCAGAGGAGCTCATGGCAGACAGCTCCAAAGGGAGCGGCGCGGAGCAGCGGCAGCCAGCGGCAGCCAGTGGCAGCAGCAGCGGCAGCAGCAGCGGCAGCAGCAGCGGCAGCAGCAGCGGCAGCCAGCGGCAGCAGCAGCAGCAGCGGCAGCCAGTGGCAGCCAGCGGCAGCAGCAGCGGCAGCAGCAGCGGCAGCAGCAGCGGCAGCCAGCGGCAGCAGCAGCAGCAGCGGCAGCCAGCGGCAGCCAGTGGCAGCAGCAGCGGCAGCAGCAGCGGCAGCAGCAGCGGCAGCAGCAGCGGCAGCCAGCGGCAGCCAGTGGCAGCCGCCTCAGACACATGCGGGCCGAAAACTTCACGACGCACGACGAGCAGGCGACGCTCTGTTTGCATACCGCCTTACTCTCGCACCCCTGCCTCTCGCACTTTCTGTCTCTCTCCTCTATTTCTCTCTGCCTCTCTGTCTGTGTCCGTCTCCCTCCTTTTCTCTCTCTCTCTCTCTCTCTCTCTCTCTCTCTCTCTCTCTCTCTCTCTCTCTCTCTCTCTCTCTCTCTCTCTCTCTCCCTCGCTCTCTCCCTCTCTCTCTCTCTCTCTCTCTCTCTCTCTCTCTCTCTCTCTCTCTCTCTCTCTCTCTCTCTCTCTCTCTCTCTCTCTCTCTCCCTCCCTCCCTGCAAACCGCATATCCCTCCCCCTCCACGAGCTCTGCAGCGCAGAATTCCTTTACAAGGGCCCATTCACACTAAGTACGTAACGCAAGGCATTATATAATGAAAAATATCGAAGCGCGCCAAATATGAGAACTAACCTTGAAATTCACTAAACGCCATCCTAGTTTATCATTCCTGCCCTCGGGACTCCCCGGCCTAGAAGAGTTTTTGTTCTTCAGCTTTGTTGGAAACCCCTCTAGCATTCCACCCACTCCCGCACTCAGACACAACCCTCGCCCGACTGATCAGAGCATGCTGTTGCAAAAATCTCATTTACGGATGAGGTGGGAATACGTTATTAATGGAGGACCCCCACAGCTTCTTCTCTCTTAGCCAGACTACCTCTCTTTAAAAAAAAATTCCAGGCCCCTCTCCTCACCACTTTTGCTCTCAGTGGCCAGAAGATAGGACTGCCGCCCGCATCCTCTGGGTAGCAAGAGGAATATTCTGAATTTCTCATTTCCCTCCCCAGCCACCGGCCACCGCTCCCGCCACACGGCGCAGCTGAAACACAACAGCTGTTGGGGAGAGAGGAGAAGAGACAGACAGAGACAGAGAGAGGCAGAGCAAGGGAGAGAGACAGAGAGAGGGAACCGAAAAAGGAAGAAAAGGCATCTGGCAGCAGCCTACGGTTCCCATTAACTGTATTGTAATGGTACGGGCTCGGAGGTATCTAGTAGTCGTTCCAAAGAATAAAAGTGCACGGCCTCTGACTTTGGAAAATAAACAATGATACCCCGGGCGCAGCATATCTGGGAGTTTTGGCTAGACTCGCACCCTGATCAGAACATCACATTTCGAGGCATTCTGGGCAGATCTGGGGTGACCGCACTCTCCAACAGCAGCGGACGGCACTTGCCGACCGCCACTTTACACGATATATTCCTCGGGTGCTAAAGACTGCAATTTCTCTTTATCAGCCCTTTCTCCCTCACTCGCTCTCTGTCTCTCTCGCTCTCTCCCCGCATCGGCCAAGGCAGACACTCAAGACAACCGGGTCAGAGCAAACCGTCCACAGCAGAGGGGGGGGGGGGGGTGGTGTGCGGAAGGGAATATAGAGCCGTTGAGAAAATACAGGGCTGAAAGCAGGGTGTGTGTGAGAGAGAGACACACACAGACAGAGAGAGACAGACCTACAGGCAGACCAACACACAGACAGAGGGAGAGAGAGAGGGAGACGGCGAATCAGAGTGTGCGAGAGAAAACGCAAAAAAATAGGTCAGCACTGACCGTCAATAGTGGGGCTGTCAACTGTTCCAAAGTGTTGAGCCCGCCACCCCGCGGTCCTCGCCCTCTCACAGCCTCCCCCCCCCCCCCCCCTCCCGTTCTCGTCCAAACCCCTGCTCCCCTCCCCTCTGGGAGCCGTGCCACCCCGAGCTTCAATTCTTATACTCCGTCCGGACGGAGAGGGTGCGGCAAGCGAGCATTCGCCGAGATATTGAGATGGCAATATGACCGAGCCGGGCCCGGGGCCCTGGCTGGCTGGGGCCCTGCAGGGCGCACTGGGCGGGGCCCCCTGGCCGGGTGGGGGCCACACCGACCGAGGCCCCCAGCTGCTTCTGGAGCGGATCGAAGAAGCCGTAGGCGGGCGGGGAGCGGCGGACTCACCCAGGTTGAACAGCCTCGGTTAGACTTGACTATACGTGAGACTCTTTCGCGTCCTTCGACGACAAAACGCAACGGCGAACATTCCGGTAGGACGTTGATGTGTCACGTGACAGATTATTCAGGTAGATGGTTAATCGTAACCTATGCGAAGTGACGGATAACATTAATTTTTTGTCTGTTTTAGAAATTGATCAGTGGCCGAAATGCTTGTCACTAGGTCTGAGACAACATTACGTATTCATTTTTCATGTCATTCTCATGACGGTGCGAGTTCTTTTTTAGTGATGGGCCCTAACCACACAGCACTCAGGGCGTCCTTGAACTTTATCTCCTTCCTTCCTGGATCTGCGTAGAGGGTAGCGCGAAGCAGCACAGGAGGGGTGGGGTGGATAGTTAGGGGATGGGGGTTGGGTGGGCTAGGGGTATGGGAATGGAGCCACCTTCGAAAAAAGGACCAGGCCATGAGGGTGGCTGTGGAAGGTTCTCGTTTCCTCACCCCAAAGAGTGTTGCACCTTTAATATTCTTGCCACACCTTCGAACTGAGGGTCTTCTAACGGCATTCTTAAGAAAAGGTTTCCAAAAAATAGATCAGTTTGTAAAGGGTCCTTTTGCCGCTTGCCGCCTTAGCCAGGCTAGTCTTAATTTTTGTTCCGAGTTTCTCTTCTTTCCTATTTGAAACTCTATGTCCTTTCGTCCTCTTTCTCTTCCTCCCCCAAAATCCAGGGCAAAAGCATTGTGCATGTGGATGTGCCCCCTCTCCCTCCACTTCAGGCCTATGGACCTGAAAGGTGGTCAACCTGCCCCTCCCCAGGGGCACTCACCGCTTTCATCACGGACTCAGGGAAATCGTTTCTTGGAACGAGTCAAATTTATTTGATCCAACCCCCATTGGGCTTTGTCAATACTACTAAGTCTATAAATATGCTGAACCGATGCCAAAAAAGATGCTGCCATTTCTCTGGATAGTGTTACTTTTTACCCACTCTTTTTTTCACCCTCAACCGTCGATATTTGTTTACGTGTTTCTTTCCTCTGACCCTGACACAACACTGTGTTTTGGGCTTCCTTTTGGATGATTATCGTCCACTTTCCTAGCAGCACTGTCAAATAGAGCGTTACAGAAGCAGCGGCCTCGGCCCTTGGCCCAGGTTCTCCGTTGAGAGCACGGAACACAAACAGTCACTCTCGCGCCCTGACAAGAAGGCCGCGGAAGCGGCGTGGGAGCCGCGGGACGAGCCTCAATAACTGTGTTCGACGCGTCCAAGGTCGGCATCACACAGGACGGGCTGGCCTGATCGATACCGATATGTTGCCGATTCTTCCCTTCTCCCCTAACAGCAAAATAAAAAATATATATATGCATATCTGGCACGTGCCGATGGAGCCAATTTAAAATCTGCCGCAGAAAAACGAATTTCGATTTAAGAGTTGTCGTCTATGCCAACCTCCCGGCTAGCCCCAGCCCAGCCCCGGCTGCACTGATTGACTGGCAGCCTATCTGATCGAGTGCGATGACAACATCCCGGGATCCCGCGGCAGTGGGTGGCGAGCCCCGTCCTGCGGATTGGTCTGGGTTGCCCGTGGCCCGAAAATGCAACAAAAAAAGAAAGGAAAAAAAAGAACATACCCCCCACTCGTTCTTTCTCCCTGGCATTTTTCTCTTGACATCCCTCCCTTACGTTTCCCCGGATGAGGATAGGGTTGAGGGGGTGATGCACGATGCACTGTTCCGTCGCTCTGGGCGCTACTCTCTAATTCGAGGAAATCTGCCCCATAATCTCTCTCTCTCCCTCTCTCTCTCTCTCTCTCTCTCTCTCTCTCTCTCTCTCTCTCTCTCTCTCTCTCTCTCTCTCTCTCTAATCACCCCGTCCCCCTTCCTCTCTTGCACCCACCCCCCGCCATGGCATCAGCGGGAGAAAAGTTGCGGCCTTGTTTTGAATGGGCACAATTAGCCGCGTCGTCCCGCAACGGGACGCCGCCCTTGCTGAGGAAGGCCCCCCACGGGGGGCCCTCATGCCCCCCAAGGGACGAGAGGACCCCCTTTGGGGCTACTTCCATTCAGCTCCTTGTAGTAATTGCCCGTGAAGCACAGCCCTGGCGCCGGGGGCCCGAACGGCCCATGGAGCTACCGCAGCTCCAGCTCCAGCCAGCCGCCCCCGCGGGCCCCAGGGCTTCTCCAGCGGTGACTACCGGCCTGGAGGCCGTCCAAAAAGGTAACTTGTCCGCGCGGATGTAGTATATTCAGTAGTCCGGGCTGTTGATGTCTTGCCCCGTGGGGGGAGAGAGAGAGAGAGAGAGAGAGAGAGAGAGAGAGAGAGAGAGAGAGAGAGAGAGAGAGAGAGAGAGAGAGAGAGAGAGAGAGACACCCTAGAAAAGACGCACAGGACGACGACGTGACCAGAGGAAGAAGGAAGTGAACTCGAGCGAGAAACGTTCCGTTTCAAATGTCACCGTAGATTTGCAATTTTCATCCTGGGCCACGGACGACGCTCCGCCTTTGGTGGGCGTGCACATGTTATACGTCACCAGCGAGGAGGAACGTGGAAAGGGGGGGGGGGCAAAAATCCAGGAGCCAGAAAGTCGGAATGGTGTCCGACAGGCAAAATGTATTACTATATGTTAGGATGGTGACGTGAGATGATGGAAGGCGGATCGATAATCGTGATGTATATGAAGTCATGGATGGCTCCTTCGTCGGCTCCTAAAAGATGCCTGTGGCGGTCTGAACATTTTCCTGTTTCCATGCCTGTGTGGCTTCCCGAGGGCGCGTGAGTGCTGTGGGGGGCGGGGGCAGGGATCCTCTGGGCGGGGGGGGGGGGGGGGGGCGGATCCCGGATAGGCTAAGACCGAGGCTTGGGCTGGGTCCGATCCACAGTCCTGGTCCGGCCGAACAAAACGCGATCGACCTCTCCTCCAGCCGAAGCCGAAGCCCCGACGGAAAAAGAGAGAGAAGCTGGAACTTCCTTCGCTGCTGCTCCCCGTCCACAAAGGGAGATAGCGCGGCTGCCGAGCAGGCCGCGCGGCCGTCGCTGGGCCCGCAGCAGCAGCAGCAGCAGCAGCAGCAGCAGCGGCAGCAGCAGCAGCAGCAGCGGCAGCAGCAGCAGCAGCAGGCAGCAGCAGCAGCAGCAGCAGCAGCAGCAGCAGCAGCAGCAGCAGCAGCAGCAGCAGCAGCAGCAGCAGCAGCGGCAGCAGCAGCAGCAGCAGCACCGCCGCCACCACCACCACCACCACCACCACCACCACCACCACCACCACCACCACCACCACCACCAATCCGACGCCCCTCCAAACTCTCGGCAGATCCCCGCCCCGCCCCGCCCCGCCACACCCCGATACCAGCGCGGGGCCAAAGCCAACGGGGTTAACCTCTTTTCCGCACATTGCCGGCATAGCGCCGCTGCACAGCGCCCGAATGAAACTCCGACGCAAGTCGGCGTCGAGACAAGGGGCATTCCTGCAGGCGGGCCGGGCCCTGTGGGGGGCCGTGCGCCCACTACGTAACGGATCCCCGTGGAGTGCGGCGGCAACATCCAACTACACTAGCCGAGGTTTTGCACTTGTGACCGCCAAGCCCTGGTCGGTACCCCGCGCTCGAGCACCCGAACACTAGGGCAGTGTTCTCAATCGGGCACGCAACGGTCTTGCCCAGAAATCTTCTGTCGCTCTTCTCATCAGGTCAGCATGACTGTGACAGAGATAGAAGATGCTCTTGCCCGAGCTTGCCTGCCCGACTGAGAACACTGCACTAGGGGCAAAAGCACGCGGCACATGCCGAAATGCTTTGGGGAGAGGCCCCAGCCGCGGACACTCGGTGTTACGTAAGTTTGTGCACGCCCCCCGCAGCAGTGGCCTCCAGAGGGGCCCCGGGGGCCGCTCCCGGAGGGGGGCGCGGGGCACAGCAAGAGTCGTTGCTGTGGTTTCCCCTGCAGGCGCTTGGCATAGCAGCGGCGGCAGCGCGCGTCTTGCCCGGAGGCGGGAGGCCCGGCAGCGGGGCTGCCAACTTCAAAGCGGCAGGCCTTCAACAGGGCTGCCAACAGTTGCTGCCAACTGAGATTGGGGGCGACTACTTGGCTGGCGTGGATGGCGGCGGCGGCGGCGGCGGCGGGCGTCAGGGCGGAAAGCGGGCGGCCCGGGCGTTGACGTTCAGCAGCGGGGAGACGCGGCCGGCCCGCTGCCGCCTCTACCGCCGCTGCCCCCGCTGCCTCCGCTGCCGCCGCCACTGCCGCCGCTGCTACGGCTGCCACCGCCTCTGCCCGGAGGGCGGAAACGTCACTAACTTCGGCAGCTCCGATGGAAATTGCCGTTCGGTGTTGGCTAGGATAGTAGAAGCAACAAGAAATTGCGAGCGCCAGAAAATCATCGCCTAGTTCAGCGGTCGGGTCCGCCTCTGTTGTGGTATAACAGCGAAAATGGGGGTTTACAACGAGGCCATGCTGATAATTGTGCACGCCGAGGCGGACTGTTCTGTTCAGGAGGAAGGAACGGGGGTATTGTTCCGGCCGAGCAGCTGCAGTACCCGATCGCAGATAGCACCGTAAGGGACGGGACGGACCTGCAAAGGCTGCAACAACAAGAGGCTTTCCTCTGCTCGTCCCAGAGCAGGCCGGCAGCGGCCGCCGGGACTCAAACTTGCCGTCCCTTGTGGTGGGCAGGCCTCTCCCTCTCTCCCTCCCCCTCCTCTCTCTCTCTCTCTCTCTCTCTCTCTCTCTCTCTCTCTCTCTCTCTCTCTCTCTCTCTCTCTCTCTCTCTCTCTCTCTCTCTCTCTCTCTCTCTCTCTCTCTCTCTCTCTCTCTCTCTCTCTCTCTCTCTCTCTCTCTTCCAGGGTGTGTGCCGAGACCTACCCCTCCTTTCGCAGAGAAATCCCCACAGAGGATTCCCCTTCCCGCAAGAGCTCCCCACAGAGGCCCTCCCTTAACCCCCCCACCCCCCGGTGTCTCGTGCCCCCCGTACCCCCCGTGCCCCCCGCCACCACCCCCACAAACCCGCCGCACGCCGACCTCGCAGCCCACGCAACGATCATCCCCCCCCCCCTCTCTCCCTCGAGACAACATTATGTATTAATATCGGCAGGAATAGTGGCCTACGGCCGATATGGCGGCCGTACGATGCAGAGAGATGCGTGCGGTCGGCAAAGTGCACAGCGGCCGGCAAAGTTGTGCGGCGGCGCGGAGCGGGGAAATGCGGCGCCGGAGACGTAGTGCGTCAGGCAGGGGGCAGGGAGGAAGGGAGGGAGGAAGCACGGCGACTAGAATCTTTTGGCCGACAAAGATATCTCCCTTGAGCGAGCGCCGGGGTCTTCGCGCGTCAGGAGAGAGAAAGAAAGAGAGAGAGAGAGAGAGAGAGAGAGAGAGAGAGAGAGAGAGAGAGAGAGAGAGAGAGAGAGAGAGAGAGAGAGAGAGAGAGAGAGAGAGAGAGAGAGAGAGAGAGAGAGAGAGAGAGAGAGAGAGAGAGAGAGAGAGAGACATAGAGAAGGGTTGCCCCGCCGCGCCGGCTGTGTAGACAGGGAATACCGCACCCCACGGACAAATCCTCCCTGCTGCCGCCCTCAAAAGAACTTGATAAAAATCCCCCCTCCCTGCCTGTTTGAGCCAACGGGAGATATATTTTGGTTACGCGCGCCGCGCCCGGCTTCGGCCAGGCCCATGCGCCTGAGGCCTGCCGGGACCCCCGGAAACTCTCCCGTGAGCGGCGCGCCCCCACCTGGTTTGTGGGCCGGAACCAATGGGAGGGAGGGGAAAACAGGTGATATCGTAATTTGTCACCACAAATATGTCGCGTAGGGGGAGGCAGAGGTTTCACAAAGAAATTCCCTCTTTGGGGCACGAGGACGACTTCAATATTCCTTTCTTACCTCCTCCTTCGTCCTGGAATGGAAAGAAGAAGGGAGAGAGAGAGGGGGGGGAGAGAGAGAGAGAGAGAGAGAGAGAGAGAGAGAGAGAGAGAGAGAGAGAGAGAGAGAGAGAGAGGTCCATGCCTTGGTAGGGGAAATGTCCAAGGACAGGTGAGGGGAGGGGGAGGGGGAGGACGTTACGCCGGAATGTGGGTGAAACTGGAGGAGGGGGATGGGGGTCTGCAGGCCAGAGAGCGGCCGAAGCGCTCCCGGCCTCTATCATTTAAATGGGATTGCCGGGAGGGGGTCGTGGCAGCGCGAGTGTGGGGGTGGGGGTGGTGGCGGCGAATTGGGATCAGGCAGGCCTAGGCCGCGCGCGGTCGCGGTCAAGGTGGGCACGGCGACGCGGCCCCGCGCCGCCGCCGCAGGCCACACCGCGCCGGGACCCGACGTGCCCAGAGGCCCAAAAAGCAGCAGACGGTTTCCCGGGAATGGAAACAAATTCTTTCAAATGTATTCTCGGGTGGGAAGCTTGCAAAATAAATATCCGAGCATTGTAAAGGGGGAGGAGGCCTGCTGGAGCGGGAAGCAAAACACGACTGCCGGGCTGCGAATATAATTTTTCGTCAAACTACGACGCGTCCGAATGCGGCTCCACTTTAAAAATGCTCGCACAAAATTCACCAACACGACGCTTTAGTGAAGAAAACAATATTTATTTCATTCGAATTTGAGACCTTTTAGTGGTCCATAGATCCTGCAATATCCTAAAACACGTTGAATGGTCCAAATTAGTGCCCTATTCTACATGCATCAACTTTTGAAATAACTACATTTATTTTCATGAAATATCGTGAAATGTCCAGTAAACTGGGAAGTAAATGCTGCAAGTTCCTCAACGATTTTTTTTAATGGTGCTGACCCTGAATTACAAAAAACTTAACCTCTGACATACCACCAGCCGCCACCAGCTCAACGGGCAAGGTCAGTCAGAGCAGCCGGTGGTCGAACCCAGGTTGTCATGACATTGAGGGTATGGAACATAAGGACTCATCTGAACAAACAGCTGCAGTTGGAGAGTGATAGAGATGACTACGGCGCCACATGGAGACATACCTGCAACAGAAAAGAGACAGATGTGTCGTTAGTCAACAGCAGTCGAGAAGGTGTTCGATCACGGAATATCAAGTTATCTCTCTTTTAATAGCGGGCGCGCGCGCATACACACGGGCATGCACACGCTGCCACACACGCCCAGGCACACCCAGTGGAATTTGTCTCCGGGGACGCCCCGCCGAGCTCTCGATTGGGTGAAACAGGCCGATGGATATCGAGAAGAACCCCCTTTCGCCTCCCTTCTCGCCCCCGCCCTTTTTCGTCTCCCTCTCTTTCCCTTGCCTTTCCCACTCACTGGCACACAATAGCCACGCGTATTGAGGGCAGATTGAGTCTACCCCCCCCCCCCTCCCTTTTCGTCCCTCTTCCTCCTATTTTGTCAGGCAGTGGCGACGGAGAGGAGCGTAAGTGAGCTGTGTGTGCTATACTGCTGTGCCCTGAGACTCCGCGCCAGAGGCAGAGCTGCGGGGACTATATTTATAGACATATGGATGACCCTGGTCACTACTGTCAGGCGGCTGCGAATCAATAACCAGGACGGATTCTGCTCCTCCCACCCCCTCTTTCCTCGTCCCCTTTCCTTTCCTTCTTTGATTGTATAGTAAAAAATAAAAAATAGTACCCTCTGGAGAATGTGCCCTCATTGTTTTATGTCAATGTCGCAATTTGCGATATCAAACGACCGAGGAGTGTCATGAAGTTGTTCCCGAGGTATGCAGGAGAAAATATATTCTAGGTGCGGGGAATTTTGGAGTTCCTTGGTTCCACACCAGGTCATCCGTCCTCCAGTCCAACGCTCTGCAGCGCCGCGCTCCGCTGCACATCCTGGCTGGGCCGATCGACGAGACGTGTTTACGAGATAAACGGCGGCCGCGCACCCCACTTTGACGCGGACGTGATCGCCGCGCACGTCGGCATTAGCGCGGCCGTTTAGGCAGCACATTTCACGGGGGGCGCTGGGCCGGGCTGGGCTCGGGGCCCCGGCAGGTCAGGAGCGTGAGGACCCCGCGCGGCGGCCGCGCGCCGCATTATCGGGCATTAACGAGCGTGTAGGCGCGGCAAAATGACAGTGTTTTACACCGCGGATGAGGGCTACTGCCACCATCACACGCGGCGCGCGGCAACAGCGAGAGCAAACAAACAAGGAGAAACGACTTCGGTATTTTATAGGGTACTCCGTTGCGAGTCTTGGAATGGAAGTTAGAAAAATGCTTGTGAGGATTGTGCCTTTCACTGACTAACCCCAACCTGCTTTACCCATACCTTGGGTGAGGAAACGATAGTCGTGCACCTCTTTTCGTACTTACCTTCCTCTTTTATTGCAAGGTTCGCGCAGGTATACCTATCGGAGCAGGTGAAAAAGGTGAAGCTGTGATTGTTTATTTCTCCCCTTTTTTGGAGAGGAGTCCTCTCAGAGGACTGTAGAACCCCATACGTAGATATCGTATGTAATTCTTTTGTGTGTTTTTTTTTTAAATTTTTAAGAATCTTATTTTTATAGTCAAGTGTGGGTTTTGGCATTTTCACAAAGTAAGAGAATGCCGTTTCGAAAATGACTTTTTCACGAAGCAGAAGGCACCTTCTGAGAGAGACACCAGTGATATTTCACTTGAAAACTCGTTTAAAATCCAAGTTCTTGAGCTCTCATTCAATCAAAGAATCATATTTTCTAAACACCTGAAATTTTCAACCGCACACCACGAACGTATTGCCGGTCCCAATCGAAACTCACGTATGTTGGCCACTTTGTGCAGAACCAACGTATCTCTGGGAGCTGGTCTGAACAAACGCAGCTTCATAACGACTCTGCATAAATTATGTAAGTGCAAAGCAGCTACCAGAGTTACGTAGGTTCTGCACTGAGTGGCAGACATCCGCGTTTTGCGACTGACACCGTCGACATGCAGTTTTTCGTCTAAGGGAAACAATAACAGTGAGCTGCAGGAAACTGGTATGATGAGTACTTCGGTGAGCAGCAAAGCCTAGTCCCTGACTCGAAGTTTATGCCATTAAATTAGCAAGCAAGCATAACAATTATTTCACGGCGCAACGGTCGAAACATTTCAATCCCGTCCAGCGGGCTCTCCGTTGCAAAAAGCCCTCGCCTCGCAGCGGGCGCAGCGCTTACTCCCGGTCCAGGCCGGGGTCCAAGGCCAAACAGATTATTACACGCAGCCCGACCAGCGACACCCGTGCGAAAAAAACTGGACCTGCCGGCGAA
Source organism: Odontothrips loti (assembly GCA_038380765.1). NCBI lineage: Eukaryota > Metazoa > Arthropoda > Insecta > Thysanoptera > Thripidae > Odontothrips > Odontothrips loti. Next base: position 15,361,311 of record CM076255.1, on the reverse strand, counting down.
AAACGACGCGCGCAGGCGACCGCCCAGCCTCGGCAGTGGATGCACCTGCCGCTCGCATTGCGGGCTGGCTGCTCCGTCTGACCGGTGACCCGTCCTGGACCGGACCAGACCGGCGGGTAGGAAGGGGGGGGGGGGGGCTGCCTGCTCTGTCTGGGCCGCTGAAACGCGCGCGGAAACTGCAGGGCAGGTCGACGTACTCGACGCGTGGAGTAAAAGACGAAGCAATAACGAGAGAAAGAGATAGAAATGGGGATCAGTGGAATACGACTGGGGAACACTCATCACATTTATCGAATACTGTGCAGAACGAAGCAAAAGCATTCAAGAATAAAGTTCTTAACCCTACAGTATTTTTATTTATTTTCTTCTACGACTGGACCGAGGGGTGGCCGACTCGTTTACTACTCCCGACACACTCCAATAATACCAGATCAAAAATAATGAATTATAAGCATATAATACTTATACTACTCCGCACACGACCTAACCCAGTCAGCCCCCCCCCCCCTGCTCGGATTGGAATGATTCAAGAAAATATTCTTTAATGCTTTCAGATAAGAAATTTCTCTGGACGAAGGGTCTATCAAGCTTGCGACTACAGAAAAAAACGCGGGACGTCTTAGGTGGAAATATCAATCCCCAATCTCCGGCACTTTTTAGTCCCTCCTTCGCAATTTCAGAGACGGCGCCGCGGCAGCGGGGACCACGTGGACCACCTGGTGCCCGGGAGCGGGGCAGGCGGACTGATACCCTAGACCCCCCCCCCCCCCCCTCCTCTGCACCCTCCTTTGGCCCTGATAATGAAGGAAGAGTATAAACTTTTGTAAAGCGCCAGTTTAATCGAAAGACGAAGCACCAGCAGCGATAGGGGAGGGTGGGGACAGCAACGGCGACGAGACGGATTCCAGGACGCCAGCAGCCATGGCGCGCTCTGAATGCTGCGGAGGGCGAAGAAAGTGAGGGAGAGAGAGCCAGGGAGAGAGCGTGCGAGAGGGATGGCAAGGAGTAGGACGCTGGGAGGGAGAGAGAGAGACGGGGAGAAGGGAGAGCTCAAAGCAGCACAGGGATAAATCTGCGGAGATAAGGAAAGACGGATCGCCCCCCGCGTGACAACTGCCGCGGAACTTTTAGCAGTAAGGCGGCGGCGTGGCGCAGCGTGGCCGGGCCGATGCCTCCCCCGTGATAGAGCATCCCCTGCATACAGTGCCGTGTTGTCGAGAGCAAAACCGAAGTAAACGCAGCGGCCAAAAGTGTGTATAAGGGCAGGCGGGGGTCACGCCGCAGGAATGTTAATGCACAGCAGCGGGGCACAAAACCCTGTGGGGGGTCCCGACATGTTGACAGACCCTGTCACGTGGAATAGGGTGGGGGTAGGTAGGTACGAGGGGGTGGAGTGGAAGGACGGGTGTAACCAGAGCACGTTTAAGCGGGTGCAGTGGTGGTGGGATTTCAGCACTACTACCCCAGGCCTGGCGTTGAATAAGGGGGTGTAGACGAACAGGCAGCAGTGGTGGCCGGGGTTGGCGGCGGAGCAGCGAGGAAATTGACGCAAGTGAGGAGAATCTCGCCTTCTCGGTTCTCTAAAGCACTGGATCAGACGGCCCGAACCCAGGACTATTTCATGAGCCACTCTGTCGAGGTTCGGTTGGAGCTGTGTCCGAGCTGAATACCAACTCCGCAGTGAGTGTGATCTCCTCCATGCCAGCGGGATTGCCTTGGCTGCACCCAACGGTGCGCCCACCACCTCCATCTCAGATTGGCTGCAAGTCGTTGCCGGGGCTCTTCTTGGGGTCGTTGGGGACGCTGAATGAGGTGGACGCGGATGGCGCCGCACGACGCCATGATGCACAACTAAGTCCTGCCAGAGGAAGGGGTGCGCGCGTGCGGCCGCGGTAAGGGATTTGGGGGAGGGGGGGGGGGGCAGGCTTACAGTTGGTGGGCGAAGGTCAAAAACGGGGAGACTAAACTCGGCCATGAGCGACACGGAGAGAGGGGGAGGAGAGAGGGGAATAGGGGCAGGAGTGTGAGGAGAAAACTGGAAGGAAAAGGATGAGGGAGGGGTCCCGCCAGGCATGAGCCCAATGATAATAAGCCCGAGCTCCCTGATGGAACCCGGTTAGGGGCATAAATGGCGGAGGCAAGAGCGCTGCCCGAGAGGGCCGGGGGAGGCGCAGCGGCAGCAGCAGCTAGCCCGTCCGGCTCCAGCAGGGCCGCTGAGTAAACACAGGGCCTGTCGGAATTTATATTTCCGTCTTAAATTGCATAATTCGCTGCTTCATTCACATTGAAATCACTTCGCATATTCATAAAGGGCGTAAAACTTCGAACACGGGCCGCAAAGGAGCCGCGGCGAGCCGCAGCAGCAGCAGTAGCAGCAGCAGTAGCAAAAGCAGTAGCAGTAGTAGCAGCAGCAGCAGCAGCAGCAGCAGCAGTAGCAGCAGCAGTAGCATAGCAGCAGTAGCAGTAGTAGCAGCAGTAGCAGCAGTAACAGTAGCAGCAGAAGCCGGGTGGAAGGGCCTGCGGCGGGTCCATATACCGCTGACCTCCAGGAGGTCCTACGGCAGAAGGAGAATACCTAACGTCCTCAAAAAAACGTAAAGCCAACCCATCCGGCCGCGGTGGACAGTACCAGAACAGGGAGGCTGCGTGTGTGGTGGCATCGGCCGCGCCGCCACCTGTAAGCACGATGGAAATATGCATAGCCGGGCGGGGGCGGGGGCGGGGGCGGGCGGGGGCTGCCAAGGGCCGCGCCCGCAGGCCGAGGCCCAGGCATGCGGCCAGACGTTTCCTAAAGAGATTATCACCCTCCTCGACCCCCATTTGCCCTGGAAACGGCCATTTGGTGGCCTCTGTGCGGCGCTGCGGCCCTCTTGCGGGCCCATCGGCATTACGGAGCCGAGGCCGGGGCCGGGGCCGGGGCCGGGCGGCGGCACAGCGGGCCGACACAGTGGGCCGAGGCCGGCCGAGGCCAGTACAGCAGCCGTAGCACGCGGGCCGGCCATGCCGAGGTCAGGCGGCTGTGTGGACCAAAGGGCAGAGGCCGGCACGGTAACCGCATGCCTAACCCCTATCCAGGACCAGAGGAGGAGGGAGAGGGGGCTGCCCCGGCATCGCTCCTCTATGCGGCCGCACGTCCATCTCAGTATGTGAGTGTGTGTGTGTGTGTGTGTGTGTGTGTGTGTGTGTGTGTGTGTGTGTGTGTGTGTGTGCGAGGGGTAGTGGCTGGACAGTGATACGGGGTGCAAGCAGCAGCAGAGACAAAGAGCGATAGCGAGAAGGGAAGGAGTTAGCAAAAGCCCACTGTCGGGTACGGGTCGTTCTCAAATTACGTAACACCCATCGATGGGTGCAGCGTCATCGGACACGGTCCTCGGACCTGGTCGAGTACAGAGTTCCGGTCGACACCCCGTGCTCGAGCGCCCGATCGCGGAGTGATTCTGCAGACGTCTTACTGGCCACGGACATTCAAGAAAGTGTTTGATAGTTTGGTAGTCACAGCATTTCGTGTACCTTTTTCCCCAGACTCTAGGTCACCTATATGCAAATTAAGTGAAGACGTCGAAAGATTCATTTTTAGCCAACTAAACGTTTTCGTGTTCTCGACGCCATTTTCCTATCTATCGGTAAAGAAAAAGTTTGGTTGACAATATCGTTGCTGAAAATAAAAACTTGATTTGCTGTTAGTTTGAAACTCTTTCTCGAGTGACGCCTGTGCGCATCGCACAGTCCAGCGCGCTTCTATTCTGGACCCACCAGACGAAAGACGAATAAGACATGGCGACGCTTTTGCATTCTTAATGCAGCGAAGGCGTCACAAAGTCGTGACTATCGGGAGGTCAGGGCTGCTCGTCCGCACTGTTTGTCTCCGCTTCGGACGTCCGCGGCATGGTGTAACACGTCCACGACGCTCCGGGCAGCAGCAGCAGTGGCAGCAGCAGCGGTAGCAGCAGCATGGGGATCTGCGGTGTCAGCACAAAGGCCCCACCCCACACTGCAGCAGCTGGATTAGCCCGGGCAATGAATGTAAGGGTTAAGCGCGCGGTTGTTGGTGTGTGCGGGTTTTGTTCCTGAGGCTGTACAGGTTTTGCCCGGCTTTCGCATGTGTGTTCCTCGCCTGCTGCTCCTCAAATCGATCTCCGCACGATCGTGGGAAGCGCATCGGGTTCAGGCCGCACTAAAAATAACCCTTTGCCCCAGCAGTGGTGCGGACCCTGCGCCACCGCCACAGCCTTGTAGACACGGTAATGGGGTATGCGTGACTAGCGCACCGCCTTCCTGAAAAGACCCCGGTGCCGCGGGCAGTCCCGGTGGCTAATTGAATAAATCACCCCACCCACAACACCCCTTTACACACTCACACTCGCACGCACACTCTCACACATACACACGCACACACAGAGCTCGCAATTTTCTACGGAAGGCTCACGGCTAAGAAGAGCGGAGCCGAGCGTTAAACCAGGTCACCTGGGCGCCTGGGCCTCATTATCTCGGCCGATGATAAAAGGCGCGGTCCTGGTGATTGTTTGCCGGTTTGGCTGAAGCTTTGGTTTGGAGCAGTACCAGCAACGCCGACATCTTTTGTCCGCGCGCCATCTTAGGCGTGGTGTGGCGCCTCCAGGCGTTACGGCATCGCCCGTCCTCGTCGCACTGCCGGGGGGCCCATACCTCGGTGCAAGAGAGCCACATCCCTCTGGGCCCGGCAGCGCCGCACCGCTGCTTGGATCGCAGCCTAAACGTCGTGTTCCGTCTGAATGGGGGAGGACCAGCGATGAATGGCTACCCCAGCCCGGGCCATGCTTGCTCAAACCTCACCTGGGTTTCACTGTTGGAATAATGCTGCTGCTGCTGGAGATCCGGACCAATCGGCCGGAAACAAGCTCCGGCGCAAGGGGGCTTATACTCTCTCCGTGGGCAGTTTCACTGCCAAAAATTGGATTAATCTGGGCACGTTTTCAGACCGCGATCGACGTGCGCGCAGCAAACAAACTGCGGGTGAAAACCAATTCGGCTTGGGCTAGTTCGCCACTCTGGCCAAAACGTATACCATTTCCTAAAGCTCTCTGGTATTTGACTATCTGCAACAGCCATCCGCACGTATAATTGTTTTTCTGGGTCTTTGTTTCCTTCAGCCAGGTCCAGTTTGACTTCAAAGATGCTCGACGGTTTTCCCTGACCCAAGATATTCATTCAGGGCCTGTACTATACAAAAGGTAAAAGCGTTTGCCGAAACCTCAACAACAACATTTTCCCAATTCTAGGCCAGAGCTTGCGCTCAAACTCGGACTCGAAGTTTGTTAAAAGCGAGGAGCGTGAGGCTGGGAGTGACGTGCGCCATAGAGGGGAAATTCGAAATGAGTCTAGACGGCCGACTTGGGGGAAGCGAATATATAAACTTCTAACAAGGGTGGTTGGTACCGAGTGGGGCGAGGAAGAGGAAGGCGATACAAGACGCGAGGGAGAAAAGACGATGAATAACAAGCTGGCACAAGAAAGAGTCTAAAACGAGCAAGCTTCGTGACATCAAAAGTGGTCATCGTTCCGCTATTGCGCAGCCGCTGGTGCTGCCAGCGCGGGGAGAGAGCCGACGGCGCCAGCCCAACACTACTGTGTGCAGCTCAGAGACCTTCACAAGTTGCAGAATGTGTATCGACGATAGGAAAGCAAACGTCCCTCTGCAGTTCAGATTCAGGTCCAAGATATCCGACTCGGAGACATTACACACCCAAAGAGGTGGTAAGCTCAAGTTGCAGAGCTCACCAAGACCCGTGCGATCTTCGGCTAGTTAATTCATTATTCTTGCAGTACGAATTAAGTGTTGTCCCAGGCATCATTGATTTTGTCATTTCGCTTATGAATAAAATATAAGTATGCCTGGTGCTGGAATAATTAGCAATGATACAAGCATGTTTTGTATTGCGACGAAATAGCGCATCTGTGGCGAAAATCGCCGTGCTTCAAACAGGTTCAGTCGTCAAGAATACTTTACAGAGTGCGATATCGGAATGACTTTGCACAGCAGACGGTGTTCCGTAACTCGAGGACGACCTCCAACAGCGGAAGTTGGTCTCCTCAGTGTCTGGCGCGGCTGTTCGCCCCGCGGCAGTTGGCTAGGCGCGGACGCCCCCCTCAAACAAACAGGCGGCTCCGTAATAGGCACGTTCCTCCCGACGCCCCCTGCGACGCCAGTTCCCGCGCCCGGGGCAGAAACAATATCGGTCTTCTCCGCGTAAGTTTTGAACCATGTCGGACGAACGCTAAGAATGAAAAAGTCACAATCATTGCCCAGTTTTGG